>VKOC01000002.1:23194280-23226780 GCA_009364415.1 Spea multiplicata
GATCTATACCTGCAATGCTGGGATTGTGTGTTATTTTGTTGATCTATACCTGCAATGCTATGTTTCCATAGGTTATTATTGTATACCTGCAAATACAGGATTTGTATGTCTGATTCTGATTCAGTGTAGCAAATATTTTTTTGGCGCGGGAGTGGAGGGAATGATTGCATGCTAGGGAGCGTGGAGCAGGGCCCAAGGAAATGCTTGTATAGGGCCCAATTTTTTTCAATATAAAATTTATTGTTAGTAGGGGCTAATATTAATATATATATACCTGCGTGTGCGATCTCATGTGAATCATAGTGTGTCCCTGAATGGCATAAATAAAATGTGGTCACCCATCCCTTTGCTTTAAATAGTAATACTTTGTCAAAAGTACTTTTATTCTCTTGACTATACTGAATGTATCTAAGTCTGCAACAAAAGAGGAAACTTTTTCTTTATTCAACTAGTGTGGGGATTCTTTGCTTTGTTGGAAAAACAAGTACATGTAGAAGTGCAGGAGGGGGACATCAGAATAATAGTTTGCCTAGAGCCTTAGAAACCTTAGGGCCAGCTCTGGTTGCAGCTACTACAGGACCCCAAGCAACCTGCTTCCACCGACACCATCTGTCTGTCGGTTCAGTGTGGACCACACAGATCTTACTTCTGCTTCCACTGCTGTGTTTGGCGTGTCTTGTCGCAATGTGTGGGGATCTAGAGGAGGTACAGATTTCCCTGGACACTGGAACAAATTTAGAATGTGAAAAATTGTGCAATGTGTATTTTTTTTCTATTTGAGTTTTTTTTTTGAGATAGGGTTATTTTTTTTGATGCAATTCAATTCAGCAGCCTAAATGAGCTCACATGTACCATTATAGGTTTCATGGGGGGGGGGGGTTACACAACATGAAAGCTTATTCTCTAATATATAGGTTCATTTAGTCATCATACCTACCCAGTGATATTATACCCTGACCCTTTTATCTGTTTCATTCTCAATTTGATTTTCTCCCTTTCTTATTTCAAAGTATAGTTTCTTTCCTGCTAAATTTAGTTATCTCCTATCTACCTACAAGTAATGTTTATTTTACAGTTTATTAAAGATAGGTTTCATATTGTTTCATATTCAATAGTATCTCAAAGAGACAAAATGTATAATGTCTAGTCATACTTCCTTTGTCATAGAATGCAATATTGAGAACAATTGTGAGAATCTTGCCTGTGCTTCGCCATAAGGGAAGCCTGACTAGAATGCAGTATTTCACTGGTGGGAAAAATATATGAGCTTGGCTACCTTTTATTTGAAAGGCATGTAGATGCACATTCCGGCTTAGCACTAGGGTGTCACTTAAAAAGGGGCAACAAAAATGTGAATTTGATTTCCTTCCTTAAGACAGCCAGATAAAGGCAAATGTTTAAACAATATGAAAAGAAAAAAAAGGAGCACATGTGAACCCCCAAGCGCTAAAGAAAAAAAATCATAAAATTCATCAAAAATCCATTTTAATTTAAATTAGATTAAAATGAATTTTGCAATTTTGTTTTCCTTTTGCGCTTTGGGGTTCATGTGCCATGAAGCCTCCAGTCCCCTGATGTAGTCTGTCTATGTCTATCGCACGTGCGATAGGGAGAAAGACCCTATTTGGCTCAATGCTGGCACGTTTGCTAATTGAACCCTGTTCGTACAGTAAAAGCTGTGAGATAGGGGGGAGGAGCTCCCAGCCAACACACTCCCCATCCTCCCCAGTGACTGACTGCAATCCTTTAGGGTTGAAGGGGTCTTTAGGGTTAATTTAGGTGAAGTTATGGTTGATGGGGTCTTTAGGGTTCATTTAGGGGGAGTTATGGTTAATGGGGTGTTTAGGGTAAATTTAGGGGCAGTTATGGTTGATGGAATGTTTAGGGTAAATTTAGGGGCAGTTATGGTTGATGGGGTATTTAGTGTTAATTTAGGGGCAGTTTATGATTGAAGGGGTATTTAGTGTTAATTTAGCGGCAGTTATGGTTAATGGGGTATTTAGGGTTAATTTAGGGGCAGTTATGGTTAATGGGGTATTTAGTGTTAATTTAGGGGAAATGTATTTTAACCTGTACATTAAGTCGTAAATGTACATTTCATTTTCAAAATGTTTATATTGTGAACCCCCATTGGAATTACCCACCAGCCGCCACTGCTATTGCCATATCTAAGATGTTTTGTCAGGTCACATCATAGTACTGTTTCACAGAGAACGATGGTGCAATTGTAATGTAAGAGCCAACAAGGAGAAAGACAGCAATGGAGATCCTGGGTTCTGTCCCAGGGAGGCTCCCTGCTAAAATACATCATTAGAATGATGAGTATTTAAAAGTTTTCCTAGACAATGTTAGATGAGGGACTTAAAGTTTTAACAGGTACACTCAAGGATGACGGGGTTAAGGAGTAGTGAGTAAAAGGTTGAAGCTTAAATAATGCATAATACAAGGGGGGAAAGGATTATGAGGAAAAATGACAATATTTAAATTAACATGACAAAAATAAATCAGCCATGATTAGAGTATCACCACTGCACCACTGCATATGGAAACCTGCAAGGTGGATCGCTGTGCTGCTACTCAATGCGCTAGAGAGATCTCCTTGTACCCATGTAGCCAGCCAAGTTATAACAAGGAAGTCTGTGCCTAGACAGCATTCCTTTCATAGTACCCTTAACTGGGGCTACTAATCATTCTGAGGCTGAAAGCTGGGGTAAGATGTCATATCACGACCTTTAGCAGGGCCAAGGAGGCAAGTTACTGCCCAGCCAAAATATATCCTTTACAGAATGCATAAGCTATCTTCTCATACATCATATGCCTTATTTTATTGATCTCTACTCTTAAAATGGGCCCAAACCTTTGACAAGTATGTATTTAATAGATTTTTCATCCACATGAACAAAAACTTAGCAAAGAAGTTTAAAGAAAAACGGTAATATTACCCTATGATATACAGTCTAAACAAGGGGTTGCAGGCTGGTGTTTTCAAACACTGTTTAACAGCAATTCAAGTTTGGACGGGTGATCACAATTTAGCCCCTTGTATGCAGTTTTATACCTTCATTTATTATACGTTTTGTACGCAATGTTACGCACAAATGTTTGAACTATTACAAACTGCTGAGCTGTTTGGCAATAAACATGTTAAAAGTCATTTATTCTCCGCCTACCCCCCCCCTCCAAAAAAAAGGAAAAAACACTCTCCTTTCTGTCAAGCACACCATCAATATCCTGCACCTCCCCTAGACCGCCCCATGTTTCCTCTTCACCCGTGGGATACTTTGAAAAGGGACAGGGCATCGTCTGGCTGCCTCCCTTATCACATGCTTCTTGGCATCACTCAGTTCATGGCTTTAGCCTGGGATACTGGCACCACTGCTGACCCCTAATCATTTTTCTTGGCATGTAAAGGTAGAAGGATTTGCAAAAAAGTAGTCTTCTCTAAGCATCACAGGTATGTATGAAGGATAACATATTGTGCAAACCATTCTACAGGCATTTTTAGACAAAGCAGATTATAATTCAAAATGTTAATATATAAACTACAGTTTATAGATTAATCATTTCTTTGCATCGGACATATAAATCTACAATGATACATAGGTTGTGTAAGAGTTGTTGGAATTGCTGGAGATGAAGGAAGTTGGCTGAGCACTGCATTGTATAGGGAAAGAGAGTGAGGTCGCTGACATAATCTCATTGATTGACTGCAATTCCCATTATCATTTGTCGGCATTCATGTCTTTTAACACCATAGCCCAACTAACACTGGCTTTTGTTATGATTAAGAATTTGAGAGATTGTGTAAATGCTGGAGCAAAGTGTAGCAAGCGGAGCAGTAGGAAAATTCCATTAGTTGCTATGGCGACTGCATTACTTTTACTATATTGTAGAATTGGGGGGGGGTTATATACAAAACACACACAGTTACTAAAAATAAAAGAGTCACAACTGTGTAAGAATACAACACAGTATTCCTAGTGGTTTTTAGCAAAGTGCAAAACTAGCCAAGAGAAAATGAATAACTTAACGAGAAATATACAGGGAGTGGTGAACACTGACTCCAGGGTATAAGAGCATAAATAGATTCCAGCCCATGTGAACTGGGATATTTGGGCTTTATATAGCTTACTAAATATTTATGTCGTTTCTCAAAAAAAGGAATAGCAGTCAGAGGTTAAGTCTAATACTGACATGTATTTTGAAGGCAGCCCAGGGGCATAATGGGACCTGGAAATTTACAGTAACTGGGAAAACAGAAGATAAAGTTGGTGGACTTGTTCTGAACTCCTTGGGATTTATTCACTAAACTGTTGTGGGGTGAAAAATCGCTTCACATTAAGTATGAAGAGCCGACTGGGGAGCTTCTCCAGCAACCTTTGCTAAATGCATAGTTTTTCATCCCGCTACAGTTAGTCTACAGGATTAATTGTTAAACCCAACGGGAGATGTACAAAGGTGAGAAATTGTTCTCTCTTTATATGGATTTTCGCTATATTGCTATTCTGAATATTTCAGCATTTGAAAAATAAGAGATATTCCAGAGATCTTCCTCATATCAGGCTATGTTAAAAACAAAATTATGTATTTATCCTAAAAATCAAAGACTGCAACTGGTAATATTAGGCCATTAATATGTAACTATTTTTAAAAACATAACAAAAATAGTTTTTATCAAGCATTTGTATTATGTTAGAGGGCACTACAAATCAAGATTTAATTTGATGGTACATTAGGAGGAAAAGACAAGATCTGGTTATTGCAGCTTCTGATTAAAAGCTTATATGCTGCTAGATTTAAAATAAACCTTACTCAGTTCAATCTCAGTTAGGAAAAGTTTAGGAAGTTCTACATGTGTCTGATTTTTCATTTTTTTGGCAATTCAGGGTTGCAATTTCTGCAGGATGGTAACACCACAATAAGCATTTCTCGGAATTGTCCTGATTAAATAAATAGAATATAGGAGTCCCAGGTGCATAATCATATGTTTTCATTTATGTAAACCTTTAAATGTGCTAGAATCCAAACAGTTATTTGCTTTTGAACAGCTTTTACTATGAACACCTGTGAGCACGGACAATGGAGATAACAAAAAAAATATTGAGGGACAGATGCAAAACAAAATTTAAGAAATTAGGTTACCTGAAATAAAAGAATAAACTGAATGTAATATAGAAGAATATGTGTAAAAAGAAATAATGGATTAAATTGTTGAAAGAAGGAAGGGCATTACATTGGAGAACAGACTATCAATCCTTACTCCCGTCTCAGCATCCATGCCTCAGCATCATAACTTTGTATGGATCCTCATATGTTTCATTATTGCCTAGCACATAATAGTTTTTCTAGCGTGCTCCTATAATAAAGTATATTTATAGTATATTTAAAGTTTCCTTGACCTGTAAAGATTAAAAGGGAGAGGTTATTGGTGACATGTATATTTTACTTTCTTTAAGACATTGTTTTAATCTATCTGCAATGTGTTCCTTGTAAATCTAGGCTTTATATATTTACAGGCTATTTCACAAAAATAACGTTTCTTAATAGATTGAATCATAAAGTAAAAAATACCCGTTATCATATAAATATTTTAAGCATTTTAGGTTCTTTAATGGAAACCAGTCATCTGTTTACAGTTGTGCTTGGTTTCATAAAATTATTATGTCCTGTTTATATTATCTGCTTCCTCTATTAGCAATATTTTGGCAAACATTTATTAACTGCAAATGCCACAACAGTTATATTACTTATTTCCTATACCACCTTTTATGTTTCCCTTAAATGTGATACTGTAATTAGAATTGTTCTTTAGTTGGAGAGATGATCATCTTGATCCACCATGAACTTGTATAGATCACTCTAACAGTGTTTTCACAAATGTGTTCCAATCATGCCAACATCTAAAAACTTTTTTAAGAAGTGAGAAATCTGTAAATATCATGGGGAGCTGTATTAAGCTGTCTTGTTTTTTTGTTTTTTTTTACAAGAATGGGAGTTTGCTGATCAGTTACACCTTTAATTTTTGTGTTTGCTCTGCATAAAAACTAGCGCTCATGAAGTGTTGACTTAAATCCATTTGTTGACTTAAAGATATTTTTTGTATAATATACAGGGGACAGTGAAAATTAAAAGCAAAGTTTAGTGTCCCTCACAGCCCTACTAACAAAGAATGGTTTAATATGCATTTTCAAAAAGGAAAAAAATTTCCCTCAACTGAGGTAGCAACTGCAACTCTGCAGCTGCCGCCCTTCTCTGTGATCCCGCGATTCTTGCCAGTCAGTGGCAGGAAAGCTATCCCATTAAAATCAATTGAAGCACGTTCTATACAGGCATACGCATGTCTGAAAAGATCTCCACATTCGCTGTGCCAGCATTGTTAATTATATCACATGCTTGGAGATGTGTTTTCTCAACCACGAGATGTGCAGGTGGGGCTGGTGAAAGGGCAAAAACATATGGGGGCATCTTACACAATCCCCTATCACAACTATCATATGCATTTAAGTGCATACGATAGATGGATTGTGCTTTTAACGATAATATTAGAACTGGCAATATAAAAAAAATGTACAAAACATTTAACACACGTTAAGACATTGTGATATAGAAAGAGACAAGAGGCTCTACACCTGCAAACTATTAGGCTGTTTTGTCAAATCAGCAATTCCCACAGTCAATCACAACTCTCCTTTTCTACGTTCAGATAAAATGCAGAACAAGTATGTTTACTTTATTCATTTTTGATAGATATGCTGCATATTTGCTGATAGAATTGAACAAGAAGGTTATTTACATGTACCGTTTTATTAGCTATATATATTTAAAATTCCATTAATTTACTTTGCTCTGTTTTATAGGAAGAATATCCCTTCATCATGGGAGACTGGGAGTTTCTTGAAAGGCTTTTGGACCAAGTGCAGGAGCATTCCACAGCCATCGGCAAGATATGGCTCATGGTACTTTTTATCTTCCGAATTTTGATCCTAGGTCTGGCAGGGGAATCGGTCTGGGGTGATGAGCAGTCAGATTTTACCTGTAATACAGAACAGCCTGGCTGCACAAATGTGTGCTATGACAAGGCATTCCCCATCTCACATGTCCGCTACTGGGTGCTGCAGTTCCTCTTTGTGAGCACCCCTACCTTATTCTACCTGGGACACGTTATCTACCTTTCCAGAAAAGAGGAAAAGCTGAAACAAAAGGAGAATGAGTTAAGGGCCCTGGATGAGAAAGATCAAGACGTGGACCATGCCCTAGCTATCATAGAGAAAAAGCGACTAAAAATATGCATTCAAGAAGATGGGAGAGTAAAGATCAGAGGAGCCCTGATGTGCACCTACACTATTAGCGTAATCTTAAAGAGCATCTTTGAAGCTGGCTTTCTTATAGGTCAGTGGCATCTCTATGGTTTTGTGATGCCTGCAATCTATGTGTGTCAGAGGGACCCATGCCCTCATAAGGTTGACTGTTTTGTGTCTCGACCCATGGAGAAAACCATATTCATCCTTTTCATGCTTGTGGTATCTCTCATCTCTCTTTTACTTAACATACTGGAACTCATACATCTAGTCTGTAAGAGTATGCTACACACCATAAAGAAGTACTCTCCGTACATATCCACCAACAGGTATCCCAAGGATGAAGACATATACCCAGGGAAATCTCCAGAAAAATCTGTTACACCTTTCCAAGACAAGTCCTATCTCTACCTTCCATCAACAGAAAACAATACATACCCACCATACAAGATGTCAAATGAGCAGAATTGGGCAAATTATAAAACTGAGAATCAGCTGAACATGAGTGATGCAAATCAGACACACATAGGACATTACAACCACAGTGCCTTCACCCCTATATCTCCCGAACCAAATCCTGCATCCCAGAAGCATCCTAGCAGGGCAAGTAGCTCTGCATCCAAGAAACAGTACGTTTAAAGCATGTTTGGGGATTGCTTGTTTAATTTTCCTTCAACCTTGGTGTGAAATACCAAGCTGGCAGACTGGCTTTATGGCTGGGCAGTTCTATACTTTCAAGTCACTTAAAGGCTTTGGTGGTTGAGACTGCAAAACAAAGATAAGCTTTCTGCTTCCTGTGAGTTTAAATAACAGGCTGTGCAAGATGGGAAGATTGTAGAATAATAGCAGCGCAAAAACAATGAACAGCAAGACTGATGACAAGTTATTTAACAGGGTTACAAACCTTGTAATGCACCAAATAAAACTGTGTTATTTGGACTCATTTAAGGTTTTACAAGAATGTGTAGCTGGTTTAACTGTGAAATCTGGATTTCAGTCTAACACCTATAACATTGGTACAAAATGCTGTATGGAATAATGACATTTTTTTCAGTCCTAGCTGAAAGTCATATTGGTATGGTTATGTTGAAAGGTAGTACTGACAGGATGCATCTGTGACTCCAAAAGGGTTTACTCTTTAAATAAATAATGAACACGTAAAATGGTTGTTATATGTAGGGGTAGCCTGAATTTTTTGTGATGACAAACAATAACTAAGTCGGCTGCAACATGCTAGCTTCCTTACTATATTTATTAAATACTCTTATTTTAAAATGAATAGAGTGGAAACAGTGAAATTTATGAAAGACTACACTTTCTCATATCATCAGTACAGACACTGAACTCCTTGTCATCTTCATATTGGCATTTGTGTTTTTTTATTTATTTTTTTCAGATGGAAACTGTTCTAATTAGAAATTAGCATCTCATGTAAAAAAAAAAACATTTTCAGTACAAATAATGTGTCTTGAACCATAGCAAATTAAAAGTACCACACAAGCTTTGTAGAGGTAGCATGACTAAAAAAAACTTTAGAGACTTCTCCACCTCTCACGTGTCCATCCTGACCTCCTATATTCATCTATACAAGAAGGTTTGTGAAAGGTATGCCTTGGTTGCCGGACAGAGCAGGGAGATCGATGCCTGGAGTCATGCCATCCCACAGGTCTGTGTATGTAAAGACAGGTGGGCAGAGTTATCATGAAATGAGCAGGTGTACTCTCAGTTTTCCAAATATCATCTGTGCCAATTGGTCCTCTTTTGCCCTTCCAACCTTTTTGGTGAATATAAGCAGATATCTGTGTTCAGAAAGGTTACAAGAATGTGCATAGAAAGAAACAGCAGAATATGTGTCAAATTAAATAGTGTGAATAAAATACATTAATCTTCCAAATGCCTTACTCGGTTAGGAAAAATGTTTGTGTAAAGCACTGTCTCCTAACACTTCTAACCACACATCCCTCTTTGGCCATTTGAAATGCTGGAGGTATGTAACGTATAGGTGGCTAGGGAGTATAATAAGAAAGTTCTGTGCCAGCATACTCAAAGAGGGCCTAGAAGCAGTGTGCAGTACAGCTCGGCTCACTGGTTAATTACATAACAAACATACATATCTCCAACAAGAGATTTCACACTCTGTGTTCATTCATCCATTTCCTGGTTGTATGGTATTTTAGTAATGTTTGTATGAATGTACATCCTTCACCTATAAGGAAACACACAGTAAAACCAAACCTAGCAATTTACTTGAAAATTGAGAGAAACCGCTATATCATCACTTATATAAAATGTATAACGTGATAACATACATGATGACTTTTGAGTTTGCTTTATTTGAAATGTTTTAAATTTTGGTCTTCACTGCCAATCCCTATTGCCCAACACACCGTTTTAAAACATATTTACTTACGCTAAATAAATACAAAGTGTCCTGTGGTATCTGCACTGGATCATATAAACCTGCTTAGCAACATTAAAAAAAATAACTTAATGATTCACTGAAAGATTGAGTTACAGATTCAGTTTATATTGTGTTACTTTGGGCTTCACAGAAGAGCACAGTAATTTGCTCTCAAATAATAGAACTCCAGCTTTTCAGACGTTGATAAGTCTGCTGAGAAAGGCCAAGTCCCAGGTGGGCATTGTGGTGGCATAAGTATTGTTGTCAATGTTTTTGCCAGTTGAACTCTTTCTGTATCCACATGTCTTTTGATATGTTAACGAAGGCACAGCTACAGTGATTCAATATGCCTGTTGAATGCAAAATCTTAGTTCAGTGTCTCTCTGCCCACCATCCTGCATGGATGGGGTAATCGGTGGTGTGCTGGGTTATGTTGGACCTTTAGGTTGCAGGTTAGTCTTGGAAAGTGTTGCATTGTATGTTACTGTGTTTTTGTCTCTTATTAAATATCTGTTAAAGTAGACGAACCTTTGTGATATATTTTTTATATTTGGTTCAAACACCACAGGCATGATAATGCTATAGGAAGAGGCCAATGTACATATGAATACCGAATCCCTTAGGAGCCCATTGCAGTTAAACAACTTGTTTTATTAATAAAATGTGAATTAAGTATACAATTCGCTCTATGGACAAGTTTATTTTACTGAAGGTTTGTGTCCAGTGTTTCTCTCATAATGATCTGTTAGATCATAAATAGGTTTGCAGAACATCAAGGAACCTGATATTAAAAGCCACAAGGTGAGCTACTGAGTGGTTACTCCTGTTACTCAGCCCCCTAGTGTCAAGTCACCTTTTTAATAACTTATTTTGTCAGACTGTAGTAAATCTCTCTTTAAAGCGGCAGGTTAGTGTCCCTGTGATCCCCCTAAAAAAGAATGTATATTCAAGTATTCTTGGTGGCCAAACAGGTAAGGTAGGTTAGTGGTCCCACCCCCTCTTCCAACTACCGACCCAACAAAGCTATCTCAAAGAGGACACCTGAGATGTTGATGTATATGATGATCAGGAACAAAATCTTATTTATATTATTTAATCCTAACCAAGAATCAGGTTTAACATCATTTTAACCTTTTGCTAACCACAATGTGATGTAACTCTGGGGACCATCTGTAAACCTTTCAGGTAATGTTTGCAGCAATAATCCCAAAGTACAGCCAAGCTCTGTATTATCAAACACTGACCTAGTAGCCAAGTGGCCTGAAATCCCCCCTTAATCAACAGTTTTAATGGAAAACATAAACTGCCCCCTACAAAAGTGGTACCGGTGCAGGCAGTGTTACTTGTTTTTCTACCTTAGCACAGAGTATTTACCTTGGCCAGAGGGTGCCTGCTTTCTCTCTTAACATTTCTTTCCTTCTGCTTCCTGCCTCGCAGTTGCTCCAATCCAATGTCTGAAAGTGAGAGTTTCATGCCATAACGTATTAGTTTAACCTTTGTCTGCTATACCACTGGTTTCTCCTAACAGGACTCAAACTAGACCTGTAGCCAAAACCAATACTGGATATCTTAATATTAAAAAAATATAATTACATTTAAAAGTTTACCATTTTAGAGGCTTCATGCGTGTATCTACTCAGTGGCAGAAATATGTATTATATGATGAAATGCTAACAAATTATGGGGCTTCATTTTGCTTGTATTTTTGTATCCAGATGCTTACCTTTCCATTATGGGAGGAAGTTTCCCAAAATCTTAAAGATTAAAGAGGCAGAGATATGGCATCTTACCAAAGCATTCACAATCACTATTATAGTTAAATTTAAAAAAAAAGTAGATAGGAGATCTGCAATCTGATGAAGGCTACCAGATGATGGGGAAAGTAGAAAAGAATGTTGAGTCACCTTGGTACTCTGAACCTGTTCACCCTTTCACAGTTAGCAGATCCAATTGTTTTTTAAAACAGGGGCCTTAATAGGTAACCTCAAGGCCTTCATTGGGATCAGGAACGTTAAGGAATGCAAACGGAAAGGGCTTCTTTGCCTCATGTTAATTAATACATAGCATCAAGTCTGCATACACAGCATTGGGACATTGGCAGGTACTGAATTTGTCAACCTCTTCTTGTTTATACAAACTTGTTAATTTCTATATGTTTTGATGCTACAGAGAATGTTAAAAAAATGAAAAAGCAGTATAGAGTTGTTTTTCATAATAAGCAGAAACATTTAAAGCTATTTTAATCAAATAAAACTCTAAGGAGCTCAAAATTAAGACCATATTGTAACCATTGTCCATTTAGTCTTCCACCTTCAACTGCCAGCAGGTTATATGCTGTACATATTATCAAGATGTTGTCTCCCTACAGTATGCCCTCATTGTGCTCGAACCCTTAAGTCAATAAAATATTGTTCTCTTAAATGTAAGCACACACAAAATAAAAAATAAATAAAAACTCATATACTTTTTGGCGCCACGTGGTCATAATGTGAGAGGGGTGGCACTTTCTGGCCTTGGGGAAAAGTAAAGCCAAGTGTCCCTCCCTGCCAATTAGCACATACATTCACACACAATCTATCATACACTAACACACACTTACCTTGAACCTGTCTTCATTGGAACGTGTATAAGTTGCTCCTGCTTCAGTTCATAGATGTTATGTTTCATTTTTCATAAAACATCCATGTGCACATTTGAACTTAACATGAACATACATGTGCCTATTACTTTGCAGGTGTTATGGAATATATGAGCAGTAGAGAATCTACACACACTCTCACTTCTTGCTTTCACACGTGTAAAAGGGGAACCCTTGCCATTTTTGCTTCAGATTAAGATCCATTTTCAACACATTGTGTGTGTGTGTGTGTTCAAGCTCTGTTATCTTAATCCAATTACCCTATTACACAAACACTACTTATCATACAAGCTATGGCAAACAATAAAATGGATCATTTTTAATCACCCAGCCGGACACCCTGACTAATGGACATACGGGCATCATTAGCAGTTATAACGATTCAGCACTGAGCATTGTTAGAGCGGGGAAAGTGGTCAAAATGAAAACAATGCCAGCCTCCAGGGCTGCAGATAAAGAAATGAGTTGTTACAAAATGAGCTAAAACCAAATTGTTACATATGGTAAACTATATTACTGTACAAAAAATTGTATTTTATGCTCAAGGAGATTTTTTTCTTTCTCCATGAGACTTCCCTTTTAAGGTTGAGAGGTTTATGTAATGTAAATCAAGAGACATTTTTATAGTTAGCTGGTAAACATTTGAGGATTTTACAGCAGTTCAAATATAGCCCAGTTTTTAAGTGTTAACTAACCTTTAAGGAAAAACACAAGTGGAACATTTGATCTGCAGGCCACAGTCTTGAGAGCTTTATTTATGAGAGTGCTACGACTTTGTTGAACAGTTAACAGCAAATGTGAAATATTGGGTTTATCTAGTATGCTTCTTCTCCTATTTATTTTATAATGCCAAGCTTACAAAATTATTTGTTTTACAAATTTTTTTGTATGGTCTGGTGCCGCTTCCAAAAATTTTTAATGCCCCGATTACACTGGTAACCAACAAGTAGAATTTTACAAGAGGTGTAGAATTACCTTCCACAATTCTATAGTATAGTTGAATAACTATAGTTAATTAACTAGACCAGGGGAAGGGCTTGGCTTATAGGCCTCAGGAATTGTAGTGTATTAGTGGGGCTGCGATTGATCTTCAGATTAGGGGGCTAGCACTTCATCTGAGCTCAACTCTTAATATTTAGGTTAGTTGAATGCTCTATTATTTAGCTGGAAGATATTTTGGCATAAACGACAATTCCAATCGCCATAAGTACTTGTACAGTACCTTCATCAACTGGCCCAGTCTGGCACTTCCTCTCATGCTTAGACAGCTGGAGGAAACTGTACAACATGCCTTTCCAAAACCAACACATAGCAAAAGATCTGCCATTTCCCAGGTCACTGGAAAGATGGTCCTGTTTTTGGAGAAAGAGCTATTTGGGCTCTTACCCCAGCAGTTACCTTGCTCCACAATCAACCTTTAAAGTGCAAGACAAGCAAAAAAGTGCCTCCTTGTTTTCCTAGAGGGGAAGCTAAACTAAACAGATAAGAACTATCAATCGAGCCAGGGAGGAAGAGTACTCTGTCCTTTAGGTGTGAAGATGAATGTCAAGATTTATCTGGCAAAGACAGACCCAAAAACAAATCAATAATATCCATACAGGAAAGGGGTCAGTTCAACTCATAACAAGTGTATGGAAGGCCTTGTGAACCCGTTCCAAAAACAAACAAGAAAAGGTCACATAAGGACATTTTGGTATTTACCCTGTGCCTTTGCTTCTGGGAAGCCTGGATACCACTCTGTTTGTACAACTGAAGTGCTGTTTCCTACAGGTCTCTGTCTGCCAATCGTTTAAGCCATTTTAAAAATTCTCGTTATGTCTGTTAACAGTTTCTTTCCAGAGAGGTCCATCATTTATTTAGTCTGCACAGTTTATCCGTTATTGATTCTGCAGTGAAATAACCATATTGCTTAGTATATTTGTCCCACACCTTAAACTCTTCTAGAAGCATGCTCTATGATTTTACTACTCCTTTATTCTACTGTTTTGATGAAAATCTTCTACGCATTACCAAGGACAGATCACCATAATGGGTGATTGCCATTACCGGTATGCCACTGCTCAATTTGTTAGTCTAGGTCTTGAATCTTGTGAGTTATCATTTATGAATTCCCTATCCTACTTTTCAGGAGAGGTGATCCACAATTCCACATACCAAAAAAAAGGCACTGTACATCAGAAAAACGTGTGGCTTAAGTGTTTTACATAGGCACTTCATATACAATACTGTGAAGTTTAGTAAACATACATCTAAATAAGATGTGTATGTGAAGTGATCTGGTTTTCTTTGTTTAACACACTCTGACAAATTATTTCCCAGAATTAGAGTTCAGTTAAATCAATAGTATTCAATAGTTAGCATGAAAAAATGGTTGCAATGTTCTAGATTATCAATTAATAAACAAATTGTACAGCATCACCCAACTTCATCATCGGTGCAAGTTCAATGCCTACATGCATTATACACCAGCTGTATATTCCTGATGTTCACAGAGCACTGTTGGGATATTTTTGGTCCTCTAGTTGGGAACATTCCCTGGGGAAGAAAACAGCCAGTAAAATCAGACAAAATAAAGTTCCTCTCCCATTTATGTCCTGGGAAAGGTCACGCAGATGGAAGCATTAAAATGCTGTATGAGGCTTGATGAGAACGAACAGGGGAGGATGGTTAACCCACTGCAAACAACTCATATCATTTAGCACCGTTCATGCAGTGATGATAGGATATTTTAGAGTCTGTAGCCAAATGGCAGATCTTCAATAAGCCACTGCAAAACTGCATATTAAATGTAAGCAAAGAAGGGTGAACATCAAAGAGTGAAATTTTCTTGAGATAAAAAGTTCTTGGTATGCCGTTTAGAAACGGGGTAGATTTAATACAGTAAAACAGCTGACAAAGAAAGGAACCGTGCCTAGCATTCACACTAGACAAAACAGGGATATCCAACTTTGTTCAGGTAGCTGATGACAGAATGCTGAAGGGTAAAAACGCAATAGAAAAGTAATAGAAATTGGAGCTTAACTAGGTTCACTACCTATAATTTTGAAATGTTTTCCCCTAAAATTAGTATTGTTACCAGCTACTCACTAGTTTTATGTTGGTCATGGTACCAACACATATTTTAAATGAAGTCTTTCTTTTAACATAGGCAGGGGCGGGCTGGGCCAGGGGGCAATTGCCTCCCAGGATGCCCTGAATGTACATTAAACAGCCGCCCATTTAAGTGGCCGTTTTTAATGCGGGGCAAAAGCAAAACAGCATCCACGGTGGCCACACCATGATGCCATTGCAGCCGATGTGGCTGCGAGTTTTAAAGCGACTGACGTGCTTGGGTGTCGGTGTGGCAGAGCCTGTCTTGGTGTGTGTGTGTGTGTGTGTGTGTTTGGGTGTCGGTGTTGCAGAGCCTGTACTGGTGTCAGGGTGGGCTGTTTGGGGACAATGTTGGCTCACTCTGGACTGTAATTTATTAATGTTATCTGGGTGCTGGTTGTGTTCTATGTGGGCAGTGTGGACACCAGGGGTGGCTTTGGGGCGTGCATCCTGTGATCTATGCCTGTAATTTAGGGGGTTTTATCTATACCTTTAATGCTGAGTTATGTGATTTCCAGATCTGTACCTGCAAAGCTGGGTTTGTGTGTTATTCTGTTGATCTGTATCTGCTAAGCTATGTTTCCATACATTATTTATATATATCTGCAACTACAGGGTTTTTATGTCTTATTCAGTTGCACATGCTGTCACGAACACGGGCTATTGGCCCAGCTCAGACAGTGGGGAGAGTGTAGCAGTGAAAGGGTTAATGACACCAGATCCCCGGTTACCTGTTGCTAGTCCCAGCAACCACTAAATTATCCTCAGCAATCCCTCCTACACTATACCCCTAGTACACAATTTGCTGCCACCACCAAGACTTTATATCCGGGCGTCTTAGGTTACCCCAAACACATTAGAATTATATTATACCAACCTTACTTTTCTAATCAGACATATATATAATTAACCCTTTGGTAACGTATTTCGCAGAAGAGTGAGTTCATATAATTAGAGAGCAAAGACATGAGCTGATTAATTAAACATTTAATCTGACAAAAGACGTCACAGTGCTGTGTATACACAACAGAATACAAGTTACAAAACAGTCCATAAAATCAAATGGGAAAAAACACAAGAAATCCTTATATATATGCAATTACCGATATATATAATCCTTGTGGGAGATTCAGATGGTAAAGGTTCTCTGTGCAGTTGTTAAAAGAAAAGAGAGAGTGTCTCTCAAGAACTACAATCTTCTTATATTGAACTGGTTGTTCCTAAAATGACCAGCCCCCCTAGGTGGGTCAGAGGGGTTTGGCCTGAGAATGCAGTAGTCTTCCCAAAACTAGCCATTTGCAATATACCACGATAATTTTGATATTATCATATTCCTCGTACCTTTGTGAATATTTAGATACCAAACACCCTAGGTTTATCTATTTTGGGAAGTAGCCATTCTCATCTCTCACGGTAGAAATACACCAGCTGGGCATGTTTGGTACTCGACAAAAGGATACCACCTGGGCAATCTAAATATACATTCATATTGGACACTTTCACAGGATCTCAATATTTCATTTTATGTGATTATGCTCTGACTTTTGGGTCATTCAGAGGACATGTCCTAATATACTTTATGACCCCCCACATTTGGCTCTGGCGATCCTTATCTTACATTTTATGGCATAGGCCTGGTGTTACAAAGGAGAGGTTTCCTGATAATAATAATTTATTATTTTATTACAATAATGACTATAACAACAACAA
Source organism: Spea multiplicata (assembly GCA_009364415.1). NCBI lineage: Eukaryota > Metazoa > Chordata > Amphibia > Anura > Pelobatidae > Spea > Spea multiplicata. The sequence goes on from VKOC01000002.1 coordinate 23,211,418, forward strand.
AAAAAAACACATTATATTGAATACCAAATGCCAATTCATGAATTGACATCACACATGCTGTTTCCATGTATTGTTTATTTGATCTATACCTGAACTACAGGGAGTAAGCAAAAGAGGTATGGTTTAGTGAATGGGCGTACAAAGAGACTCTGGGGATGATTGCGGGGGAGAGGACCTCTCTATGTCACGGTTCAGTCAGAAGAAGGGAAGACTACTGACTCTCACAGTCTTCCACTAATCTATGGTCAGTGTGGCAAATATTGTTTTGGTGCAGGAGCTGAGGGAGTGATTACATAGTAACATAGTTCATAAGGTTGAAAAAAGACCAAAGTCCATCAAGTTCAACCTATATACATATTGTGTCCTTACTGTGTTGATCCAGAGGAAGGCAAAAAACCCTTATGAAGCAGATGCCAATTGCCCCATACCAGGGGGGGAATTCCTTCCCGACTCCAAATATGGCAATCAGAATAAATCCCTGGATCAACGTTCTGTCACTATTAATCTGATATCCATAACTTGTAATATTATTGCTTTCAAGAAACATGTCCAGGCTCCTTTTAAACTCTTTTATTGAGTTTACCATTACCACTTCCTCTGGCAGAGAGTTCCATAGCCTCACCGCTCTTACTGTAAAGAACCCCCTTCTGTGCTGGTGTAGAAACCTTCTTTCCTCCTTTCTTTCCCATTCATGTTTGAATTCCTTAACTGTTTTAGCATCTACCAAATCTGCTGGGGAGTCCTTGTGCCCACAGTAACTTCCTTCGCTTTTCCACACCTCTCCTTTCCTCCCCATGTAGTTCAAGTATAGAGGAAAATAACATGGAAACACAACATTACAGGTATAGATCAACTGAATAACACACAAACATAGCCTTGCAGGTATAAATCAGCTGACAAAGATTTGCACAGTCTAAGGGGCAGCCCTGGCACTCAGATTGCACACATTAGACCTGCCCCAGCACCCAGATGACACCCACAGCACCTGTCCAGCACCCAGACTGGATGCAGAGGACTTGCCATGCCATATTTTTCCCAAACAGCATGCCTGTGCCATCTGTGCCCCTAAACAGTTCATCTATGCCATATTTGTCTCCAAGTAGCTTGCCTGTGTCATCTTTGTCCCCAAACAGCCTGTCTGTCCAAATAGGTATGCTTATTTCTGACTGAAATCAGACAAATTGTAAGGTTAGTTTGTTTTTCTTTTTTTTTTGGTACATAAATGTGTACTTTAATACCAGATGATGTTGCTATTTTCTAAATACAAATAGGCTACAAAAAGTTACATTATTTACATTATTACAAGTTAAATTATTTTGTATTCATGGACCTCAAGATATAAATGAGATTTTCTGAAAAAATTATAAAATGGATTTACAAAAGATTAAAGTAACCACTGTCCATGATGGATGATGATGTGTCAGGATTCGCATGGTAGAAGGGGCAATGGTTGAATGGATGACCAAAAAGATGCAGCGTGGGAAAGACAGAGGAGAGACCGAATTTATCTAAGATATGTACAACAAAGATATTTGGTAATGTAAATTACAGATCATAAAACATCTCCTGGCAATAAAAATGCTTACCAGCACTTATTTTCTCTAATTCTACACATAGTTAGGCTTATGAGATATAATGCCACAATGCTTTTCCTACCAGCCTATGTTGTTTATTGATTAGGATAACATGTCCAGGGGGCCTCAGGCTCCCTGCAGTAAAACAAAGGAAAGATTGTCCTCTTGCCCCACCACAGTGCCACAGTCAATGGCAAATCCAGTGCCTGTTCTTTGGAGAGGCACACACACTCACACAACCAGACATCCAGACACAAAGACAAATGCACATAGACAGTAACACATCTCCACACACATATACCTAGACACACACAAAGATACTCAGGCACACACCCTCATTGAACTCACTAACCCTGCATGAAGCTTGTCTACAATGTGGCTCACACACATAAGCTAACATACTAACTTACCCAGACACACAACCTCATGCAACTCATTTACCGTACATGAAGATTTAGGCTATCTTCCATGCAGCTTGCATACAATGCAAGCTTTCACACTACTACTGCAGGGTTATGCAATGTTACGTAAGCCTGTTAAACCCGAGTCCCTCTGGAAATTAGGGACATGAAGAGGTAAGTAAAGGAATCAGGGCTTACCTCTTCTTCTGGACTTCTTCTGATCTTAAGGACGAGTTAGTCCTTTGAAGCCTTACAAAGCCCCATGGGTTGGTCCACCAGGGTGCTAGAGCAAGGTGTAGTGTAGGGTGCATGCAAATAAAGCTGTTCTTGAGAAAGGCTCATTGAGAGCAGAAACGTTGGACCTTTACGAAGCCAATAAACTTTATAAAAAGAAGACCCGCTGAGTGCATCAAGTTTTATGTGACCCAGATATTGTAATGTTTAAAAGTACATTATATTTTATATACAAAAAAAGCCATCCCTCATGTACTGTATTTCAACAAGATTCATATGTAGACAAATAGTGATGGCAGAAAACCTAATTTGTTCTGTGTTGAATAAGATTACATGCCCAGTCTTTACTTATAACCCTCCTGAATCCCTTTACTATTTTTTCAAAGATGCAAAAATTCCTTTTAATGTAGAGCTATAGTTTAGAACCTCATAATTTAGTTGAACAAGTAATAACCGTAGTCCACAGGATTCAAACCTGTGCAGGGAGACCCCAATGGATTTCTAGTCCAATGCCAGTCCATGTCAATCCTCGTTAGTATAGTGGTAAGTATCCCCGCCTGTCACGCGGGAGACCGGGGTTCGATTCCCCGACGGGGAGGCACTGGTTTTGGTTTTTTTGCTCAAGTTTACTTCATATTGTAACAAACCAATTTGTAAAAACAAAATGCAGAAATCCTGGTTCTCGTATTTTGTAAACTGACATATTGGGCATTATGAGTACAAAGAAAAACTGCAAATGTATACACTCTAACACAAAAGAGTTAACAATCTTACATTGAAGAAAGCCAATGCTAAACAAAATGGTGTAAAAAAACATGCACACATTATATCAATACAATATTACCTGTTGTATAAGGAAATATTTTAGGTAAGAGAAAAAATAGATTTTTCAATCCTAATTGTAGGCAGTTGATGGGACATCACATCCCAACACCTAGGGCAGGTACAATGGATGTACTGCACTCAGCGGTAGCAAAGACAGTTTGCATTTTTTGTGGGGCACTGAAGATAAAGGCTCTGCATGAGGTAAGCGGGATGGAGTGGAAGAGAGGTAAAGCAGTGCAATCTGCGTGGATGATGGGAGATGGAGAGAATGAGGAGACAATGTGGGTATATGTATGGTATATTTGCATGTAAGCAGGGCTGGTACTACCTATAGGTAAGGCAGGCACTAGTCCAGGGCACAGATCAGGGCAGGGTGGATCCTGTAGACACCAAATGGACAGGCTCTCCCTCTTTCCTTCATTTGGGTAATAGGGTGTGATCAGATACACCACTGTTTTGTGGAAGTGCACTTGGAGGCCTGGTTTACGGATAAGCAGACGGAAAAAAAAAGACACAGGCAGAACCAAGCAATAAAAAGACGGAAAAAGAAGAGGCAAGAAAAGTAGCGGAGCTGTGAGAAAGGAGATAGAGATGTGGAAAGGAGAGAGATCATATGAGCAGTAAGAGTGAGAGAGCGTTTGAGAGAGAATGGGTGAGAGTGTGAGAAATAGTTTAGAATGTGTGTATTGCCATTATATAATAAAATACAAAAATAAAAGTTCACAGTTACCGATAATAAAGGCATTGCTTAACAAATAGATGGAAGCCTGTCTGGGTAGTTTTGCAGTTTTTCAGATTTTTTAATACATGTTTATTATGTACGCTGGCATGATTTTTATTCTATTTTTTTTTTTATAGAAAACATTTAAACCATATCAAATGTCTGTGTCATATGTTTTTTTAACCCTTTGAAAACCTTGGTACTTAACTGTGACAATGCACTGAATTCAATGGCTGTTAGAAAATGGTCACACTTCTGCCACATGCTGCTAAAGCCACACCCTGGCAGCTGCTGTGTCCCAACACAGAGGAGAGTTGGTGGTGGTGTAATGGTGTGGGGACATTTTCTTGGCACACTTTGGGCACACAATTGAGCATAATTTAAACGCGACAGCTTACCTGAGTATTGTTGCTGACCATGCCCATCCCTACATCCCAGCAGGATAATGCACCCGCCAACAAAGCTCACATTATCTGAAACTGGTTTCTTGAACATGACAATGAGTTCACTGTACTCCAATGGCCTCTACAGTCACCAGATATAAATTCAATAGAGCACCTTTGAGATGTGGCGGAACGGGAGATTCACATCATGGATGTGCAGCTGACAAATCTGCAGCAACTGTCTTATGCCATCATGTCCATATGGATGAATGTTTCCAGCATCTTGTAGAAAGTATGCCACAAAGAATGAAAGCAGTTCTGAAGGCAAAAGGCATCCAACCCGGTACTAGCAAGGTTTACCTAATAAAGTGGCCAGTGCCAGTGAGTGTGTATTATATATATATATATATCATTTTGGGAGGTTCCGTAGAATTGGTACTCTAGTTTTGTTTTCTTTGTACTCTAGTTGAAGAACCTAAACTTTAAGACTCTGTAAGCTGGCCATTGCAAGAAATTCAATAGGATTAGGCTAAAATAGTGTATCATATCCACAGCTGATTTGAGAGTTTCTAAATATTTGGGTCCCCCAAGATCCCTAGATAATTATTAAGTTGGGGCAAGTAATTTTACTCACACGGGTCATCTTCAATTGTGTATAGGACATGACCTATTGAAAAGGCTTGAACAAATGTATGTAGCCTTAATCTGCCATAAGTGGGAAAGCAACTTTTGTATACAGATAAAAAAAAAAGTGGAACAAAGAACCACAGCCAGTCTATTTTTTTCTCAACAACCACACAATACATCTTTATGAGACATTTCCTCCCCCATCAATCCCATTTTCTTATAGAATTATTCATTAGAAACAAAACTTCCTTCTTCTAAGTACTTCTCATTACATCCCCTACAAGCTCTTTCCTGTGACCTTACAAGAAGAAGTCAAGACTTCACAGAACCGAGAGCAATAAAGTGAATTTACATTGACAGCTGCTTACATTCATAGTGTGTCTTTCCAAAAGACCGCTTCCCCTCATACCCAGGAAGACGCCTGACTCTGCTACAAAAAACTGCACCCATTCCCTCTGTTTCTAATTGTATTCACAACAATAACAAGAAACTTTATTTCCGTGTAAGTCCTAATGTTTGGTTCCTGGCTTTCACAATGCCAATGTTTATGGATCTTTATTTTATTGTCTTTTCTAATTAAAAACTCCTCTTGTGAGTTTCAGACATATCCTTCTGGCTCTCTCCTTACAATTAAAAGCTAAGGGAAGTGTTTATAATATTGTTACAGTAATTGTGTATTCAGCATTGTTGTAAGTAGGATATAGAAACATATAAAGTGACGGCAGATAAGAACCAGTAGGCCCATCCAGTCTGCCCAAGCTTTGAGTACTTTCCTTTAGTACCTGCCCTTATCCTATGTCTAGCCTGGCCTTATGCCTATCCCATACTTGCTTAAATGCCTTTACTGTATTAACATCTACCACTTCAGCTGGAAGGCTATTCTATGCGTCCACTACCCTTTCCGTAAAGTAATATTTTCTGATGTTACCATTAAACCTTTGCTCCTCTAGTTTATGCTTGTGTCCTCTTGTTGCGGTTTTATTTCTCCTTTTAAATAAACTTTCTTCCTTTACTTTGTTGATTCCCTTTAAGTATTTAAATGTTTCTATCATATCCCCCCTGTCCCGTCTTTTTTCCAGGCTATATAGGTTAAGATCCTTTAACCTGTCCTGGTAAGGTTTATTTTGTAATCCATAAACCATTTTAGTAGCCCTTCTCTGAACTTTCTCCAACATATCTATATCCTTCTGGAGATACGGTCTCCAGTACTGTACACAATATTCCAAGTGAGGTCTCACCAGTGATCTGTACAACGGCATGAGCACTTCCCTCTTTCTACTGCTAATACCTCTCCCTATACAACCAAGCATTCTGCTCGCATTACCTGCTGCTCTACTGCATTGTCTACCTACCTTTAAATCAGAAATAATTACCCCTAAATCCGTTTCCTCACACGTTGAGGTTAGGACAGTACCAAATATTCTATACTCTGCCCTTGGGTTTTTATGCCCCAGGCGCATTACTTTGCATTTATCCATGTTAAATGCCAATTGCCACAGCTCTGACCATTTTTCCAGCTTACCTAGATCGTTTGCCATTTGGCTTCTTCCTCCAGGAACATCAACCCTGTTGCAAATTTTTGTGTCGTCAGCAAATAAACATACCTTTCCATCAACACCATCTGCAATATCACTAATGAAAATATTAAAGAGAATGGGTCCAAGTACAGATCCCTGAGGTATCCCACTGGTAACAAGACCTTGTCTTCTATGTGGGACAGTGTCAAAGGCCTTACTGAAATCCAGATACGCAATGTCTACTGCACCACCTTGATCAATTACTTTAGTCACCCAATCAAAAAAATCAATAAGATTTGTTTGGCAAGATCTTCCTGAGGAAAACCCATGTTGTTTTTGATCTTGAAAGCCATGTGACTTCAGATGTTCAACAATCCTTTCCTTTAACATTGTTTCCATTAATTTTCCCACTACAGATGTAAGACTAACTGGCCTGTAGTTGCCCGACTCCTCCCTACTGCCTTTTTTGTGAATGGGCACAACATTCGCTACTTTAGACGTCCCATATTTCATTTTAACCCCCTAAAACTATATATTTCCTAAAACTAGACAGCTCAGGGAATCTAGTTAGGGGCATGTTGGCCTGTCCCATGCAACCAATTCCACACAGGCGCCTTCCAAATTTAGTCCAACAAAAAAAGAAAAAACCTTTTCACATGCACTTTGCGGTTTTACCATGATTAGATGTGTGAAAAAACAAAATAGGTCTTGATTTGTGTTCGGTAACACTCTCTGAGTACAGCGATACCCCACATGCATAGATATGTCATGTTTCTCAGACATTGTGGAGACAAAACTGGAACGTGCGCATTTAAATTTTTAAACTTTTAAAAAAAATTTTTTAGCAGATTACTTATAAGTGACAAGTTTAGGCCGCTGACATTGATCACGGAGACTGATCAATAATCAGTGACTTAAAATGTCACTGACAAGTGATCAGTTAATAATTATGTATTTTAATTAATAATTTGTGTTTTTTCATAATTACCCTAGATGACCCCTCTCTCTTTGTAGGACAGGGTCATCCAGAGGCTGCTATAATGATCAGATCACTCCTATTGGCCAGGAGTGATCTGATCATCATTAGCCCTGGAAGCACCCTGGACTTCCAGGTCAGTGCTGTTATTTTTTTTAAAAATGTTTTTATTATTTTTATTTTTTTAACTCTTTCAATGCTGATGCTCCATTGAAGCACAGCATTGACTTATATTTAGTCCTCACAAGCTTGTGGGGACTAATATTAACCCCTGTAATGCTCCTATGGGGTCATACACAATCACGGCATTGAGGAGGTTAATTGAGCAAGGGAGGGGGTAGGGGCTGGTCTTCACACTTGTGAAGAATCTTTCTCCCTATCCCTGAAGCTGCCTCTGGCAGCTGGTACACAATCTCCCATAGACTGGGGATTGCAAGGAGGAGTCCTCTTTGATCACTCCTGTAAGAGTGATCGAAGGACTTGAGGGGACTCGTTTTTGCTGTTGCTGGTCAGCAGAGCGAAGGGGTTAACGCTGCACTGATGCTCTCATAGAGCGATCAGGCAGCAGTGTAATGTTGTCTCAGGTCCCCACACTTGCCTGAAGCTACCTGTTCACCCCATGAGAGTGTTAGTGCAGCGTTAACCCTTCAATGTCGCAACATTTTATGAAAAACGGATTTTGAGCCAACATAAGCACTCCGTGGGAGTGATTGAAGGCTCAGGGATGGGCTCAGATGCAGCGCCCCCACGATCACCACGATTGTGGCAACGTGGGGGCATTTTTTTTAGATGATGTACCTGGTACGTCCCGGTCTGAGGGTGACATGTGACCATGAAGTACCAGGTACGTCCTGGTCTAGAAGAAGTTAAGGAAGAATGATCTAAAATTTCTCCTGAACGTTGAGCAGGTCTTATATGCAGCTACCGGAAGCGCTGGTTTGCAGGTTATTGTTGCCAAAGGAACTTTGACCAGTTATTTAACCCACAGATTTTTTCTTAAAAAAGATTATCATTGTTTGTGTTGTATTTAGGTTAGGCATGTTGTGTTTGTATAAACTTGTGACTCAGATGTAGATCAGATCACATTTTATGAACAATTAATACAGAAAACCATGTAATTCCAAAGGGTTCTTTTACTGTAAGAAAGAAGACCAAGAATACAATTTGAGAAACATCCCGAGAAAAGGGCTGATTGAGTCTTACATGCTATCAAATTCTATGTTTCTCTCTGTTAGATACAATGGTTACCTGCCAGTACAATCTGTAAAGATGTATTCAAGAGGCAGTTAATGAGACACTAATAGTGCACTCAAAACTTTGAGGTAATAACTAACATATATGGATAGTGGGCTGTACTGCATAGCCACAGTGTTTATAAAGTTTTATGAAATCAGGCCATATAGGTGATTCCTTGAGTCAGTGCTAGGAAAGCATTATGGAGAAACCAGTAAAGAGTTCTGAAAAACTTGAAAGGAACAGCAACTCTTAATAACATTACAACACTGGTTCATCTGCAAGGTTATCGGGACCTGTTCTTACTGTTAAAAGGTGAGAGTAGGTTCTCACCCTATTGAGAGGTTGAATTGATGTGGCGGGTAAGCTTAATTATGCTTTGGCCAATTCATATAACCAAAACTTCTCATTTATATTATGTTTATATATTTGTTGCCAACTTTATTAGGGTGAAAAGCACAGTTTTTGTTTAATGTAAAGAGAATTGGTGGCAGGAAAATTCTCCATCTGAAGCCTCACCAAGCCAGTGCTGGAACTGACTGGTTGTGAGTATACCACATTTGCAGAGGCAGCTGGGGGTGAGGGGGTACATCTACTTAGGGATTTATGCATTTTCCAGAGGAACCACATGAAAATGGGAAGGGACCATATGATGGCTTAAGTGTACCTTTAAGAATAAGTCCAAGAGAATATTAGTGCTTTTAGGTGTATTCCATATAAATAAATAATATTGTGACTAATCTCCCTGATATAACGGGGAACAATAGTGGGCATATATAAATCAAATAGCAGATTTATTTTGAGTAGGGATACATCAAACTCTCCCTACTTTAAGACCTTAGCCTACATTTACCAGCTCTCATTGTACTCTGTAAGCAGTTCCTGACTATTTAGTCTCTAATCAAACAGTAACAATAGACTTTGGAGTCTCCAGCTTGCAGCTTCCCCCAGAATCAGATTTAATTCCTTATCAGATACAAGCAGTAAGTGTTTCCTCACAATGCTAAACCAGACCACAAAGAGCCAAGGTCACACACATCTTATTCAATAGAAACAGTTTGTACCCTGACCCACACAATCAAGGTCAGGTCAAACAAATTACAGTAGACTGGCACATACTACCATGACTCACTCAGCGACATACGCCGGCAGGGCAACGTAACATCTTAGCAGTCAAAGGTGCAAGAATATTTAGCCCAACCTGGAAGATGAGGGCTTCTCAACTTCAGATCTCCAGGACAAGTACCACCAATAAGAGATGAGACCACATCACTACAAGATATGTAGGCACACAAGATTGGGTCACATACAATTCAAAAGTGCAATGAATATACTGAAGAGGTAAAGGTTAAGGACTGTTATTCCCACAAAGCAAGGATATAAAAACAAGGAATGTTCTTTAATGGAGAAGGGGTCTGGATCTAGCCACAGCTACTTTGAACAGCTTGTTCATATTCAGGCCTCTTCTAAACAATCCATGCTTCCAGAGGGGGGGTATAACCATTGCCCGGAGGCCTGGCTGTCCTGTGGGCCATTTGGAGGGACAAAGTATCCTTTCGATTAAAAAAAAAAACCACAAACAAAAAAACTCAGCCCTGGACCACTAATTACAGGGGGCTATGGTGGAGGAGTTCAGAAGCCTCTTCTGATTGCCTGAGTCCCTCCACACGGAGCTCAGTGTACACTGCAGCATGTTCACCGGTTGCCAGAGAGGAGGATCCAGGTCTCCTGCAGCCCTGCGGGGGATCTGGATCTTAGTCTTGTAGTCAGAACTCTATCTGAGGCCGACCTCGAATATAAGACAAAGTGTATTTTTCAGAATATTTGCTCTGGGGAAAAAAACTCTTCTTATAATCGAGCAAATATACGGTATATATGTAATATACGCCTGTAATCTCATACGTTCCATACTGTGTCCTTGAATGGCAGAAATAAAATGTGGTCACCCTAGCCCTTACTGGTCGAGAAATGGATAGTCTATCGTCATTTATATTATGTTTGACAAAGACTTTGTCCCCAAATGGCTTGACTGTTCCATATGTGCCACCAAAAAACATAAGTAAAATATAAAATCCTGGTGGTGTGTATGGGAGGAGGGGCCCAAACCATGTTCTGTAAGGGGCCCTAAAAACATCTGGCGGTGGCCCTGCATACTTCATAGTACACAAGAAAAAATACTGGACACTAATAGATGTGGCTTGCATGATCTCCGAGTATAAGAAAGGTGCACGTGCTACTTCAATAGTTAGAGGGTACAGAATGTCCCATAACTGTTAATGAGGTCTAATTGACCTATTCCTATTGTAAAAACCTAAATTACTTGGTCTTTAGCCTTGTCATATTCAAAATAGCCTTATGCCTACCCCATGTCTGTTTAATTTACCTTGGTATACTAACCTCTGCTGGAATATTCTACTTATCTACAGTGAAGTAAAATGTCCTCCTTTTACATCTAAGCACTTGATCCTCTAGTTTTAGACTATCACCTCTTGTCCTAACATTTCTCCTCCTTAGCAATATACCCCTCCTATTCCTTTTTGCTGTTGATCCGGATCAGTCGGGATGATTGGGCCATTTGCAGAGACAGCCAACAGACAAGCCATAAAGCTCATTAAAATTGGGTTGTTGGCAACCATGTTAAATACACAACTTTAAAGCAATGTGTGTGTGAGAGTGTGTGTGTGTGTACACAATTTCTTCTCAGGCACAGAAAAGTAACTGTTCTTTATGAAACAAAATCAGGTCACAGAAAAGTAACCAAAAGTTTTGCACATATTTCAGTTATTCCACTTAAACTAGTACCCCTGACATCACTATTATTTTATCAAGAGCAAATCACGGTGCGATTTGTTTCTGCACAAAAGGGCTTAGCTGGCTTTTACAGGTTAGGTAATGTCAGGGATACTATGTTAAAAACTAAAATTCCCCAGCAGGTTATCGAGATCTTTAGACACTATTAAAAAAAAACAAAACTGTGTGGTAAAAGGGATGCTGGTCCGGAGGTCTGATTTCCAAAGAAGGCAATAAATTGTAGATGTGTATACTTGCCTCACAGACATTTTACCTAGTTACTGAAAAAACCTGATGATCCAATCCAGTACTTAGTGAACACATAATGAATGACACAAGTGACTTCTAGTATGAATGGTCATTAGCAAATTTAAATTTGCAAACGTTTACAGCTGGAGCATAAAACAGTGCTGTACACACAAAATTCATTCTGCAGACATTGACTATGTTATTTTTGACAGTGTATCTTTTCTTATTGGCTCCTATTGTCACGCAGTTCTGTGAATTGTTTTTACCCGTAACTACAATACAATATGATAAACTATTAGAAGTAACTAGACATGAAAATAAAAAAAAAAGTCTCATGGAAATTCTTTTTCTATAATAAAAGATGGCATCTCCCTCCAGTGGGAAAAAAATGAATTATTTTAGCAATCTAAAGAGAAGATGCTTGTGTTCAGGTGAACTCCCTTTAGACTTGTGCATTCAGATTTGTACAATATTAACTTTTAACAAACTTGTCTATGGGACTAAAATGGTAGCCCAATCTACTTGTCTCTCGTGGCAATCTATTTGTCCTGATACAAAAAATAATTTTAATCAAAGCTGTTAATACGTATATGCCTGGCGCCACTAAATCATTTGGTGAATGATGTGATACTTTTTTTGCATATGTATTAACAGTTAAATAATGTTATATTAATAACACCATGTCATCCTGGGGTTCACCTCATGAGTTTCTCCTCACATCCACTAAAGCGCAGAAGATCTACTCCCAGACTACTTCCTCCTCCAGGCTCTGGTGCCCGGCCGAAACAAACAGGGCTGCGTGAGGACATTGCGCTGGACATGAAACAACGAATTGATAAATTTGATAATGAAAATTGGTGCCAACGAATTTCATTATCGATCAGTTGATCTTATCGTCTTATAATCCAACCTCAAATAGAGGATGATAACACTAAGATCTGGGGAGGGCAGAGTGGCATCTCAGGGGGTATAAGGCATACAGGGGTTTTTTTCTATTCTGCTGTTTGTTTTTAATATACAGTTTGTTCGTTAAATTAATTAAAAATTTTAAATTTTTTTATCGAAAATTAAACGAAAAAATCAAACAACTAATCAATTATGAAAATAATCGTTAATTGCAGCCCTAAATGACATCATATACAGCGCAGCCACTACGCAGAGCGGGGGAAGAGGCTTCAATGGCGACCTGCCACTGATTGGAGGATATCCGTAGGGCTGCAGCTAATGATTTTTTTTTATAATCAATAAGTTGGCCAATTATTTTTCCGATTTAACAGATTTAAAAAAATAAACTTTGTTTATTTTAAATAATTTAATGAACAAACTGGGTGTTAAAAACAAACAGCAGAATAAAAAAACGTAAAAATTTTTTTTACATTAACACATGTCATTGTACTCTGTGCACACAACACATTTATCTTTATCACAATGGCATTTCTCTAATCACCATAATTGATCAAGGAACAAGAACCCAAACACAATATTTCTCAAACTAGGTTTTAATACCTAAAAAAGTTTTACTAGTAAATATTCACAAGTAAACTATTTGTAAACCAGATATGCCTTATACCCCCAGATATGACTTATATGCCACTCTGCCCCACAGATATGCCTTATATAAGGTCATGAGACGCCAGCGCTCCGTTATAGAAGCCCTGGCAGAAGTGTAGGGCAGTAGTGGAGGTTATCTCCATGCATTACACAGACGCCCACCGGCTGCCAGAGAGGAGGATCCAGGTCCCCTGTAGTGCTGCTTCTCCGCAGCAGGACTACATGAAACAAAAAAACATATGCCTGGCTCATGAATTCATACAAATGACAGAAAACGAAACAAACAAAAAATGCTCTGAATTTCATTTGCGTTTCACTGCTTTTCAATTTCACTCACACTTCTCTTCTTTCTTTCTTTGTTCTCCACATGTCTTCTGTCTTCATCCACTTCTCCATCAACCAGGCCTCCCAATTGGAGAAGCGGGGGCAAGGCTGCCCCTGTGGCTCCAACCTTTTGCCCAAGTGCACCCAGAGGCCAGAATAACGAAGACAGATTAGTGGACAAAGAGAAGCTTTTCTGATTCTCTATTTTCTCCGCAAATTCATCTGCATTAATATGACCTCTGCGTGCACTTCTGCAAAAAGGCTGAGCCATGGGGACAACCCCCAAAGTACTTTGTTCCTCAGCCAGCTCTTAAAATAAATTGTTACCTTCCTGAATGTACAACTGTGGTAGCCTTCATTTTGTCCTGATTGCCCATTTTAGAGGCATTTCAATTAAAAGGTTCACTTTATTGAAAGTGATATCAGAAGCATTGCAAGGATTATCTAATGGATTTCCTCTCCCTTATCCAAATCTTACAAAGGCTGCCTCAACCAATCAACAAGATACCTTTTCCCATCATACACAAGGTGCTTATTTTACAAAGGCGTTTTGTTTATGTAAAAAATAGATTTTGGGAAATGGTACGTATTCGCCTAAATTGGTCAAACCGTTTGAGTTTCCTATATTAAAAGTCTGGTCTATTGTGACACACTTCATGACAGGAAATATATAAATATAAAAGCCACTTACTTGATATTAGAATTAACCAATTAGTCAAATGTCTCAAGTTATTCAAATCTTCAAACATCTCTCTATGCATCCTCTAAATAAAGAGCTACATCTGGATCCATTTCTCATTAGTCCATGTTTATTTAGAGCAGGATAAATACACAGGAAAAAATAAATTGCTTAGCAATCACAGTGCCTTGCTGAAAACATGTATAGTTTGGATGTGGTTATGAACATTTTTTTTTATTATTTAAGACTTTATTCATCATACTTTATGGTCTTAAAAACATACAGCAGATCCAGCATGAGCTACTAAAATAGTTTGGAGCACAGAACATTCACCCGGTTCCATATATACTAGTTAAATTTACTACACATGATAGTTACTTTGTAAGGTTCTGTTGAGACCTTCAAGTCCACTCAAGTGTTGGTGTTCCCATGACTGCTCCCCTGATGTGGCTATATAGCAAGATTCCATGTTAAAAATGTATTCTGTGCTACGCATACAATCAAGACAGGGAACTGCTCCTATTAGCTCTTCTCCTGACGGTTGCGATTCAGGACAGCTTTAGGAGTAAACTCCAACTTCTCCTTCAAACTAATGACTTGGGTAAGATCCTTCCCAACAGCTTCTTGAAGTGCTCTCTCTTCCCTTCGCTCCAAAATACTCTGTTCTTCTGCTACTTGTGCTGGGGTGTCACGAATGAACCACTCCATATGGTATCCAATTGTACCCACTACAAGTGCCACAGGAAATGTGATATATGGAGCATATGTCCTGGCTGCTGTCCATATCACAGGCCACATGGTACCTGGCTGACTGTAGAAATGGGCCACCAGAGTAATGCACTTTAACGACTTTGGGTACTTTTACAAAGAGCCTAAAACATTAAGAAAATGTGATTACCAGATGCAAGCCTACCACGTCAGGATCTATATATATATCTATATATATATATATATATATAATATATATATGAATATAAAGCCCTGCTTTACAAGGTCACCACTAGAAAAAATATGTGCATATAAAAAAAATCAGTCCATGGCATGATTTTGGGTGGAAACTATTTCTTTACAAATTAACCTACACTAATCTTATATGATTAAAAAGAGGATTTGGGGAAGTTTCCAAAGGGATCACAGTCCCTGTTTTCTACAGAGCAATACAATGTGTAGTGCGTTTTCCTCTTGAAGCTCCATGCACTTGTGTGCACAGTATATCAATCCGTACAACACGTGACAACGCACGCGGCTTATTTACTGTTACATAGCGCCAGCATATTTC
>VKOC01000002.1:23229280-23235617 GCA_009364415.1 Spea multiplicata
CTCTGAACCCGGAAGAAGAGAAGACAGATGAACAGAAGAAGAGGAAAAGAAGCTGAAAGAAGAAAGGAAAGGTAGGAAAGCATTAAGTGAGAGTGGATTGGTATGTGTGTGGATTAGTATATATGTGTGGATTAGTATATATGTGTGGTTTGGTATATGTGTGGTTTGGTATATGTGTGGTTTGGTATGTGTGTGTGGATTTTTTCCCAATATAAGACATACCCCGAAAGTAAGACATAGTGGGGCTTTTAGGGATAAAAAGAAAGTAAGACACTGTCTTACTTTCGGGGAAACACGGTAGCTGAACACACTGATTAGAAGATTTTTTCAAATTTCAAATTGGCTAACGCCACTGGACGTCCAGCACACGGTAAGTCATAATCGCTATGTCACGGCTATTAAACCTGCCTACAATGGTGCATTTCCAGATCTATAGTACAATTAGTGCTTTGAACGTTTGGAGGACTGTTGACTGTATATATATATATATATACTTTGGCACTGAGTAGAATATATCCAAGCGTTAGTATATCTAAAAGTTCTAAAATGTATGCTTACGCAGTACTAAACCGGGTATTATGAGAGCAGCATTCTACTTGCCAACCAACATAATGACTTTATCGCACACTAAAGTAAATGCATCCTTGACAATTTATTGAGACTTTTGTAATGCCAGCACCCCCCCAACGGATTCAGAGGTGGACAGCACAGAGTAAAGCGTTTACTCTTGCAATTGGCACAAGGGTTTAATTTGTAAAGGTGTAAATCCAGCAGAACAATCAAAACTAGTAAAGTCAGGCCTCGCTTTATTCCACATTAAAGTAAATGCATCCTTGACGATTTATTGAGACTTATGTAATGCTAGCACCCCTCAACGGATTCAGAGGTGGACGGCGCAGAGTAAAGGGTTTACTCTTGCAATTGGCATGAGAGTTTAATTTGTAAAGGTGTAAACCCAGCAGAACAATCATAAATAGTAAAGTAAGGCCTCCCCATTGGGAATTTGAACCACTGTCGCTATTGCATGAGAGGCGGGGATTCTAACCACTATAACAATGACTTACTTACTGCATCTGTTCTCAAAAGTTCTAAAACCTTCATCGTTGACTTACCTTAGCCACATACAAAACTTTTGTGAGGCAAGGTTTGTATGCTGGAACAGCTTACGAACATGTTAAGATTTCAGGCTGTGCTAATAAAGATAGCGACTGGCCCGTACGGGGATCGAACCCGCGACCTTGGCGTTATTAGCACCACGCTCTAACCAACTGAGCTAACCGGCCTTGCATGTCGAGCCGCACGTAGCATAGTCCAAGGAGAACTCCTACCGTCCATGGCGCGCCTTTTCAACAGTTCAACAAATAGACATGGACAGAAAATAATCCAGCCTGAAATCCTTAACATGTTCATGTTCTAATTTCTCTGAAATCCATCTTTTACTACAAATGTTCGCAACAGATAGCTGTTAATTGAGCGAAAATCAAACTTTCCCCGCGCAGGTTCGAATCCTGCCGACTACGGAGATTTTCACTCTTAGTAGGAGCCAATACCGGTATTATTAAAACATGTTGTGACTAGTTTGTCGTTTAGCGTTTTGTAAAATTGACTACAAAAGCGTGCAAGCAATATCTGATCCCGGATACGTTGTTGTCCCATTCTTAGATCAACTTCTAGCAAACCTTCTTCTTGTGCATATATAACAGTCAGGTTGACACCAGTATTGAAGCAAAATAAATAGCAACATATAGAAACATAGCCACCCGGCGGGGATACTTGCCACTATACTAACCAGGACTAGCATTGTATAATGTTGTCCAGCCACTGTGTTATTTATATGACATAGTACTAGCTGAATTGTACATGGACACACTGATTGGAAGATTTTCTCAAATTCGCTTTCCTTTACTGTATGAGAGCTGTAATGGTACCATTTATTAGCTTTTACGAGACAGAGTGGAATGAAAGAAGAACGCCATAATAATTAACTACTAGGATTGGAAGAAAATTAATTGGATGGTGAGGCTACTGGTTCATGGGTTTTATTCAGTTTTTCGTCAGGATGTCAAATGCTGAATACCCACCACGGCCCATAGATTTGTGGTCGGGTAACAGACCAATTACATTCCTACTACGCCGAAAAAACGTTAATAAGTGTATCCCACCAGGCATGCAAGGAACACACGTTGCCCACCAAATACAAGACACTAAGAAGCATATGTGATGTTAAACAAAATCTCAACCACAACTTTTAAGACATTCAAAACCATTTTATTTCCAAAGCAAATAGCGATGAAAATCAAGCGTGGGAATCGAGCACCAAGAGTCAAACACCGCTATCGCTCACATGATGGACAAGGGTCCCTCACCACTATATTAACAAGGACTAGCTGCGAGCACATGCTCCATAAGCCCTAAAAACGGTATCAGTGACTTTCGTTAGACAGATATAAAGAGTGTGTGGGAGAAGGATTGTATGGTACAACTGCTCACACACGCACATGTGTGAACCCAACCCTGTGAGTAGTCGTGGCCGAGTGGTTAAGGCGATGGACTAGAAATCCATTGGGGTCTCCCCGCGCAGGTTCGAATCCTGCCGACTACGACCCTTTTGTCTTAGTGTGAATAAATTCGCAGCAAGCACTTTTTTTTTAACCCGTAATGTCAAATATCTCAGTTTTCAAAATACGAGAACCGGGATTTCTGCATTTTGTTTTTACAAATTGGTCCATTACAATATGAAGTAAACTTGAGCAAAAAAACAAAAAAAAAAGTACACCGCCTCCCCGTCGGGGAATCGAACCCCGGTCTCCCGCGTGACAGGCGGGGATACTTACCACTATACTAACGAGGACTGGCGATGGTGGGCTTTACGCATCCATGCACACACAACTATATTGAGCAAACTGTATTTGTCCCAGGCAGCAAGGTTCGTGATAGCACCATTCGGTCACTTAACCTTGCCCACCTTGCAACAGTCTAGTCACTTTGTTTTTTATGTGACATAGTACTAGCTGAACACACCGATTAGAACATATTCTCCAATTTTCATTTACTTTGCGGTATGAGAGCTGTAATGGTATTGTTTATGAGCTTTTACAAGACAGAGTGGAATGAAAGGAGAACTACTAGGATTGGAAGAAAATTCATTGGATGCTGAGGCGACTTACTATATGTTTACTATCGATCTGGCATGATGGCGGGCTTCTTGACAAACACTTGGTGCTCACATGAGACACATAAACCAATTAGCCATAACATTATGACCACCTGCCCATTATTGTGTAGGTCCCCCTTTTGCCACCAAAACAGCCCTGCCCCATCGAGGCATGGACGCTACTAGACCTCTGATGGTGTGCTGTGGTATCAGGCACCAAGACGTTTACATCAAATCCTTTAAGTCCTGTAAGTTGCGAGGTGGGGCCTCCATGGATCAGACTTGTTTGTCCAGCACATCCCACAGATGCTCGATTGGATTAAAATCTGGGGAATTTGGAGGCCGAGTCAACACATTGAACTCGTTGTTGTGTTCCTCAAACCAGTCCAGATCCCTTTTTACTTTGTGGCGGGGCGCATTATTCTCCTGAAAGAGGCCAATGCCATCAGGAAATATAGTGTCCATGAAAGGGTTACATGGTCTGCAAAAATGCCCCGGTAGGTGGTACATGTCAAAGTAACATCTACATGAATGGCAGGACCCAAGGTTTCCCAGCTGAACATTGTCCAAAGCATCACACTGTCTCCACCGGCTTGCCTTCTTCACATAGGGCATCCAGGTGCCATGGGTTGTCCAGGTAAGCAACGCACATGCACCTGGCCATCCACGTGATGTAAAAGAAAATGTGACTCATCAGACTAGGCTACCTTCTTGCATTGCTCCACGGTCCAGTTCTTATGCTCACGTACCCATTGTGCAAGCTTTTGGCAGTGGACAGGGGTCAGCATGGGCACCCTGACTGAACTGCAGCCCTACACAGAACAACCTGCCATGCACTGTGTGTTCTGACACCTTTCTATCAGAACCAGCATTAACTTTCTTTCAGCAAATTGAGCTACAGTAGCTCGTCCGTTGGATTTGACCACACTGGCCAGCCTTCACCCCCATGTGCATCAATGTGCCTTGTCCACCTATGACCCTGTCACCGGTTCACCGCTTTTCCTTCCTTGGACCACTTTTGATAGGCACTGGCCACTGCCGACTGGGAACACCCCGCAAGAGCTGCAGTTTTGGAGATGCTCTCACCCAGTCGTCTAGCCATCACAATCTGGCTCTTGTCAATGTTGCTCAGATCCTTACGTTTGCCCATTCTTCCTGCTTCTAACACATCAGCTTTGAGGACGAATTGTTCACTTGCTACCTAATATATCCCACCCACTGACAGGTGCCGTGGTAATAAGTTGATCAGTGTTATTCACTTCACCTGTCTGTGTGAAGTGTCATCAGCTTAACTTCCTTCCAATATTGG
This sequence comes from Spea multiplicata, assembly GCA_009364415.1. NCBI lineage: Eukaryota > Metazoa > Chordata > Amphibia > Anura > Pelobatidae > Spea > Spea multiplicata. The sequence goes on from VKOC01000002.1 coordinate 23,233,744, forward strand.
CTACACTGCAAGAAGACCTGCAGTCTTGGGACAGCCTCTCTATCTAGTGGAAAGGAAGAATTAACTTTCTGTATTTGTTTTCCAACACTAATATATATATACTATAATTATTATATATATATTGTTATGATTTATCTGGGACAAAAGAAAATTCCAGATCAAATTTCACACCCTAATACTTCCCAAATCCAAAGCAGCCTTATTCCCACTCGCGCACCTATTCAGGAGCCTGCCACCTGCTTAGAGGCTTGGAATATTTCCTTAACCTACCGCAAAAGCAATGGATAGGGATTGAGCGCTCAGACATTAGCATCCCCTTGCGTAGACTAGCCTGGCTCACGCCACTGGACGTCCAGCACACGGTAAGTCATAATCGCTATGTCACGGCTATTAAACCTGCCTACAATGGTGCATTTCCAGATCTATAGTACAATTAGTGCTTTGAACGTTTGGAGGACTGTTGACTGTATATATATATATACTTTGGCACTGAGTAGAATATATCCAAGCGTTAGTATATCTAAAAGTTCTAAAATGTATGCTTACGCAGTACTAAACCGGGTATTATGAGAGCAGCATTCTCCTTGCCAACCAACATAATGACTTTATCGCACACTAAAGTAAATGCATCCTTGACAATTTATTGAGACTTTTGTAATGCCAGCACCCCCCCAACGGATTCAGAGGTGGACAGCACAGAGTAAAGCGTTTACTCTTGCAATTGGCACAAGGGTTTAATTTGTAAAGGTGTAAATCCAGCAGAACAATCAAAACTAGTAAAGTCAGGCCTCGCTTTATTCCACATTAAAGTAAATGCATCCTTGACGATTTATTGAGACTTATGTAATGCTAGCACCCCTCAACGGATTCAGAGGTGGACGGCGCAGAGTAAAGGGTTTACTCTTGCAATTGGCATGAGAGTTTAATTTGTAAAGGTGTAAACCCAGCAGAACAATCATAAATAGTAAAGTAAGGCCTCCCCATTGGGAATTTGAACCACTGTCGCTATTGCATGAGAGGCGGGGATTCTAACCACTATAACAATGACTTACTTACTGCATCTGTTCTCAAAAGTTCTAAAACCTTCATCGTTGACTTACCTTAGCCACATACAAAACTTTTGTGAGGCAAGGTTTGTATGCTGGAACAGCTTACGAACATGTTAAGATTTCAGGCTGTGCTAATAAAGATAGCGACTGGCCCGTACGGGGATCGAACCCGCGACCTTGGCGTTATTAGCACCACGCTCTAACCGACTGAGCTAACCGGCCTTGCGTGTCGAGCCGCACGTAGCATAGTCCAAGGAGAACTCCTACCGTCCATGGCGCGCCTTTTCAACAGTTCAACAAATAGACATGGACAGAAAATAATCCAGCCTGAAATCCTTAACATGTTCATGTTCTAATTTCTCTGAAATCCATTTTTTACTACAAATGTTCGCAACAGATAGCTGTTAATTGAGCGAAAATCAAACTTTCTAGAATGCACAATATGCAAAGTAGTACAAAACACAATTAACGTTTGGATGCTGCAAGTTCATTCAAATGCTTTTGAATTTGATGAAAAGAAATTGAGCAACATAGTAACGGTAAATTTTTAATCTCTGCATGTTCAGTGCGAAAGTAAAATTATTGGAACACAAAGGCTTCTTCCCGCAACATGTCAGCGTGTAGTCGTGGCCGAGTGGTTAAGGCGATGGACTTGAAAGCCATCGGGGTTTCCCCGCGCAGGTTCGAATCCTGCCGACTACGGAGATTTTCACTCTTAGTAGGAGCCAATACCGGTATTATTAAAACATGTTGTGACTAGTTTGTCGTTTAGCGTTTTGTAAAATTGACTACAAAAGCGTGCAAGCAATATCTGATCCTGGATAC
>VKOC01000002.1:23235717-23313750 GCA_009364415.1 Spea multiplicata
ATATATATATATACACTTACAGTTAGATGAGTGTCACAGCCATGTGGTTCTGGCCTGGAGAAGGAAGGGGCGGGGCCAGTTGTCACGGTGATTACAGGGAGGGGGAGTAAGTAGGAGCTGCTGCTGTGAGACGGTGAGTCAGTGAAACTGATTATATAATGAGAGGGATTTTTCAGAGCGTTTGCTATGAAAAAACCCTCATTTTATAATCGATAATAATCGATTCAAGTAATCGATAATGAAATTCGTTGGCAACGAATTTAATTATCGATTATTATCGATTTTATCGATTAGTTGTTGCAGCACTAATTATGATAGCATTCCCAATAACTGCTGATTTAATGTGTCTGTAATTCTGATTTTTTTTATTTTTTTTTATTACTGAATAGAATGTTCATTTTCAGTTAAGATAACCATTAGTTGCTGGTTGCAGTATCGAAGCATCATTAAATATATATGGTTTCCATGGCAGAAAAGGTATTGCGTTCATAGTTTTTGAATGATTTGCATGCTCTTCTGGCAACAATATATTAACTAGCAAAAACAGAACCAAATAAGAATTTTACATCATTTGGAACGTGTTGGAAAGATTAACTGCAAGATACCAAATAAGGTTGTGTTTTAAATGTAAGTAAATTAAATATGATTATCTAGTCATAAATGTAACCCATATGCACTTATGGTATATTATCGCTGATTTGTAATTTTAACCATAAACATAAGTGCTTGGGATGCAGTTTATTTTACTTTTGCTTTTAAAACAAAAAAGTCGGTCCATTAAATAAGGGTTGCAGTAATCTAAACAATGCCATGTGATGTACAAAATGTATTTCAGCTTGATAATGGTATGTTAATTCAGTATGTCTTACCAGTTGCTTATTGACCTAAGCTATGACGGTATGTAATCACCGCTATCACTGTTTTTTGTTGTAGGTTAAAATGTTCCCTGAATGTCCCGCAAAGTGTGCTCATCAGGAAGAGAAAGGATAGCATTTGACCTGTCTATAAATCCCTGTTTATTGAACTCTGCAGTCAGTACAGACCCTCAATTTACTGTAGCAAAATGGATCACACAAGCCGTCATTTGAGATTTAAATTACAAAGCCTTGGACGGCGCTTGGATGACCTGGAAGAGGCAACTAAAAATCTTCAAAAGGCAGAAGATGAAGTTTTGGATCTACAGGATAAAATCATACAAGCAGAAGGAAGTAATTCAAGCATGTTGGCTGATGTTGAAGCTTTAAGAAAACGGGTTCAGAAGATTGAAGGGAAAGATGAAGAAGTAAAGAAAGCAGAGGATCTGTGTAGGCTTATAAAAGAGAAGCTAGAAAATGAGGAAAATATCACCCGGGAACTTAGAGCAGAAATTGAGTGGCTCCAGAAAAAGATGACAGAGCTAGAGAAGCTGGAAGAAGCTTTTAACAAGAGCAAAAGTGATTGCTCTCAGTTGTGGCTTAGCTTAAATGAAGAAAAAAACATGTCTAAGAAGTTCTCTTCTGAACTGGAACTACTTAGGGCTAGGGTTAAAGAACTTGAATGTTCAGAAAGCAAACTGGACAAAGCGGAGCAATTTCTGACAAGTGACTTGGAAAAAATTAAGTCTCTGACTATTAACTTTGTCAGTGAAAGAAAACATTTTATAGAAAAGGAAAAGCAGAATGAAAAGTTAATTTTAGACCTCAAACAACAATTAGAATTAAAAATGAAAGTTAGCACAGAAGATGAAACAAGAAAAGAGTCAAACCTCTTGGAAAGGTCATCTGGTCAAAATATGGAGCGTAACAACTTCAGGATTGAAGACAACCTAAATTCTAAATCTTTCCAAGGAGGTTGCTTGGAATATATCACGCAATCTGAAAACCAAAAAACTAGCAAAAATCAAAATGACAAAAACAAGCCTCAAGAAGACAATAAAATTAGAGACCTGAACCAAGAAATTGAGAAACTGAAGAATCAGCTCAAACACTTTGAGGGAACTGAGGAGGAATTGAGAAAGCTTAAGGAGAAAAACTGTGAACTACAAGAAACCTGTTTCACCGAACAGAATAAAAACAAACAGCTTGTAGATGAACTTCAGGCATTAAAGAAACTAGTTAATGCATACAGTGAGGTTAAGAATGGTGATCTAACCAGTGATGAAGTAACTTCACGTGGTAAGTGCAAGAACGAAAGAACAAAATTTAAAGCAGTATCATCGGATGCTCTATCTTCAAGATATAACTCTCGAGATCTGTCCCCTCCACATTTAAAGAATGAACGGCATCGGCTAAAAGACCAAAATGTTGACCTTGTGCATAAGGGGCCATCTCCCAGCACTTATTCAAATTGTAGGAAACCGGGAAAATCCACTGTGTTTGAGATGACAATAAACAATGCAAGCAAAGAAGATGATACATCATTGGCTACTCTCATTTCAAGAGGTGCAACCATGAATAATGATGTCAAAAGGTCTAAAGATCAGCCATCTGTCTTAAGCCGGTATCCTCCAGCTGTTCAAGAGCGAAAGTCATGGAAAGGCTCTACAGGTAAGAAACCAGACAGTTTTCCAAAACTATTTATGGAAGACGATTCTGTGAAAGTATCTCAAAGTGTTCTTAACTCAAGGAAAGGGGTTGCAAATAAAGAAGATGGAGTTGCAGAAGCACCCCATGATACCAACTCTGAACATGAAATGAATTCAAATCAAAATGAAAAAGGAATGCCTGTTGAAAACTGCTCATTATCTTCTACCTCATACACAAAGCCTATGAATTCTGAGTTGGAGGTGAAGGTTAACAAGAGTACTAGCTCTGAAACACCTGGTGAACTGCCTAAAGCTGATGTGAATTCAGAAGAGAAAAATGTTAAAGAAGCTACTGCTACTCCCTATGAAAGACTATCTAGGTATTCTCACAGTAGAGAAGACCGATTAAAAAACTATACAGTGAATTATGTTAGAGACCATGGACGTTCTAAAACTCCAAAACCAGAAATTCCTGAAAAACCACACATTCTAGAAACAGACCGAAAAGACCCGGAGAAAAGAAATTTGTCTGGACTTCATGCTAGAAAACAACCAAGCACTCAACTAAAATCAAGTATAGAAAATGCTAAACAAGACAATCAAACAGAATTGGAATCTAAAATATCAAGAAAAATGTCTTATGATGACTTTGAAAACACCGAGACGCATAATCCAACAAGAATAAAGCCAAGTTCATATAGCCCCAGAGAATCTTTACAGTCCACTGTTACAATTACGCCAATTGTTGTTGAAAGAGATACCAAGGTAATTATGAGAGATTACGAAGGAAGGTCTAACTCGACAACTAGATCCCCGATCAATGCAACAACAACAAACAAAGTATCAAGTATAAAATTTTTTCCATCCGATGTTACTCCTCGTATCCAGAATGAAGATCCCCCAAAAGAAAGACATACATCGGTTAGTAGAATTAGGATATCTGCAAACGATCAACCAGTATTAAACAACGTTAGCATCCCGTTTGAAATATCAATTAAGAAAGACGGTATGCTAGCGAATGTGGAAGATTGTGACAGTGGCGACAACGGCTTTGGTATTACTGAAATTAGCAAGGCCTCTGACAAAAGTCTTGACAAAGAACTGGTGAAAACCAGTGACCGTAGCTTTGAAACTGAAACTGTAACTTGGAAAAGACATAGCATCTTGGACTCAAATCATTTGGATAATAAACAAGGGAATGACAAGAATTCTTGGAGAAAGGGTGTTCTGGGTTCCACAGAAGAGTTAGACATACTGATTAAAGAGAAAGATACAGCCATAGATAGTAAGTATAGGCGTAAATCCGTTTTGGATGAGAAACCTTTGCGGGTACGTCGTGATCAGTATTTAAGAAACAAAACTTCTAGCGTGAGCAGTTGGACTAATCCCGAATTTATTTCTGAAAGGAGCAAAAGCAGTTTAACTGCAACAGAAATAATAAGACGAAATATTTCAACTGAAACCTTTTCTTCTGAACTTGGTTCCTGGAATCGCTTCAGTATAGAGGTAAGCAACCTACCTTGTGATTTCTTACCATTGAAGAAATTCTATTAATATCTTTGGGTGTGTTAACAGATGATCTCAATAGTCAGTTATTTATTTGTATTATGTAGAAGTATCTGCAAAAGGGAGAACGGTATGGTGTAGCAAAATGAGGCATGGTTATTCATTTATTCAGTGCAGAAAACCAAATGTAGTATTACAAGGATACAGTTTTAGAGAACTACTGTTCAACTCTTCCATTGAAAGCTATTTTATGGGCACTCAACAAAGGTTTTTATGTTTGAAATTTTGTAGAGCATATTTGGAGTATTTATAATAAAATCCGTGTGGTCATCTGTATTAAACTGTAAGTTCTTGAAGCTGTTTATAAGGTATGCTTAAAAGGTAGAAAATGGACACTGCTCTGTTTTTTCCCGCAGAGGCCAGTTTCTTATATTACCAAAGCATAGAGGGCCATAAAGTCTAAAGTAATCACCATGGGGACTAATGGAATATTTTTATATGTAATGTATAAATATTATGCACTAGTTATTGGACTGTGTGTTGTTGCTCGATGACTGAAACCCCATGTCACTCCAATCCATTTTTTTTTTGTCTCATATGAAGTAGACAGATATCTCAATAGACATTGAAAACCAGCTGTATACACTAACATGCATAAATATTTCCCTGGTGAAGACAGTCTAGACATAGGTGCATGCTAATTCATCGCCCTATATGACCTTCTCAGGATGAAGACTTCATAAGTTCAAGGAGAAAAAAGTATGGATCTGAGAAGTTAACAAAAATGGATTCTGCAGGAAAGAAGCCATCTTCCAGACTAGAACAGCAAAACCAACGACATCAGAAGGGAATGGTGGAGGAACGAATACGACAATTAGAGCATTAGTCCAGACTATTAAATCACAAGGTAAAATATTGCATTTCCCACTCCAGTGCAGCATTATATACATTATTATATAGTTGGTCCTTCCTTTGCAGCTATAACAGCTTCCATAGTTCATCCCTAAGGTATTCGATGTAGTTGAGGTCACAGCCTTGTGCGGGACTGTCAAGTTTTTCCACTCCAAACTCATCCAACCATGTCTTTATGGACCTTGCTTTGTGCAATGGGACACAGTCATGCTATAGTAGAAAAGGGCCTTCCCCAAACTGTTCACACAAAGTTGGAAGCATAACATTGACGAAAATGTCTTGGTATGCTGAAGCATTATGAATTCTTTTCACTGGAAGTAAGGGCCCTAGCGCAACTCTGAAAAACAGCCCGAGACAATTATCCCTCCTCCACCAAACTTCACAGTTGGCACAATGTAGTCAGGCAAGTAACATTCTTCTGGCATCCACCAAACCCAGACCATCAGACTGCTAAACAGGTGAAGAGTGATTAATCACTCCACAGAAAACGCTTCCCACTGCTCCATAGTCCAGTGGTGGCATGCTTTACATCAGTCAATCCAATTCTTAGCATTGTACCTGGTGATGTGAGGCTTACATGCAGCTGCTCAACCATGGAAAACCATTCCATGAAACTCTCAACTCTCTGCTATAGAGCATTGGCGACTTTTAAGCCTTCTTTGACCCCACTCTGTGACTTTACGTGGTCTTCAACTATGTGGCTGAGTTGCTGCTGTTCCTAAACACTTTCACTTTCCAATAATAGCACTTACAGTTGACCGTGGAATTTCTAGCAGGTATGACTAACCAACTTATTGCAAAGGTGGGATCCTATCACAGAACTACACTTTAATTCACTGAGCTCATAGGTAGTGTGTCCCAATACTTTGGTCCACATAGCTTATATGAATAATCAAAGCCAATCAATGTTCACTTTCTGCCTTACAGCTTCAGGTAACTAACCACAGCATTTATATCTGTCCGGTAATAACTGCCAAAGCAATATACCGTATTGGCTCGTTTATAGGCCACACCCGAATATAGGCCGCACCCTAAAGGTTAGGTGCTTTTCTAAGGATACATTTTTCTTAGTTAAAAAAACGTAAAATAGATATGCTGCCACTGTGCCCTCCACCCGATATATACTGCCACTCTGTCCCCAAGATGTGCCCCCCCACGACTTACCAAAGCAGACTCCCGTGTGTCTTGCGGGGCCGGCAGGGGACACCTAAGCAATACGCGTAGACAACTTCCGGTGCCGGCACGGGAGATTGTCTAATCGCATTGTGCAGACGTTCACCAGCTGCAGCGACGCGCGTGAACAACCTCCGCTGCTGGCACGTCGGCACGATGTGCTTTAACAATCTCCCTTGCCGGGACTCACCCCGTGGGAAGCGCCGACAAGGGAGGCTGTCAGAGCGTATCAGAGAGTAGGATACCGGTCCCCTGCACCGCTGCGGGGTATCTGCATCCTAACCCTGCATTCCTGCGCTAGACCCCGAATATAGGCCGCACCCCCACGTTAAAGATTTAAAGTGGGGGTGCAGCCTATATTTCCAGGCCTAGTGATTGTACAGAAACAGGCTGCTCAGTGTACCAGAAGAATACTCATACAGAACCATGAATAATTGATAGTGCTGGGGGGCATCACGTAAAGTGGGACTGCCACAAAGCACCTAGTGAAAAAATGTGCTCTTGGCACGCATATGTGGCACATATAATTAACCTTTTAAAAGTGGTATGACTGGATTTTCAATCATGCAAGCACCCTGGATGCCAGCAACACCACATTCTGGATTTTCCTTAGACCCCCCATTTGTAACTAACACTGATTGAATGGTAAAATATCCCAAAACTATGATCCCAACAAAGATGGTCTTCACTGTAACATACCTACCCAGACATGTGCAAACTATAAATCCAGCTCTGCAAAATGTTTCCTAATCTGGTGGTAAACAGGAGTACTAAAGTACGTACATCTCCTTTTTTTAATCAAGTACTGTATCTGGGCATTTCAAAACATCTCCTAAATGTTATGTGGTGAAATGACATCATTGCCTCATTGTTCTGGCAATCCATGATGCTTATTCCTAAACAAACTAGGCTATGTTTAAAAATACTATATTTTTTTAAACTATTTTCTATTTTTATTTATCAAGCACGAACAAATTATGCAACATTGTACCATAAAATCTGGGCAATTCACACATACATAACAAATCTACATTAATACATACATTTTGTGTCTCTTTGTAATGAAGATGCAGAAAAATTAATCCCATACTAGCATGTATTGTTCTAACTGGCTAATCAACATTTTTGCCATGTATTAAATTACATTCCTTGTGTTTGTATTTCTTGTTCTGTTAAAATCGGCAGAACTTTTGAGTGCCATCTTCTTCAAGGTTTGGCAGGGTGGGGTTATTGGCATTAGTGTGCACAGTAGCTGCCATGCAAGAGGAGGCTTGTAAGAGTTTGTGGCAAGTTACTCACGTGCACTCACTGACTTGCACACTTAATTACTGAGTTATTCATATTGTAGTGATCAGCGTGAAATATATTAGGTGCTGTGCCACATTTTACCCCCTAATATTTACTTTCATTACCCGCTGTTTGTCCGTACTATTTATCCTGGTAGTGGTCATATATGGATTTCATTACCCACCAATAGATGAGTGTAGGTAGGTTAGTCGGTGTCAGCTCCACTTGTACTAAAGAAGGAACTGTCCAAGTGGGGAAACCATGAAAACGAGCAATATATGTGGTTTGTTTGTGTAGCGATTTTGGTGGGTTTCAGAACGGTCACAAGGGGTTGCTTCATCCACTCGAACCACCATGATTTTATATATAATTACACCCTATATAATTGTTTTTTGTTTGTTTTTTAGGTCTCAACTTAAACTAACCAAGCACCCAGAACTCTACACTCCATGTAGGTTGGAAGACTACCTTACTTGTTTGGCGAATTAATGCTCACCCACAAATTACATCTGGAGCATGCAATAGATCTCCACCAACTTGCAGTTTTTTGCTTGTTTTTATTCTTTCATCAAGGGAAGCAACTGCATGATCTCTCAGGGTAATAAAAAGGGCACATTATTAGTGGAAATAAAAACTGCTCTAAAGGTGTGCGTGCGTGCATGTATGTGGGTGTTTTTTTTTTTTTGTTTTGCATGGCTACTGCTCTTAAATGCTTAGGTACTAAAAGTACATTTTAAATCTAATTTATAAAGGACATTTTGGACTGTTTATGAAAACATTTTGTGCAAATTCTCTGTACAGTGTGGTTCAGTTTAACGGATCATAAGCATGTACTATTATGTAAATTCCAGATCAATGTATGGTTTCTTATGAATAAAAAAAATCTAATGACTGTGTATATAACGGCAAGAAGCAGATTCTCAGAAGCATGTGCAGAAATCATAGTTTCATTGTGCTTTTAGCGTTAATAGAGTTTCCAAAATGGAGCCTTATTGTATACTTCAATTACCTACCCTAGCAAAACCTTCCACATTTATTTTGGGGTTTTTTAACTGTATTTTAATTACAGTCAGACATGTTTGAAAAAACTACTGAATAAACTGTTCAACCCCATATCTTAGAAGGTGCTTGCAGTGAAGCTAAAACTAATGAAGCTGTGTTTTTTTTTTTTTGTTCGTTTGTTTTTTTATGGGCACTTATGAGTAATGTTTGGTTACTATTTAATAATCACTAGTAAGAAAAACACTAACATGGAGAGTTTAATAAAGCTTTCGGTTTTTCATCTCCATTAAAATAAATAGATATTGAATGGCATATGGAACATACATTTTTTTTTAACATTAGCCATCTCATATATGTATTAAAGCCATAATACAATCCAAGTTAAGTTAGTGGTGGCGGGTTTTATTGAACCTGTACAGTAAGAAGCCAAATAATTTTAGTTGTAAAGAGTAGCGGAATACCAAAATATCTAGTTCCAATATTCAGGGTTATGTGTAATGGAGAAGTGGACCACTCATCAAAGAACCATATGAGAAGTTTTTAGAGCTTGCTTTACTTTTTACATTTTGAATCACACTCGAAACCCACATTAAATTGGTAATTTACAGAACTAAGTGTCTGTGTATACAAGTTCAAAATGTATTTTCTTACATACCTTATTGACATGCATATCTTGGCATAGAAGGATTTAATTTACTGTGACATTTACCTAGGCCTACCAGGAATATTTACTAACAAAGGTCTAGCAAGTGTGAGCTTAAGCTGAATGTGTGGAGAAGCAAGTTGGTTATCCCTGCCCCTTGTCTCTTCAGCCTTCTTCTTCATAGGAGGCTTTGTGAATTGGGCCTTGTGCTCTGGCACAGATGACTCTCCCGCTTCTAATCTTTATGTCCATACATAGCTGGATGAGCTAGCACTGGCTTGAATCCGGACTTCACGACAGTCTCTGACGTGGCTAGATACGAGTAAAGGAGCTAGCCCAAAGGCTTCTCTCATCTAATCAGCCGTGTTTCGCTGCCCTCTGTACTTGGATGTATTGTGAGTATGGGCAAAGTGATGGCTGCTTTCCAAATGTCATTAAGAACAATACATGTGCTTTACCTAATTTTGTCAGGTGAACATGGTTTCCTAAAGCTAAACCATATAGATCCCCTGATCACTGTGAAATGTGTTTTTGGTCTAGTCCCACACACCTAAGCAAACACTTGTCTGTTTCATGCTTTTGTCTGCTTCAGGTTTGGTTTGTAATATGGCGGTTAACCAAACTATGTTTGATATTACCTGTGATTTGTAAAAATTTACAGAACTGCTTGTGACTTTTTTTGTTAAACTGTATAATTTGTGATCCTGCCTGATCGTACACAGTTCCTCTGTGTCCCTGTGTTTTTAGGTAGCCCAACTGTACCTAAAAGCCAGAATCAAATCTGCGAAGAACATTTTGACTACAGAAACTGTCTTATGCATGTATTTTATATGTTGGTAAGCTAAGAATAGCTATCTCTTTGTTCATTGCAGATTACTGCTGTAATCTACAATTGGATATATATGTTTGTTTTGTGCGAGCATGTTTGTGGAACCATACATCATAATACAATTAGTGATTTAAACATACCCCTTTACAAGCAGCGTTAACACAAAAACCATCTTAAGCCCTGTGTCCTTTTATAGCAACATTTAAACTTTAGCCTGTTAATTTGATTATAACGTAACGTTTGGATTCTGGAGTGTTTGGTTATAAGTGAGGGTACCTCCTGCTTTTAGACACTCTTTCATAGGTCTAAAAAAAAAAGACTGAAGAATTCTGAGTGATTTTTAGATGGTCTTTGCTCTTGATGATCTTTGCTCAGGTTGTTCGCTTTTATGCATTGTATACAAAAACTGTTTGGGTTAGGTTGTGAGCTTTCGCTAAAGCAATTGTGGGTATTAAAGCGTCTTCCTTTATATAAAACTCTGTATACACATATCTATTTATGGTTTCTATTATTTAATTATGTTCGCCTGAACCAAGAGATCTCAGCATGGATCTCTGCCTTATTATGCCAGAACTGACTTCCCCATGGATAGTATATAATTTTTTTTTCTACTAAGCTGCTTAATGTTGCAATGTGCAAATGTATCTATCGCAAAACCAGGAATATGTATATTTTTTATTATGACATTTTTGCTGTATAAACTCTGATACATTCCTCTTCTAATCAGTTGTTTTATTTTAATTGTGGCTGTACAGATGATATTCATTATGGATCTTTGATAATAAAATACATATGAACCATGCCTCCTGTCTTACTTTTAATTTAAAAAAAAAAAAAGACACTTTTCTTCTCACAATCAATAAAGCAGAACTGCTTGATTCCACCTCCCTCTCTCCTCTCTTTAAATAGCTTTCAATTGAACATTAAAAACAAAGTGACAGGTGGTTAACAAAAAGTCATCAGACAAATGTTTAAGGGTTGTGTAGAGTATATGAAAATGAAGTTTAGCGTGTGGTTATAGTCTTAAGGTTCTGTTGAAAATTAGCATTAGTTGAAATCCAGTATTTTCAATATTTTGCAACGTTCCTGCCATCAGGCATAGATTGAACAAAATGTTATTTTTCAAAGATGGTCTACTGGCTCAAACAGGAAGCTTTCGTAAAGTTATTCCAGCTGTCTCTGAACACCGTGTTCGTATATACCGTATTTGTTTTACGAAATCCAAGAAACCTATCATTGAGAAACACTGGTGCATTCGCTTTGGCAGCAGCTGCCTGTTGGTCAATAGCACGATTACTTCAGGATAGTTTTCTCCTTGCCACTGGGTTAGTCCATCTGTACACTAGCAAAGAGGAGGCACTTGGTACCAGAGAAACTTTAGGACATCTACATTTATAGGGCTGCAATACATTTAGTCCAAGTTAAACGAGCTTGGAGTCACTGGAGCTTCTGTCGCTTTTCCCAAATCCTACATTTTACAGTTCTGTACACCTTTACCCCATCACAGCTTATGTTGTGTAGATATACTCTATGAAAGTCTAGGGATTATGGATATCTTTTTTTTGTGTAGAGTTAGTTTTGTCTCTAGAAACGGCCTATGCTGATCACTCAAGCTACTTAGCTACTGTTAGCTTGTGAGGTTCATGTTGGATACACATGGTGTAAACAATAAAGCTAATACCTTTTCTGACCAGGAAACCTTTTTTATTTGGATTGGTTTTTAATTTCAGCTGGTCATAAATAATATCTGGTATATTGTTCATGCGTGACACCTATCTCAGATACTATTGTACATCAAGGTCATTTTAAGTTTCACAGCAACACCCTAAACCAGTTTCCTGCTTGCCCAGATGCTAGGGTAGGGAGGGAGAATATTTTTGAGCAGTGTTTTTGTGATGATGCATCTTTCAACTTTTCACTGTGAGGAGAGAGAATATTTCTTAAGGTGCACACAAATAGTGTGCATATATAACATTATGGAATCTAACAGAACTCATAAATGAAAATGATTTGCGACTGAGTTTGCAAACTGTATAATGCGTTCTTTCCTTCATGCATTTTAATTTGTGTATCCCTTGATTAATCACAAAGCAAATATGTACATACACTATGAATGTCATTCCAAAAGCACTTATTTAAGGCATAAATATTGGGGATTCTGTCACACTATATGGTCATGTATTGCTTAGTTACATCGAAGTTTGGTAAGTTTTCATTAGTTATACCACTGAGGAGCTGAATCGGTGGCACTGCTTTCCATTTTAACAATCTAATGCAATTTAAAGCCTTCTTTTTATGTCATTAATAAGGCAGGCTGTGTGGCAGGTGGGACTGCTTAATACTATGATTAATGTCACTGGAACGGAAACCAGAGACTTAAACAGGACATCGCTGCCCGTCACTGCCGCTTCCTCGTAGCAAAAGTCGGTGACGTGATGGAGCATGATCAGTTACCAGGCCAGCTTTCACAACACCATCAAAGAAGAAAATTTAAGGGGTTTATCACTGAAAAATGGTCAAATACCCTAACTGGTTGTCAGTATGTGTTTTTCCTTTCTTCTATATAAGATACCATTGTGTATGGGGTATATAGTTCAAGTTGTCAGAATGTCCAAAAGCTGGACATTTATCACTCCTTGTTTTTTTTTGGGAGGGGGGGTTCCCTCTTTAATCATCTACCATTGTGAAATACACAACAAATGTTTTTGTGATTGTTACATAAAGGGAGATGAGTTTTACATTTTAGGATGGATAGACATCCTCTTCCCCTATTTTACAAAGCCTTCTTTCAGCTCTAAGAAAGGAGACGTTGTGGTGCAAAGTCATAAGGTTGATACTGTTCCTTCTGATTGTTTCACTTTGGCCCAAGGTTTAAAATTTGCCTTCAAGCAAAAACACTACCTTATTTTAGTTTAACTATTCTTAAATATTGGTCCTATATATAGTTGTCTATCAGAAATCAATTTATTGAATTAGACAATTGCTCTGGGTAGTTTTCCATATTTATTTATTTAGTATATATACACACTTATTAACCCCTTAAGGACAATGGGCGGTCCCTAAACCCATTGAAAACAATGCATTTTGAGCCCGTACATGTACGGGCTTTGTCATTAAGGGGTTAAAATAATTGTAAAGAAAAAAACTTCAAATGTGGTTTAGTTAATAATTATGACACCCTTGTTGATGGAGGTTTATAATAATTATTAAACAAAAAAGAACACAAACCAGTTCATCTTAATCAAGTAGGCTGTATTTCACAATCTGCACATATCTTTATTGAAGTAAGATTGACAATTGTGTGTGTGTGTGTGAATAAGATATTTGAAAATCTATGAGTATGACCATTGGAGTAGGGTTTGTTCTTTTACTAAATTAAAAACATCCCCAGCCCTCTATAGGTGTGCATATATGTGTTACAATAATGACTCAAAATAAATAGCAAATATAAATTAATAAAAAACTTAAGGTTTTTATTTTAGTTGACTCCTTATCGTTCTACCTTGTGCTATACATTAAAATGGTTCACTATATGGAGAAATAGACTATAGTACCAGTGTCATGAAGAAGCAGCTCAATGTGGTGACAGCAGTGAAAGTCAGCCGTAATATCACATGACTGAAGACAATGGCTGCCTCCAGGTCTGCAGATAAAACAACTTCAAGACACAGGTGGGATTATTACTATTACGTCCTCTAAAACATGCTCTTGATGACAGAGAACATCGTATGATTTTTGCGCCGGCAGGAACATTTGCATACAATGGCAGCAATTTTGAAATGTTGGCATTGATTTAGAAAATATGACTGATCATGCAAAAAACAGTCTGTTATAGAGGGCATAGTTATTTGGCTCCTTTTTAAATCATAATAACAGATATCACCCTGATCAAAAGTTTACATACCCTTGAATGTTTGGCCTTGTTGCAGACACACAAGGTGACACACACACAGGTTAAAATGGCAATTAAGGTTCATTTCCCACACCTGTGGCTTTTATAAAAGTCAATTAGTGTCTGCACTGAGCAGGCTAGATACCGAGCCAAGGGATGCAGAAAAGAACTGAAAAAAAAGACCTGCGTAACAAGGAAATGGAACTTTAAAGATGGAAAAGGATATAAAAAGATATCCAAAGCCTTACAAGTTCCAGCCAGTACTGTTTAATCACTTACCAAAGTCAGGTAGACCAGAAAAAATTTTAACCACAACTTTCAGCTGAATTGTTCAGGATACAAAGAAATACCCGCAGGTAACCTCAGGAGAAATACAGGCTGCTCTGGAAAAAGATGGTGTTGTTGTTTCAAGGAGCACGATACGGTGATACTTCAACAAAAATGAGCTACATGGTCGAGTTGCCAGAAAGAAGCCTTTACTGCACCAATGCCACAAAAAAGTCTGGTTACAAACTCCCTGATTATGCCTTGTGCCCTCTATATGCCACTCTGCCCCCCAGATATGCCCTATACCCCCCATATGCCACTCCGCCCCCAGAAATGCCTTATTCCCCCTATTTGCCCATATTGCTCCTTTAATTCCTGGAGCGGGGAGACCAGTGGTCTCCCAGGCGAGTTTCAGCTGCAGGATTTAAAAGTTACGTACGAGAGACTCTATTGGTTGCAGCAGGGGGCTCATCTGACCTCAACCAATGAAGAGCAGAGGAGGCCCCTTCTGGCGACCAATAGAGCTGCTTGTACGGACCTTTAAAATCCTGGCGCCAAAGCTGCTGCGTATTGCGTTAACACCGTATTAATCCCTTCAAAAAAAAAAAAAAGAAAGAACACGAACGTACACGAATATTCGCCCTAACCGCACACAGAAACGGGCGAATATTCGTGGAATACAAAGATTTTTTCCCCCAAGAAGACGTACACAAATAGTTGGCCAGCGCCCAAGTCATAAGGTTGTCATGCTTTTTACTCATTTAAGTTGTGGAGCTCACTAGGAAAACCTTGCCAGTACTCTACATTTATCATTTAAAAATATCCTCTTGGCATCTGGTATCACATGCAGATCTATATTAATGAGTTGACATGAATTATGCTGTTTCCTTGGAGAGAAATTGCATTATAGCAATTGGAATGTGCAGAAGCTGACACCCCTAATGCAAAGGTAATTTATCACCAAATCTATAATATAGACCACTTACCCCCTAAATTGTGTGCCATATAGATATAGGGTCCTGACAATTAATCATCTGGCATCAGCTGAGTTGGCAATACATCTAAAGCATACTACCTATATCATACCTTTACTGGATTGCCTCAGGATTCAATAATATGTTGTAAAGGCTCTTGTTGTAACAGATTCTTTACACAGACAAGTGGGGCTGAATTACAAAAAATAAAAACCTCTGCTGGGCACCAGCACTCCCACTCCCATCAAGTTTCTGCTCTGTAGCATTACTTATAGGCACAATAAATAATGACCCATATATATATATATATATATATATATATATATATATATATATAATACACAAAAACAGTGAAAGAAAAAATGTAACTTAGTTAAAAAAGAAAACAGCATATTCTGGGAATACGTTAGGAATGTTGGGTTTTGTTTAGGAATAATCATGTCTGTGATCTGTATAAGCGTGTTAAAACTGGTACGATTTTGATTGTACACGATTTTGAGTGAAAGTGCAGGATCTTGTTTTTCCATCTGCTATATAGACATGTCAGCAGAGTTTCTGGCAATAAGATCTTAAGAAACCTGTTATGCAAGATTCAGCAAACATTAAATTGCTAGTTAGTCCTTAAAAGTGACGGAAGATTGATGTTTGTGGTTTGTGAAATGAAACGTTTTAAAGGATAATTTTATGAATCCCAACATACAGGACATTTTTTACAGTACTTTTTCTATTCCTTTCAACTGAAGGTGAATTCTGAACTAGAAACGTTATAACATAAAAAGAAAGAAAGAAAGATTCTATAACAAATCTCTGTATAAGTCTTTCTACTGTGCAAACGCGAAACATTTGCCTCTCCCTATCTGCGTTATTTTTTACCTTTTGTAAAATATGTGGTTTTGTCGATCCTCCCTATGCTTTCTTTTCAGCTGAGCCTCTTATACACTAGGAGTTAAACTAGATTGTTGTAGTTTGTTGCTTATGTATAAAAAGTGATTAAAGGACAAAATTTTGAAAAAAAAATATGTTTATGACTGTAGAAATCTATGGATAATTAACCTACGGTTATAAGCCTTTTTTACCCCAAAGCTTTTTACACATAACATCCATTACACATCAGCCCCTATTATGTCCTCTGACCAGTGGCGACTCTAGAAACAATATATAGGGGGGGCACACAAGATACAACAGTCAAACTGGGGGGGCATTCATAATTTCCATAAGTAATGTGCTATGGAATTATACTTTTGTTATTGGGCTAAAATAATACTTGGTCATTCAACATGGGAAGCCTGAAGCCACAATTGAGTGCGACTAATCCTTGTAATAAATATTATAACAATAAAAACCTTTTCCACTAAATGATTTCAGGGCCTTGAACGTTTTGTCGTTTTGAACGTTTTGTCCCCTGAAGTCACTACGACTTCAGGAGGGCACACATTCCAACACAGGCTCTGTTACAGCGACAACCAAACACACACACACCAGGACAGGCTCTGTCACAGACACACACACACACCAGGACGCTCTGACACACTGACAACTGAACACACACCAGGACAGGATCTACCACACCAAGACCGATACACATACACCCGAGGACAGGCTCTGCTACACTGATAACCAAAAACACACAAACAGCAGGACACAATCTATGTCACAGACATCTACATCAGGATGGATTTTTCACACTGCATTGTCGTTTATACCCCCCTTAGTGTTTTTGCCCCTTGTGTATTGATGCCCCTGCTGCCCATATATATTAATATTAGCCCCAGTTGCCGATAGCAGGTATAGATCAACACATTAACACACAAACCAAGCTTTACATGTATAGATCAACTGATATTCACTTGTGATCTCAGCACTGAAGGTATATATCAAATAAACAGAATCAGACATACAAATCCTGTATTCGCAGGTATACAATAATAGTATATGAAACGTAGCATTGCAGGTATAGATCAAATAAATACATGGAAACAGCATTGCAGGTATTAATCAGCTGAATAAGACATATTAACCCTGTATTTGCAGGTACACATAAATAATGTATGGAAATATATAGATACGGCTCTACAGAATAACGCAAAAACCCAGCTTTGCAGGTATAGATCAATTGGAATTCATATAAAAACACGTCATTAAAAGGTATATTTAAAAACCCCTAAATTACAGGCATAGATCACAGGTTGCGTCCACACTGCCCACACAGCAATCACACTCTTATCATACCCAGGCAACCAGTAAATGCTGGTACCTAGGCATGATGGGACTGTGCTTGCTGTGATTGCTGTTAGCAATCACACTCCTATCATGCCAGGTCAGCCAGTACATGCTGGTACAGGGTGGCTGTAAGTGATGTGCAGACCCCATACTGCTGGCAGCATCAATACACAAGGGGGGCAGCTAGCTAGGTTTCAGCTTGTACTGGCTGACTTGGCATGATAGGAGTGTGATTGCTAACAGCAATCAAAGTCCCATCATGCCTAGGTTCCAGCACTTACACATCCATCCAGTAAATGCTGGAACCTAGGCATGATGGGACTGTGATTGCTGTTAGCAATCACACTCCTATCATGCAAAGTCAGCCACTACATGCTGGTACAGACCCCATACTGCTGGCAGCATCAATACACAAGGGGGCAGCTAGCTAGGTTTCAGCTTGTACTGGCTGACTTGGCATGATAGGAGTGTGATTGCTAACAGCAATCAAACTCCCATCATGCCTAGGTTCCAGCACTTACACATCCATCCAGTAAATGCTGGAACCTAGGCATGATGGGACTGTGATTGCTGTTAGCAATCACACTCCTATCATGCCAAGTCAGCCAGTACATGCTGAAACCTAGCTAGCTGCCCCCAGCATGTACTGGCTGACTTGGCATGATAGGAGTGTGATTGCTAACAGCAATCACAGTCCCACCATGCCTAGGTTCCAGGATTTACTGTTTGGATGTGTAAGTGCTGGAACCTAGGCATGATGGGAGTTTGATTGCTCTTAGCAATCACACTCCTATCATGCCAAGTCAGCCAGTACATGCTGAAACCTAGCTAGCTGCCCCCAGCATGTACTTGCTGACTTGGCATGATAGGAGTGTGATTGCTAACAGCAATCACAGTCCCACCATGCCTAGGTTCCAAGATTTACTGTTTGGATGTGTAAGTGCTGGAACCTAAGGCTATGATGGGAGTTTGATTGCTGTTAGCCAATCACACCCTAATCATGCCCAAGTCAGCCAGTACATTAAACCTAGCTAGCTTGCCCCCTCCCCCAGCATGTACTGGCTGACTTGGCATGATAGGAGTGTGATTGCTAACAGCAATCACAGTCCCATCATGCCTAGGTTCCAGCACTTACACTCATATTCATTCAAACTCATCATCAAACACCCTCCCCACCCCCTTACCTGCACTGCAGCTCCTCGATGCCGCTCACAGACTTCAGCAGGGGGCGCGGCCTCCCTCTGCCTTCTCAGCTGGCTTCCGCTTCCTGTATGCAGTGCAGAAGACCCTCCCACAGGTAAGTAGCAGGGCTCTAGGTGCGGCCCGCGTCCGATCGGTTGCCTTGGCTGCCGATCTTACGCGGGCTGCACCCTCTCTCTCTCTCCTCCACATTAATAAAAATAAATAAAATAAAAAAAAACGGGATTTAAAGTCGCATTGCGACTTTATTCTAAATTCGGCAGGGGGGCAGGGGCAAAGGAACAGGGGGGGCAATTGCCCCCCCTTGCCCCCCTGTAGCGACGCCACTGCCAAGGAGAAATGTGTGGCTGCGTCTGACGCTTAGGCCCCAGCGGATTTCGTTATCTCTGTGGTGTAGGAAGTCATAATGGTGCCAATACTGGTCAAAAGGAGGCTGATGGTCTAAAGGGCAGATGGTCAGGGAGTAGGTGGTACCAGAAATACATCGTACCAAATAATACCAGAGGGGTAGGACCATAAGCGTCTGAAGATATAATTTTTTGAACAGAGTGTCCCAAGTGCCCAATGACTCAGATGAGACTGAAATTGAGCTTTCTGGCCATCAAGGAATACACTATGGTACAAACTAGACTCAGGCACAAAATTTGTATTCATTTTAGGGGGGTGAATTTTCTTATATTCGACGAAAGTCGCACGTCTCCATGTCCGGTCCGTTATCGGAAATACTATTCGTCCATTCGGTTGCCATGGAAAGAAGAAATAAACACATAGAAAATGTTGAATAGGGAATCTGAGGCCAATGAACGGAAAAAAGGGTCAAAATTAGCTATGAAAATGAGTTATACGGTTAAGGCTAGTAGTGGACTGGTTAAATGATCTTAATTTAATTACTGATCAAAACTTTAAACACTGAGAAATGGCAGGCTGGGGCTTACCAAGTCTCACAGGAGAATCTCTGTAAAATGCTCAGAGTGTCATTAGTGTCACATGAAAATAGTCACAGTGAAATGCACTGACCCCCTGTCTGCTCTACTCTTATGTAATGCTCTTATATAATAACCCTAAGCATACTGCTAAAGCAACTCAAGGGGTTTAAGGGAAAACATTTAAATGTCTTGGAATGGCCTGGTCAAAGCACAGACTTCAATCCAATTGACAATCTATGGTATGGCTTAAAGATTGCTGTTCACCAGTGGAACCCATCCAACTTGAAGGCGCTAGAGCAGTTTTGCATTGAAGAATGGGCAAAAATCCAAGTGGCTGTATGTCCCCAGCTTATAGAGACATGCCTCAAGAGATTTGCAGCTAAACAGTGCATCTAGGCGTGAATTCCAGTGTCCTGAGAAGTAGTATAGTATAGGTAAAAGTACAATGAACACATTGGGATTGACCGCTCAGATCAACTCCTACAGCCATATTTAGTTCTGCGCAATGCTGGTGGCAATGCACAATTCAAACTTGCTTTTCAAAAACACAAATGTGGAGACAAAGTACTAATTCTTGAAATACCAGCTGGGTTTTAGAAATGTTATACTCTTTGGTCTAGAGGGCACACAGCAGGGGCATTTCCATTTTGCTGGGACCAGATGGAGTACAACAAATTAGTTGGGACTTAAAAATATATAAACAAAATGAATATACATGGGTGGGGATATTGCGGCATTAAACCTGCTTATCCCTTGAAAAAGGCACAAGTCACGGTGGTCCCGCGGCAGTTGTAACAACATCTAACGCTCCTACGGCCGATAAGGCCTTTGTTGGTTTGATTGCGGCCCCTGCGGTGGTGGCGACTCTGGTTGCGGCGGTTTTGGCCCCCGTGGTGGTGGCGGCTCCGGTTCGGGCCCCGCGGCTGCTTTGGCTGTTGCCGTCCGGCTGTTGCGGCCCCCGCCGCTCCGGCTGTTGTGGCTCTGGCTGTTGTGGCCACTGCGGCTCCGGGTGCGGCCCCTGTAACCCCTGCTGCTGGAGCTCTTGTGACAACGTCTATGGCGGCTACTACCGCCACTAATGTCATGGCTAAGGTGGCCGCGGTTACGCATGTGTTGGCCCCTGCTTCGGCACAGGTGGGTGCTGGGGTGACACCACCTGCATCGGCAAAGGAGGCCGCGACTCCCAAGGGTGGTCCCTTGGTTGGACAAGATAACAGGGATGCGGGGGGGTCTGCACCCAGAAGACATTTTGCGGACATTTTGGTGTGGGCTCCTCTGTGAGGAAGGGATCTGGAACGAGGGCTGGACGGTTAACATCCGTTTAAAGGTGGTACGTGTTCTACAACACATGCCAAATTCCTTTTTCATCGGGTCTGACCGGGTTTCGTGTTTCTATCCCGGTCAGCCCAGAGTGTGCCACAAATGTGGCTCACCCCGGCATTAAAGCATAGGGTGCGACGTCATCAAGTGCACCCTATGCGATGTTGTAGGACACTCCAAGCAGGAGTGCAATTACATCCGCTGCAACCTGTGCAGGGTGTTGGGACATTCCTACAGAGTGTGTCCCGAAGCCCAGCACAACTTGGAAAGTATCTGGGAAGGGCAAGGTGACCTCACAGTGGAAGAACAACGGCCAGTTGTGCGGGGCGCTTAGGATAAGGCTCTGCCCGATGCCCCAGGTACCTCCTCCAGCACCAACCCCGTACGTAACATCATCACCCCATTACCTTTCTGTTCCACTAAGTGTGCTAACCCTGTCTGTACTCCTTCCACAGGCAACATCGCCAAGCCATCATCAGGACCCCCGCAGGTGTCGGGTGGACAACAATCGGTCCGAGGAAGGAGACCTCGACTCAGGAGGCAACTCGGAGACCCCTTCCCGGAGGGATTCATCCTCAGCATTAGAGGGGGAGAAAGTCACTTCGGGACGGGGGAACTCCGGGGGCCATCGACCAGAAATGCAGGGACATACCAGTCCAGAACAGTTTTGCATCCCTGATGGACTGGGTCACCCGCATGGACGTCGAGGCGGCGGAGGAGGATGAGAGGGCCACGGCAGGTCACAAACAGCTGGCAGAGGTGGAGGACAGCGAGTTGGTAGAGGTGCCGATTCCGGAGGATGACGCCTTGCCCGCGGGGCTCTCCGCGAAGAGGTACCCCTCTGACTCGGATGGTGATAACGCAAGGAAAAAGGGAAAGTCTCCTCACTCTCATCACCCATGATGGCGACTCTTCCCATATTGTCATTTGCCACTCATAATGTGGCTAGTATTAAGACGTGCAGGGTTTGATATATAGCCTACGAGAACTGGCACAGGGACCGGTATCATGTCATCTTTGTCCAGGAAACATGCCTTGACACCCTGGGGGCCCTGCAAGCCGCTAAATGGCAATGGAGATGGGGGCACTCCTTTTTTTCACTAGGAGGGCTATGGGGGAGTTGCCATTCTGTTCCAAGACATGGACATTACGATCAACAGGGTGACTGAGATAACGAAGGGTAGGTGCGTAGTTCTAGATGTGTCGGTAGGCAGGCAGCCTCTCCGTATGATTAACATCTATACACGTCCCGGCACATTGTCTTTGGGGGTCACTCTGGCCCTCAATAGAATAGTTAGGCAGGCAGGTCTGGTGGATGTGCATATTCGGGACAACCCGGACCTCACAGGGTACACGTATCAGCGACGACCAGGTTACGGTTGCAGAGTTCTGCACGACGAAGTCCGAGTGGTGGGAGATGGTGAAGGTAAGGACCAGTGCCCTTTTTCGCTCTCTTTCTGAGAACATCCAGTCCTTGAGGTACAGGACTTACCTCGGGCTCCTGTGCAAGTTGGGTCTGGTGGCACAAAGAGGTGATCCTGAGGACATCTCCAGGGTCAAATCCATGATGAGGACGTTCCAATACGACAGGTATGCCTCCTTGCTCAAGGAAAGGGATCATGGGGCATACCACTCACCCAATCCATTGACTCACTTCCTGCGCTCAGCATTACAAGCCGGCACCGAGACCAAGCTAGAGGGCTTGCAGAAGAGAGAGTGGGGCGCAGAGATTGTTCTGTCTGCGGAACACCCTCGGTTATCTGGAGGAAACTCCGCAAGGGATACAGAGGGTAGTACTCGAGTACTATCTGGAACTCCTCGGACAAAGGAGACCCTACCGGCATCAGACGGACGACTTCCTGCAGGGTCTCTCCCTTCCTGAGATTGATCACGGAAAGCTGGATGAGTTGGTCGGGCCGATCACCATAGAGGAGATCACGGAGACAAATCGAGCGCAGTCCAAACATAAATAACCAGGCCCCGACAGTCTTACGGCCGAATTCTATCTGGCCTTCTACAGTCTCCTGACCTCTGGTCTCACGAAAGCGTTTAACGAAAGCCTGGAGAAGGGAATACTCCCTCTTGCGATGAGCGCCTCGGCAGTGATTATGTTGACAAGGCCGATATGGGGAACTGGCGACCCATATCGCTCCTCAATGTCGACAGGAAGGTGTTGGCATTATTTTCAAATGATTGCAGGGGATTGCTAGCGAGATCCACTTCTCAATACCGTACCGTGAAGGGCAGAACTGTCTTTGACGCCGTCTGTGAGGTCAGGGAAGCCATAGAGCAGGGTAAAGGATGGGGACAAGTACATCCTAGCACTTGATCAGTCGAAGGCGTTTGATCGGGTGGACCATCACTATCTGTGGTCAGTCTCGCGCAGGTACGACTTGCCGGGAAAATTCATTAATTCAATCATTACCTTGTATAGAGGGGCTGAAAGCATCGCTCTTGTGAACAGCTGGAGAGGCAAACCGTTTAGGATCTGATCCAGGATGAAGCAGGGCTGTCCCCTCAGCCCCCTTCTGTACGTCTTCGACATAGATACCTTCATACGAAGGGTTGAGGCAAGTCCGTTAAGGGGAGTGGCCCGAACCCTGGAAAGGCCCTTACGGATAGTAGTATATGCTGATGACATCTCTGTGATTGTGTCCGTCACACAGGAAGCATTCACAGTGGATGAGATGATGAAATGCTATTCTGCTGCCACGTCCTCCCGTATCAACAGGGACAAGAGCAGAGTTTTCTGGTGTGGGAAGGAGGGGAAGCAATTCCCTCTCCCCGACAGTTTCGCAGTGGCCCATGACCAAATTAAGATCTTGGGGATCAATTTCAGACCAGGAGACTCCTCGGTCAACTGGACCAAACTGCTAGCCATGGCCTGCAACAAGGTAGACGAATGTTGCCGGTGGAAACTGACCTACGGAGAGAGGGTACGCCTGATTAAAACATACGTGCTGCCCCTGTTTAGCCACGTCTTCTGCCATGTAGCCTTCACTCGCGGGTATTCGGTCTGTTCTTGCGCATGTTGTGGGGAAACAGGCTTAACCTCATCAAGCAGGAAGTGACGTACCTAGCCCTGCAACACAGCGGGCTGGATTTCGTCAACCCGGTCGTTGTCCTGACAAACAACTTTCTGAAAAGGAACATCGGAAGAGATGACCCCCAGACACTGGGCTGGGTGCACAGTTTCGGGAAATGGGGTGACCCCTTTTTACAGGACTGCTTACTAGGAGGGAGAGTGAAGAGCATGCGCGTCCGACGTAGCTCCTATATCCCCACTTTGGTAGCTCTGGGAGTGAGGATTTTACACTGGTGGAACGTGATGGTCGAGGAGGTCAGGGATACACCCAAGCGGGTCTTGGACTGCAGGGTGCTAACCACTTGAGAGACTGCACGCCATGGACTGCAAAATCTCAATTCCAAGCGACTGCCTGAGAAATATCAGGGCGTGGCGTTTCTCAGTTTTCACAGCAGGCTATACGTGAGAGGGAATCTCAAGCACCGGAACATTGCAGAACGGGATTGTCCCCGGGTGGAGTGTTCCAGGAAAGCCGGGTCCATGGACCACTTTCTGCTTGAGTGCCCCTTTAATGTGGACATTTACAGGGGGTGTCAGTCGCCTTAGGCATCCCATTCCTCTCCCGCATGTCATACGCGGAGTGGGTCTACAGGACGACCAACAGGGGGCTGAGATTTAATTTGAGCACCGTTTATCTAGTCAGTGCAGTTATTAGATACTTCATGTGGCACCCTAGATGTCAGGTCTCCATCCGACAAAAGTTCCTTTCCAGTCTGGTCGTGGCGATCCCAACGAAAGAGAGGGCTTCCATGGAGGATAAGCATTGGCAATGCTTATGGTCCACGTGCCTTGACCCCATGGTCTCTTTACAAGAGCCCAGCACTGATTTCACTCACTGTTCCCCATTGTTTTAGGCATTCATTTTATGTATGCAATTAACATTCTCTTTTTGTCCTTTAAAGGTGTACGTATTTTTCAAGGAAGGCTACTACGCGTTTTAGATGAGTACCTGGAGTACCTTGCGTTGCCACTGTTTTGTGTTTGTATTTATATGTGTGTTCTCATGTATGATTTCTAATCCTTTGTTTTTGTTTATTGTTCCGTAGACCACATAGAGGATTCCACTCGGAACATCATCAAGAATCAGAATTCTTTTGGATGGGTAGGTTTGTTTTACTTTATGCGGGGTTTCTGTTTAGGGTGGGTTTCTGCTGTGGGTGGGGGTGGGTGTGTTTGTGAACGGGTACATGATGGAGCGATGACATGGGTGGGCATGTCGAGGGTGGGACAAGTCCGTGAGGGGACAGGTCACAGGGGGTAGTTGTTTTCTGTTAGCCATGTTGCTTGTATGTTTTGTTTTGTTTCTTGTTTTACTGCTGCTGGTTGCAGTTTACTTTTCCAATACGAAATAATACCTCCAGCTCCAATAGCCTATATTAAAGTTGCTGCAGTTAAAAAGCTTGTAGTTGGATCTTGGGATCGAGCTGGCAGCCCGCCGTGAGGCGAGCTACCGCCTGTCCCAGCCCCTGCCTCTCGGCGCCTCCCTGATGCTCTTGACTGAGTGTTACTTTGACAACTGGACACCTTAGGGTATTTGAAATGCTGGTATTTTAACCCTTTCCATGCACTAATTATACAACCACACTTTGTCAAACTTTGTAATAGTAATTTAAAACAAAATTCTCACAAATTGTAATTTAGTTATAAATATAAAGGTCCTGGTATATGTCACTGTCAAACAACACCCCAATATGTGTTCAGCAACATATCCTGAGTATGGAGATAGCCCACATGCATAGATTTGTCAGATTGTTTGACTGGTAAAAGGCTACTTTTGGGACATGCGTAATTCAGGTGTTCATTTGGTCATTTTATTATTCACATTGTGATTAGAAAGCTGTGCTCCATTGACTTGCATGGTTGAATGCAGTACCTGTATTCAACCTGCAAGTGAAGCCAGATTCTCAGCCCTGACACACTAATGCCATAAACTGACATACAAACTCACAATTACATCATACGCTGACATCCAGACACGCATGCTAACACCAAATACTAACACACATACACTCATGCTACCATGAACTTACACAATCTAACACCATACCGTAACAGACACATACACCTGCTAACATAATACGCTCGCAAACACCTTATAGTAACACACACGCTAACACCATACACTTATGCACAGCCATACTAACCCCATACAACAACACACATACTCTAACACTACATCCTGAAATACACACTCATGCTAATGCCATAAGTAAAACATACAACAGCAGATGCCCACACACACTAACACCACACTCTTATGTACATGCTTAGTGTTAGAGTAAGTGTGTATATTCATATATCATAGTTACACACCTACAGTGAGATACTTACACATATATATTAGCATACACATACATATATAGTAGCATACTTACACAAATTCACATCCTTACTTACACACATGCTAACATACACAAATACAGCAATATATTTTCACACACTAACATACTTATTTACAGATGCGATAAGTGGATTATCTCAGGGATCTGTCCTGGGTTCACTTCTTTTAAATTCAATGTAGACAAATATAAAATTATGCATTTTGGGCATAATAATAAAAATGCAAAGTATCATTTTAATGGTGTTTCCTTGGGGAAATCTACTAATTTTGGGGATTAATTGTTGACAATAGATTTAGCAGTAGTGCACAGTGCCAGCTAGCGGCTGCAAAGGCAAATAAGGTTTTGGCGTGTATTGACTCACGGGAGGAAGACATTATTCTGCCTCTTGGTAAGACCCAAAAGGTAGTGTGTCAAGAATAAATAAGTAATAAAAGAATACCTCCCACAATACTGCAGCGGCCCAAAAAAACACTCCTCTCAGTGTTCAACAGAAGAAAAAACGGATATAGGGGCGCATGTACATGGGGGGGGGGAATAATAAAAAAATAATAGTGCAATGATGTCAAGTAAATAATTATAATATGAAAGTGTTGTGGGTACACTCACAAAATACAGATGATATAAAGGCTCTTCATAATAAAATGTTCTTTATTTCTTGTATTTGTCTAAAAGTAAATAAAAGAGAAAAAGGCAAATGGTGCAGTATCTTCCTGTGGTGTTATAAGAAAGTCAGAATGCATTTACAGGATAGTAGATTTGGCCAGGCACTTCAACTTAAAAAATCCAGGGATTTAGGCAGAAAATCCCAAAACACTGCTTCTATCAGGTAGTCCTCAGGTAGTCCTCAACGCGTTTCACCTTCCGGCTTCTTCAGGAGAAAAGTGGTAAGTTTTTGATCCGCAATGAAGTTTTGTCAGATAAATGTGTACACATTACAGAAACGTCGTCTTAGAGGGGATATGATAATGTTATATAAATATGTACAGGGCCCATACAAAGGGCTCTCTAAAGACCTTTTCATTAATAGAACATTACAAAAGACAAGAAGTCACCCGCTA
Organism: Spea multiplicata; assembly: GCA_009364415.1. NCBI lineage: Eukaryota > Metazoa > Chordata > Amphibia > Anura > Pelobatidae > Spea > Spea multiplicata. The sequence goes on from VKOC01000002.1 coordinate 23,262,857, forward strand.
AGACTTGAGGAGATTTAGTCTATGACAACGGAGGGGATTTTATACAGTAAGGACAATTAAAGTATGGAATTCATTGCCTGAAGAGGTGGTGCTAGCAAATAAATTATATGGCTTTAAAAGGGGCCTGGATACTTTTTTAATGAAGCATAACATAGAGGGCTATGTATGATAGTATAGGAATTTATATTTATTTAGTGCTTGTTGATCCAAGGAGAAATCTGATTGCCATTTGGAGTCAAGAAGGACTTCCCCATTGAAAGCACAATTCAAATGGCTGACATAAGGTTTTTTTTGCCGCCTTTTGGATCAACAGTGGTTAACAAAGAATAGGAAAAGGGTTGAGCTTTTCTCAATCTAAATTACTATAACTACAACTACACTTATACATACACACAACCTACCTTTGTTAGTTCACAAGGGGATAGGCCTTTCCCGCTCCCTCAAGGTCCTCACAGGGCCTGAAGAAGCGTGGGCCGCAACACCAACCTAACAGTATAAGTGTGTAGGGGAGTTGGCGCAGCTGGTGATAGGGGCTCTTTACACCTGTATCATAATGCATGTTAGGTGGCTCTCCTGGGAACTTTCCTGTGGGGAAAGATGGAGGCCGGGCCCCCTGCCTGGCCCACTACACTGCTACTGGGCGTATACCCTTGATGGTGGCCCTGAATTCACCACAGCTGACATGGAGCTCAAAGTACCATTCCTTTACTCTGTGAGTAAACCATATAGCTAATCTTTTTTGTTCTCACCAATTAAATTCTTGTCTTCAAAAATAGCTTTTTTCGTTTTGAACTTTTTCATGTTGACACAGAGACTTGCGTAAAATCCTTCAAAACCCATTTAGCAGGGTCAGTGCTCACTCCTAATATTGCAGCAAGATTACTAAACTGTCTTGAGCTTAAAGGTCATGTATTACATTCAAAGTGTCACGTCTGGAGGATAACCTCATGGTGTTTGGGTATGGAACCCAATGGCAGGGACCTAATAGAGGCTCAGGTAATCTAAAACATCAAAGCAGAAGGAGTAGACAAACCGTAGTCAGGAACAGTTCCGAGGTCAAGGTGGGCAGCAGGTAGCAAGGTCAAAAGGATAGTGGAGGTCTGGTAACTAGGAATCCGTATGGAAAGATCAGGGACAATAAATAAATATTCTGCACAAAGGCTCAGAATAACCTAGAACTGAAGGCATGGTGTAGAGGGTTTTTACATACCGACTTGAGGAAGCCTACAGGTGAAATGCATATCGGTGACTAATAGTTTTAATAATATATGTTGTATATGAATATTAAATATATCTTTAGACTGCAAGCTTTGCATTTTATACTCACTTACCCCACCCACTGCTTTGCTGTCCAAACTGTTCACCCTAAAGGGGGAGAGCTGCCCTAAGTCAGCACAGTGCTGTTTACACCTGGAGCCAGGCTACGGGCTCCAGGCAAGATATCCATATTCCAGCTATAGATGGGTGTGCGATTCCTATATCACACTAGGCGACATAGATTGAAGTCAGTCGTATTGACTCCAAAGAATATTCTTTTAACCCTACAAGGGTGAGTCCTTATTTTATGCTCCACTCACTGATGGTGGGCCGCACCGCCATTACCTTTGTTTATACTATTGTTAGTGTGGGATAGTGGGATTCCCATAGAGTGTTGTAGCGTGTGTATGCTTTTAACTATTGCTTTTAGGTTTTTATACTTCCTGGTATCCAAGGTATGCCTCCGTTGCCATGGCAATGGAGGGAGGAGCAGTAGTATGCAGAAATCCATAGGGTATGGTGATACACAGGTGTCAGTTTTCCTTTAAATTGATTCTTGCGTCCGCCGTATTGACCGCTGGAACGCGTGCGTCCACCATATTGGCCACTGGAACATACCCGTCTGCTGCTCCAGAGAACCCAGGGTCTTTGGTGACCAGCGTGGAGGCTGTCTGGATGGGGGGCAGGGTACGGCGGGACCTGGGAGTACCAGGTAGGACCCTGCCATGGGTGTTGCAGACCTGAACACATGACACATACATAGTGTTATGAGTTACCTTTTATAAGGTGATATTACACATATTATACACGGGAAGGTTTTAGGCATTCAACATTACTAGGGATCATGTTTCCATTTCAAATGACCTTACAGGGACTATTTTAGAAGATGTGGTCAGATTTAGGGCAATCGAGCAGGGCTTTACAGAGTCACAGATACTTCAGTCTGTTCACTATGTATATTCAAGTGTCAGTCGAGTTAAGGGTTAATTTGACTGACCAGATTCAGCTCCAGTTGCATCCCTTTATGTGCTAACACTTGCAGAAAAACATGTAGATTAATCTGCAAATTGGTTGCATGGGCTTGCGAGTGCCTATGACGTTACATTTGAGGAGCCACAGTTGAAGGCATGTTGTTTTGTGGGATCAACCTCGGATCTTGGTTGCCTCCACCCCAGACAGGCTAAGTAGACCACCCATACAACCTCTTCTAAAAACAGTGACAGTACGCAGGCCCTTTTCAATAAAACCCCTATTAAGGAGGAAGGACATGGAAAATTCGCCATATCCTGAACCCAAGCCTCTTAAACCTCTCCAAAACCACTGTGCACACCAGGTACAACCTCTAACTGGAATAACGTACATTCTACTGGCTCCCCCGTCTTGCACCATGTCTTTCACAAGGAAATTTGGTTTGGCTGTCCACAAATAACATGAAGGTCACACAACCTAGCACCTTTTCAAATACTGACTAATGCGTTGGAGTAAGACAGGGGACATCCTAAAAGACCTGACAATCTGGTGATCAGGACATTCAGTAATGTCCTAGGTAGTAGTATTTAGAGCACCCTGACCCTAGCAAGATCAGCACACATATGTCTGTTAGCCCTCTTTAACCTCCTCCTGACCTACTCAAGAATCCTGAGATCCCACAGGTGATACCTATATACAATAGTATACACTACATGACATTATATATGTAGACATTTTACTGAGGAAGTCTGATGGATGAATCTGGGATTGTCAGATGCCAGGAGAACCCTACCTTCGGAACGCATGGTATGGGGCTGTTTTTCAGCATATGGGCTTAGTTGAACACACTTGGGATGAATTGGAACACTGATCGTGAGCCAGCCCTTTTCATCCAACATGAGTTCCTGACCTCACTCGTATCATATCTGATATGTCCCCTGTCTATGGGGAAATATATGGTTATATTAAATTGATTTTTAAAACAAGGAGATGGTAGAAGAGCTTGCTGTTCACTCCACAGATTGACCTGGTATTACAGTACCTCCAAGGCCAGTAAACCAAGAAAAACCACATTAAACAAACAAATGCTCTTTTGGCTGAATTGTCACAAACTCCCACAGACGCGCTCCAAAATGTGGTAGAAAACCATCACAAATGAGGGAAGGCTGTTACGGCTGTAGACAAATGGGTAGCATTGTATTACATGCCATTATTGCCATTACCTTTGATTGGATGAACTGCATGCTATGCAAGGAGATGCTGCACCAGTGTACCTAAAGTCTTTTTAGGTCAAAGAAGCCCTATACCTTTAATATCTGTACTACTGTCTGTACTTAATAAACTGCAAGTTTTGCTGTTCAGAGCCATGAATCATTAACGATAGTAGTAGATGAGTCAGCAGAATACAACAGGATAGGCAAGATAACTTTTAAGAGGGTCAAATAAACTGGACAACAAACATATGAAAGGCAATGCAGGAGCCTGGGTGCAAAGGTTGCAGACAAGGGAAAGAAGTTCAGTGAAAGGGAGAAAGTGACCTGTCCAACCGAGAGCTCTAAAAAGAAAAGTTACCGTATTGCTTAAAACGTTTTCTTAAAAAAGATTGCAATCTGGGCAGAGTAGAAAGTCAGGAGATCTGCCAAATGAAATATATAGACAGAAGCGAGTGACAACATTCAGCCCAAGAAACTGGAATGTCCTTAAAACCTAAATCAGGTAAAGGGGAATCTGTCAACACAGACATTTTCCAACAGTTTCTTTATGCATGTTTTTGTTTTAACATTTTTATGGTGTTGTAGGACAGACTTTTCCAAGATGTTTCTTATCAGCTATAAACTGAGCAGCAGCATGTTGGTAGAACACTTTAATGTTTCATCACACCAACTTTACTAAGCATAATAAAGGGCCAAATTCGGTGAGCTTCTCTTGCAACAAGGTCTTATTCTGCACTGCATGATGTATTGTTAAGGTGGGTCGATTTGTTAAAATGCTAGAGAATACATCTTTTACTATACATATCAATTACTGTATGATTGATTATTGCTTCAAATTATGTATTCCATTTTATTATATTTTGTATCTATGTAGGATATTTTTATTCCGTTATTGCAAACAATAGAAAGCCTGTTTCTGGTAAAAATATCACAAAGATCAATATATAAACCTCTTTATTTCCATTAACCTCTTAAAAAAAGTATATTAGTATTATGTAAATAAAAACTTGATTTATATGTTTTATACTGGGAAATAATTAAAGGGCCGCTACAATAAAAAATAAATTGGAATATATTCACAATTGGTGTCGACTTACAAAAGCTACTAAGCTCCTACTGGTGACTATGATAAAAATTAACTTTTCCACAAATTACTGGATTTCCTAGGTGTGACTCTGTATATGTTTTAATACTTTGCTGCTTCTCTCAATTTTATTTCCTAAACTAATTGAATGAAGTAATATATGTAGTACTATGTAGAATTGTCACATTTATGTATTAAGCATCCACCTCATGTGTATTCCAAGGATGGAGCAGCCTTAAAGTCTATGAAGTTGCTTGCACAATATACACCAAGGTTCAAAAGTTTGGGGTCACTTAGAAATTTCCCTGTCAAAGAAACACAAATTTTGTGGTAATACAGTGTAGACATTGTTTTTTAATGGAATACCTTCATAGGGATACAGATGTCATTTATCACTCCCATCACTCCTGTGTTCCAATTTTAAGTATAAAAGGGTAACTGATCATTAGAAAACCCTTTTGTAATTATGTTCTGCTAAAGAACCAATAAACCTGGCCTTCTTTAGACTAGTTGCATGTCTGGAGAGTCAGCATTTGCAAGCTCAGAATGGCCAGAAACAAAACTATTCAGTATATTTTGTGGTATGAGAAATGAAGGCTATTCAGTGCTAGAAATTGACAAGAATAACAGTATGGAAAAATGGGGCAGGCCGACCACATGTCAAAATTCCAAAAGAAAAAATGTGCACTTCCAAAATGTGGCCTTTTTGCCCCCAAACAACCAGACACAGCTATGGGTGGTATCACTGTACTGTTGCTAAATTCATATTTGGGTGTCAGTTGTTTATCGTATACCAGGAGCTGTATATTCATACAATGTGTGTGAAAAAAACAAACAAGAAATACTACCAGAAACATTGAGAAGGGCTGGGATGTCCTCCAACCATTTTATGCGGAAGTTGTCGTCGAGTTATGTCAGGAGATGCGGGCAAAGAAAAAAGATAGCAGATTAAGGTTGAAGATAGAATAGAGAAGAGAAGGTAGAAGATATAGGACGAAGAAGATTTGGAAGAAGATGCATGAGAGAGAGAGTGAAGTTTGTCTTTTTTGCTTAGTTTTCGTCCAATTCGTGGGGGTCTGGCCTCGTTTTCAAGGCTTTGTACAAATCGACAAATTAAAAAAATTTTGTACGAATCCAAATGCACAAGCCTAATATTAAGGCATTACTGCAACACTGTTTTGGAGAAAAAAAGCCTGTTATACTTGCACCTGACTGGACCTTAACATCCATACTTTTCTTGATAACTTGATTACTTTAACTGTAATTATTCCTCCTCTTTTCCTGGTTCTATATATTTAGGCACTTTAAATAGATGTAGATATGCTAAAACCTGTAAAAACATAAAGATGACAGTTTCTCTTTAACAGATGTCATTCAAAAAAATATTTATCTTCTTTCTAGAAGTAATTATGAATTTGGAGCTTGGATCAGAAGTCAAAATCATTAGAAGTAAGAGAATTGTAATTGGTTATGATGTCTCTCCAGCTGATATTTCCATTAGTGATGGCAAGATTGTCAGTATTGACCCTTGGGGAAGCCAACAACCAGCAAGTGGATCAAAGGTAACACGGGGAGATTCTAAATAATAAGTATTTCCTTATTGGTTAATTCTATATCTTGTTAGTGATATTTTGAATCTTAAGAGGTCAAAATATTGCTATATAATCCTTTTTTGTCTTAAAGCTCCTTGATGTTGGGGACCTTGTGGTTATGCCTGGAGTTATTGATCCACATGTACATGTAAACGAGCCGGGGCGAACAAACTGGGAAGGTTTCCACACGGCTACGCTGGCTGCGGCTTCGGGAGGAATCACCACAATTGTAGATATGCCATTGTACGAAAAGTAGGATAGTATGGGACAATCTAAAAACAATGGGTGAAGAAATGCAACGTTTCTATTGGGATCAGTAAGGCTTAATAGCATTAAATTCCTGTTCTCCATGGTTTCTACATAGCTACCAGGAGTCAGATTAAACACATTTAGGGTGTTCCATTTATCAACTAAGAGTCTGCCTGTATTTTTAGTAGGTAGGTATGGATAACATAGGCAGGTCCCATGGATTTATGGGAAAGATATTGAAGTGTCAAACATGTTTTTTTCATATTAATTAAAATGAGCATATATTTACAGTTAGATTTAAATGATAAGTGCCTGCTAATGATTTTGTTTGTTATTACCCACTCACTATTGTATTTCTACAGAAATAGCCTGCCACCCACCACATCTCTGAGTAATTTCCAACCAAGCTGAAGGCTGCCGAAGGGCAATGTTTTGTAGATGTAGCATTTTGGGGTGGTGTCATTCCTGATAATCAGGTAATCCGTTTGAAAGAAGTGTGTCTGCAGTAAGTGTCTCAAATCGGGTGACCTATCACTTAATTGGTGGTTGAAAATGGCTGCCTAATCTCCAAATAGCGTTGTGGATTCTAGACTCTGACCACTTAAACCAACATTGAAACCAACAGGAAACATCTACTAAGAGATTTAAATGGCGTGTAGAACTGCAATAACAAAAGCTTTTGGAAACATTTTGTATTATCATCTCTTACACAGATATCCCAACATATATGAGAACTATGTAATTCTAAATTATTGATTGTTTCTATAGTGCACTGAGGGGAATGTGTGCCCCGCAGCAGTTGAAATGGTGTCATCGTTTGCAAAAGCACATTAATAAAGAGGCAATTGTAGAGCACTCACCATGGAAACAAACAAGGATATTTCTTTATACATATAGTTCACTGCCACATAAAAGACAAACATAATCATTTTAACTTAAATTGAAGTGATTTCAACAAAAATGCAGCTACTAACAATCTAACTTGAGTAATTTATATGTATGATGATGTCAGTGGCACAACTCATGGGCGTTGTCAAGTGATATTCATGCTGACCGAGGAAGAGATTTCTTCTTCCAAGTATATAGAAGTGTCAATCGTTAAATAATTAGGGATCCAAACTGTTCTTAGCCAGGTAGCAGATACACAGAATGCTGTCTACTGTGACAGTTTTCTATATCCATTATTGTGCGATTAGTAGTGACTCCTAGCGTATATATATATATATATATAAAATCAGTACATACACTAAATGTATTGGGACACCTGGCCATTACACCAACAGGACTTTAATGACATGGCATTCTAAATACATAGACATTAATATGAAGTTGGTCCCCCCAGCTATAACAGCTCCCACTCTTCTGTGAATGGTTTCCACAAGATTTTGGAGTGTTTCTGTGCGACTTTTTGTCCATTCATCCAGTAGAGCCTTTGCGAGATCAGGCACTGATGTTGGATAAGAAGGCCTGACTCGCTATCTTCGTCCTAGTTTATCTTAAAGGTGTTCGGTGGGGTCGGGGCTGTGTGAGGGCCAGTCAAGTTCTTCTACACCAAACTCATCCAATCATGTCTTTATTGACCCTGCTTTGTGCACTGGGGATCAGTCATGCTGGAATAGAACAGGGCCTTCCCCAAACTGGAAGCATAGCATTGTCCAAAATGTCTTGGTATGCTTAAGCATCAAGCTTTCCCTTCAATGTAAGTAAAGGGCCCACAGCCTGAATACAGCCCATATTGCATTGTACCAATACAGTTGGCACAATGCAGTCAGGCAGATAACATTCTCCTGGCATCAGCCAAACCCAGACTCACCCATCAGAATGACGAACATAGGCGCCCACCAGAACACGTTTCCACTGTTCCAGAGTCCAGATATGGCGTGTTTTACATGATGCTTAGCATTGTACCGCCACACATTTCTTGTTCTGATATTAATCCCAGTAGCATTGGCAAATTTTATATACCATGCACCTCGGGCACTAGGTGACCCCGCTCTGTGACTTTATGTGGTCTTCCACTTCACAACTGAGTTTCTGCTGTTCCTAAACGCTTCCACTTTCCAATAATACCACTTACAGTTGGCCTTTGAATATCTAACAGTAGTGAAATTTCAGGAACAGACTTATTGTAAAGGTGACATCCTATCACAGCACCACGCCTGAATTCATCAAGCTCTTCAGAACTAACCTTTTTTTCACAAATGTTTGTAAATGCAGGCTGTGTGGCTCGGTGCTTGATTTTATACACCTGTGGCAACCCCTAAGACACATAATAAATAATTATGGTGAATAATCTGTAAAAAGAAGCTAACTCACACCTAAGTGAAATGTTGCTTTAATTTCTTTCTAAGGTCAGTATTCATTAGAATTTTAGACGACACTTTCATTTATGTCAAAAGTACACTACTGTACACTACTGTACATAAAAATGTTTGCAGAATGGTCATATACAGGACAATGACACAGCATAGACAAAATATGTTTATATTAATAATTAACTTTCATCTCAAATACATGCCACAAGAATCTGTCACAAATTATGTGAACCTGATAGGGTCCTGTTTATCTGGCAAATTTTCGAAGAAGAATTATGACACGATGACACTGCATTTGGTGTTTTTAAAAAAATGTGTTTTTTTAACAATAATTTGTATCTATGTGTTGCATTATGACAGACGGAGCTGATCCCTATGCTACATGCAGGTGTGGCCGGGTTTAAGTGTTTTCTGATCTCCAGTGGGGTACCAGAATTTCCACATGTCAGTCTAATGGATCTGCATGCAGCCATGTCAGAGTTGCAAGGGACTAACAGTGTCCTCCTGGTAAGTACAAGTTACCTCGCTCGGGGGTATATTGTGCAAAGGGTAATACCATATGTTTATCAATGCATTCTACTAGTTAAAACTGTAAATAACTAATACTAGAACTTGGAATCAGTTTTTCTTCATTGTGCTTAAGTGAGAGTTTAATATTACCATAATATTTGGATAATGGGGCAAAAAGTGAAAACTTCTGTGAACATAGAAAGTAATGCGTCTCAATAGTTTATGTAATTTAATTAATGTAAGGAAGTTAATAATAACATGTATAGAAGACCACTTGAAAAGCGAGAGCTCTGTGTGATATTAATGTCCATATCTTTACATTTTGATAATAGTAAAGCTATCTGCAGTAGCATACCTAAGGGGGTGCCACTCATCAGGGGGTGCCACCAGGCCGTTATCGGCTGCTCTCCCCCTCCAGAGCAGGCTGGGTTGGGGAGATCAAAGAACTCCCTGTAACCAGCTTAAAATCAGTCAAGCGAGCGGGAGGTCTGTTAATTGATCTCCGATCCTGCTCCCTTTGCGATGCGTGCGGCAACTGCTGCTTTGCGTCAGGATTTAATGTCATATCCCGGCGCATAACACTAAAGCCGCGCACATGGCACGGAAGGACACAGATGAAGAAGAGCCAAGATGAAGAACGAAGAGGAGGAAAAGTGACAGAGAAAGGGTAGGAAGACATTTAGAGAGAGAGAGGTGGGAGGGTGAGAAAGGGAAAGAAAGAGAGGGAGTGGGAAGGAGAAAGAGTGAGGGAGGGTGAGAACGCATTAGTAAGTGTGTGAGAGTGATGGGAGTGATACTGCACTATTGTCAATGTCTTGTTCAGTGTGTAGTGGTGTCAGTTAAGTGTGTTGTGTATGTGGGGGGGGGGGTGCCACAGGATCCGACCCAGGTAACAAATACTCTAGCAACGCCCCTGGCTATTTGTGTTTTGAATGCATATATTTAACACAGTTAAATCATATTTTCTTGAAATTGTGATTATTTGCAAAACAATGATTTTTTTCAAATTATTTTAGTTTCATGCTGAACTTGACTTGTCTGATGGATCTCCTGCATGTGGAGGTGAGGGCAGACATTATACACGTGTAGAGATATACATACATTTATACTTTAACCTTTGTGCAATTTTGCAGTGGCTGTTAATTCTAATGAGTGCCATATACAGAAAGATTTATATAGGACAATGGGCAGATTAACAATGGGGCAAATGGCGCATTTGTCCCAGGACCCCTGGTGGCAAGGGCCCCTGTTTGCTGCTTACTTGTAGTATAAGTTATGCACAGAAGGAATACATTACTTGTTTTGCTGGGTGATGTGGAAGACTAGATGGGGTCCATGGGGCATCTATTCTGCAGCAGGGGTATTTGCAGAAAGGAAATGCAAGTTTTTTGTATCAGGAGCCCCAGCCAGGAAGCTACACCTACCTGGAAAAATGCTCAGCAGGTAAGAGCTGAAGGTTATGTATATGCAGGTGTAGCTTCCATGTAGAATGCATGTAGCTTCCATGACAAATGGCTTTTGTATTGTGTGGACATCAGCTGAATTTCATGTAGTTTTGCACGGTAGTCCCCTTGGCTTTGTTGGTGGTTCTTCCTTTGAGAGCACTCCTAATTGTTATCTTGCTGCAGACTGGTAAGGTGAAACAAGTTTTCAGAAAAATGGCAATAATATAATTATTTTGGAGAAGGAAGCCCTGAAACAGTGTTGTCCCACATCCCCACCTTACCTTGATCCACCCTGGGGACGGAATTAGATTTGTTGATCAGCATCGTAATTATGACTAGTGTCATATAACCTAGGCAGGCTTAGAGAATACAGATGATTGTTAGCAAGAAACACAGTTTCCTGCACTCACGATTTTTCCTCACTTAATCATTTACGTGGTTGGTCTTCTAAAGTGTAAAAGTCAGAGTTGTGAGGTCTGCAAATGAAGCAAAGTGCAGTACAATAAAGGGATGTTCAATAAAGTTTTGTGCTGATAAGTCTAACACTATATATATATACATTACATCTATTTGTTTCCTCCCAGATCCAGTGCTGTATGATACATTCCTCAGTTCACGTCCAGATGAGATGGAAGTCGCTGCAATTGAGCTTGTCACTGATCTCTGTTTACAGTATCAGTGAGTACCTGCTGTAGGGTCCCATGATATTCCACAAACAGAGCACATTCTAACCTAGTCACGTCAACGTTATGTGAATCATTGTGTAAGGATTGTATGAAATAAACTTATCTGTTAATTATCAGTTACTAACATGGCTAAAAGTACACCAGGATCACCAGGGCTTGAGCAAGGATTTTTGCCATCCTAGGCAAAACATAATTTTGCTGCCCCCTGGCTCCATCCCCACAACCCCCCTCTACTGGCTGGCTCGCTCCCACTCCATCCTATAGTGACCGCGAGCCGCGGCTACTGAATGGCCGCGCCCGGCGGTTTGCGGCTGCCGGCGCCCTCCCCCTTGGCCGGAGCCTACTTTGCCTATAGGTGGCCCGGCCCTGAATATCACCTATCATAAGTCTGGGGAACAGCTATGACATTCAACCACTGACAGAATTTTCTCAAGATCGAGTTTGAAGCTGCAAACTCACACAAAAGCCCAACTCTGAAATTCGGTAAAGTCAACGTGCTTAAAAAATAATAACAAATTTTAGTGGCAGTTACCAGGACCCAGTACTCGGCAAGAGCAATGACCAAATTGAATTATTTTTCTTTTGTATTGCTGAAAATTGAGGATTAAGGGCTTTGGGAAACTTACCCCCGATATATCTCTGTCCTATGGTGAGGGGGAGGGGCTCGTGGTTGCAGGGTTCCTGCCCCTCCAAAGGGAATTGCATTTATTTTAACACCCCACTGCCAATGGAGAGGGGGCAGGGAGACAAAGATGCCTTTTTCTGTTAATCTCCCATTCCACTGGAAGCAGGATAGTGGGGGAGTCACATCTTGTAAGTGCCCAACTAACAGAAAAGAGAAGGGGGTAGAAGGTCATATACCCCCAGGTTGATTTAATCAAACCTCACCCCATCAAGCATGGGGTGGTAAAAGAAGGGAGCAATCATTAGCCCCACCTCAGTTAATATATACATTATATATTAATTATTATTTGTTTTTAAAAAAAATAGTTAATTTTGCTAGTGACAGTCAAGGACATGCAAATTCATATTGAATTCACATGCTCTCACCTTTAACTTGCAAAAATTAAAGTCATAGGCACTTGCAACCCCTGGCAAACAATTCGCAGTTTAGGGAATATCCAAATTGTTTGGCAAATATTAGCATGTGAAGACATGGTACTGAAGTTGTGCCTGGTCAATAGACTTCCTTAACTTGACTGCAAAGATCCTCAAGAGACGCCAGCATGTCCAGGAGCAACGGAAGTCAAAATGACAAAGGAGCAGCGGCGGAACTACCGGGGTCGCAGGGGTCGCGAGTTCTGCCAGTCAGGGGGGCCCAAGGGGTTCCGAACGGTTGCTGAAAACGACCACTCGGCACCTCTTTGGCCCCCCTGACTGACAGAACTCCAGGACTCCTCTGCTCCTCCCCGCTGCGCCTGCCTCAGCGCTGCCCAGACTGCAGCGTTGGGAGCGTGAGGCGTCTGTCTCGGGTGTATACACTTAACTATGATTTGTTTATTTGTTATGGCTTATGCGTTGGTTTGCAGAGCTGGACTTTTGTCCAACTTGTGTGAGCTTGCTGCTGCAGTTTAGTGAATAGAGGCAAAAACGTAAACCACAATCATTCCGAAGCTAGTGATGCACCAATTTATCGATTGTTACAGATATAAATCAGATGATTACTGTCATAAACATGCTACGTACACTGATACCATAGATCATTCAGTGAATGACCACTTTGTCCCTGTGTTCCCAGGGTTCGTTGTCACATTGTACATCTGTCCTCTGTGAAATCAATTCCCATTATTAGAAGAGCAAAAAAGGCTGGGGCACCTATCACTGTAGAGACTACTCATCACTACCTATCACTGAGTGCTGAGAATATCCCCCCTGGGGCCACATACTACAAATGCTGCCCCCCTGTAAGGGAGTGTGCCAACAAGGTAAAGTTATTATTAGGCATTGTACAGGTGAGATAAGTAGTTATCTCACACATAATTTGGTTACACTTCCATAAGAGTCGGCATTCTTTCCTGTCCCATTATTTCAATGCCTAGTTGTATGATTTTATAAATAATGCCATAGTGTTCTCTTTACTAATCATAAAGCGTTTCTCAATGAATGGTATAGAACAGTTTAAGGTGCACTTTCACCAAGATTGTATTACTAGTATATGATAAAAATGTTTTTTACCTACATTACTGTATACAGCACTGTATTTTATGCTCAAGAAGCATCTACAAAGTCAATGCAACTTCACCTATAATGTGTGTTCCTTCTATAGGAGGCACTGTGGAATGCCCTGCAACAAGGCCACATAGATATGGTAGTATCTGATCACTCTCCCTGTACTCCAGATCTCAAGCTTCTGCAGGATGGAGATTTTATGGGTGCTTGGGGAGGAATTTCCTCCCTGCAGCTTGGTGAGTATGGGGTCCTGTGTAATCCAAAAGCTATGATAGATGCATGTTTAAACTACCCCGAAAGGGTTAAAATATGATATGACAAATGATTTGCATTAAGCTAGTATAAGTAGTGTTAGTAGTAACTGGACGCTAAACTTAAAATACCATCAATATGCCTTGAGCTTAAACACATATAGTAGCTGGTTTGTTTAAGAAATCTTTTCTAATTTTCGCAGGGCTGTCTCTATTTTGGAGCTCTGCACAAGGAAGAGGCTTCACCCTGCCAGATGTCTCTCGTTTGCTGAGTGTTAACCCAGCTAAACTGTGCAACTTGGGCAATTACAAAGGGTCTATTAAAGTTGGATATGATGCTGACTTTGTCATCTGGGATCCAGATAAAGAGTTCCAGGTAGAGCAGAGAAGCAAAATAATTGTACATAGAATTTGTCTAGCAATGAGGAATAATATCCTATATAATGCATCGTTGGGATAACCATTTTTTAGCACATATGCGCAGATACTGAGATATGGTCCATGCCAGTGATGAATGTTGTATGCAAACACAAAAAGGCCAAATGTAGTCCCTTGTCAGGCTTATATTTCAGATGTTAGTGGTAGTGATATTTGACATGTTATTTGATTTCCTACTAATGCAATAAAATCTGCCTACATAGCAAATCCAAAGGCATTTAAAAAGTCACTGTTTATCTACATAGTATGTAAAATATCTATAAAACATTTAGAAGAGTATCAGTTTTGTAATGGATAAGTTGTATGAGGTTTGGTCGCTTACCAATATACAGTATGTTCTCTCAAGCCTAACCAATGCCTTTTGTTTCATAACAGGTGCAGGTAACAAGACTTCACCACAAGAATAAGGTACTATCTCAAAACATGATGCATATATAAAAATATATAACCAGTGGAACAGCATGTGGTGTCCTCGTGAAATCTAGTCAACTTCTTAGTAAATCTCAGGTTAGCGTTATATGAAAACTAAAATGGAGACTTTGTAAATTATTTTTGTGGCGCTTTTATCATCACAGCTTTATTAAGTCCAACAAAGTAATTTCTGGAGCTGAGCTTGGCTCATGGCAGGGTGAGCAATGAGTTGCTTTGGATTTCAGCTTCTTACAGCAGACAGTGCAGACAGTTATGCTCTTGGTACAGCGGCATATTCCGGCATAGGGTGGCCAGTCCTATTGGACAATAAGGCTCCCTGTAGCTCCACTGTTTAATGGGCTGTTTAAAAGGGAGATTACTGATATCTTTAACAGGCCCACTGATCCTATGGCGATCTGTGCCCAGTTGGCACAGCTGCCATAGTTTAGTTCCAGATAAGATGATACCTATGTTCTATGGGTTACATAAATGCAAACCACATAGGGGCTAGCACAGTGATCCCATTAAAGAGTCTTAATGGAAGTACAAATCTGCAGTGTTTGTGAATTTAGGTTTGGAAAACTGCACAGGTTATATGCTGTTTGATGTCTCAATCATAAATCACTCTACCGAACATTAGAGGGTTTCTCTTGTTCTTGGTTTCTCACGTAAAATATTATTTACTCACCACAAATCCTTAATAACTCACTGCTACACTGTATTATCTTTGGGTATTATTGAAGAATGCTTATATAGGAACACAATGTGCCAGCACCTAAAGACCCTGACTTTCCATCACATTACTAGGCATGGTCTCATTCTGTAGACATAACTTTATTTTACACTGTGAGGAAAGCTATACCAATCTATATTTTTAATTGTAAATGGTCTACATTTCTTGAATCAGTGCTGACTTGGACTGTGAAAGCAGCTATAAAAATGGCTCTGCCAAGGCAAGGGGTGTGATGATAGACTTAGAATTATTTAATATAAGGTATTTCAAATATTGGTCAAATTCTAATACCTGCAAACTTTGTCCAAGTTTGTTGCTTTGTCCATGTTAATGCGAACATCTGATATCCGATAAACAGCTTGGTCAAATTTATATTAGATTTGATTAGTGCATAAGCAATGTTTTCTGTACCTTTCACCCACTTCTAATTGATAGGAAGGTTAAAATCCAATGTTGCCTAAGTGTTCAGTAGAGGAACATCAATTGCTGGGTACTGCTGCTGAGCAGTGCCACAATTAATAAAAAAGTTGGTGATGGTTAACTGGTATCACTGGCATATACAGGAGGAGTAGTTAGATCCTAGATGTAGCTAGGTTTTTGTTTCTAGTGTATCCTGTGAAAGCATCTGCCAGGTACTTACATATTTTATGCATTTAAAACGAACCCGCATCATTGAACTGTGAATTTAATAAAATTAGTAGTATTATTATAATAATAATTCTTCCATGCTATAAAGGTTTTATAATACGCTACATTTTATACACAATTCATTTTTTATGTTTTACAGATTAACCCATACCTGGGATTTTGCCTGCAGGGTGAAGTGGTGGCAACTATTCTCCGTGGGATCCTGGTCTACCACAGAGGCAGACATTTTCCCAAACCTTCAGGAAAGCCTGTTTTTATTCGCACAATAAATCCACCAGGGCCAGAGTCCAGGGCCCCATATTACTAAACAAGATAATCTAATGCATATGACCCACACATATTAGTGTGTTGTCCTTGGTCATTTTAAGTGTTGTTAGTGATCAACATAGTTTGTCCATATTTTTCTGGAGAGCACATTGCAACATCAGCAAGTGTCTTTGATACTTCACAGCAAAATCAAAATGATGTTATGTTCACTGCTTTAATGCAAGCACATTTCTAATTATGTAGTTCTGCAACGCTTACAACTCCACGCCCATCAAATGTCACACAGTAAATATAATTTAGACGCTTCTTTTTTGTTTTTACAAAATTTTGAATTAATTGATATGAAATATCAATCAAAAATGTTTGATTTATCTGATTGAGGTAGATTTACCAGGCCAAATATGCTATTTCTTGGTTGGCAGCAATTGGTCTTGACTGGGAGCAATTGATGATGACTGCTTTGACAAAACACAGATATTAGACAGGACCCACTTGGGAGCTTGTTGGTCTTCTGGCTATTGTCTCATCAATTTTCATCCACACAGAGTTGGATTGGACTCCTGATCTATACTTGATGAATATCTTACTCCACCAAAATAAAATTTTGTGTGCAGAACCTTTATTGGGAAATCTTAAGCATTGTCAGTACCTTACAATTATATTCCTCAACACAACTTTTTTTACCAGACTCCATCACACATATACCTTACCTCAAGCATTTTGTAGAAGATCACTGCACTTTTCTGTAGCCTGACAGGGTTCATGTTTCCCATGCATGATAAGTAAACATATATTGGACATTAGCAGAGAACATAAGCACTTGCATCTTTGAATTGTGCAATCGCCAAGTTCCCTGATTTACAATGACGAAAAGGGGTTATATTGTTTCATATTACTAAAACATTCCATAAAACTCTAACAAAGGATCAGAAGTGAGCAAACAACACTCTGCTCTTAACATCCCTAGACAATGAAACTTCAGTGGTGTCTCCATTACTGAAGGCAGCCAGAAGAGGGAAAAATACTCTGAGTATTGCCCCAATTCATGAAAGGGGATATAATGAACATACAAAAACAACTACCATTAAATCATTATTTGTTTCACTGTTGTAAGGAACTCTCTCGTGATATACCTGAGGTAAGTGGGTTGAATTTACAGCCCTTGGTATATGTCACTGACAAGCAACAACCCAATATGAGTTCAGGAACATCTTCTGAGTACAGTGATACCACCCATGCATAGGTTTGTCTGTTTGTTTGAAGGCTAAAAGGACACATTTGGGAGGTGCACAATTTTTTTCTGGTCAGTCTGCACCCATGTCCTAATTGGGACATCTTTGAGCCAGGCCAATTCACTCATTCCATGCCAGGACTTTAGCGAAGATACAGAGCTAATTTTAGCACTTGCTCATAAAAAAAAACTTTTTTCCCATTTTGCTGTACCTGGATGGCTCCCTTGATGGTGACATCACTGCAGAATTATTTTTAAATGTTATCACAGTTTTGTTTCTTTTTCTTAATCACATTGAAATTAGAAAGCTGGGCTTGCATGGTTGATTGCACTTCTCATGAGGGTCTGTGTGGTGTGATGGTGGAATTATTTTAGTACACCCCACTGGTTTGTATGTAAAAGTCAGATATTTATCTAGCTGGAGACACTAGAGGTGTGTGGTGAAGCTTTAATAACACCGGGCACTGTGGATAAATCTATTTTGCAGTAAAAGAAAAGTTCACAAGTATAGAAAATGAATAATGTGACAATGTTTCTAGATAGAGGTCTGATTACAAGACTAAGATCCAGACCCCCCGCAGCGCTACAGGGGACCTGGATCCTTCTCTCTGGCAGCCTCTGCCAGCCTCGCACAGACCTCCACCGGCTACCCCACTAGACACCAGGGAGTCTGAAGCACTGGTCACAAGTAAAGGGATGCACTGGTAAGTAGGGGGGTTAGGAGTGGCATGGGGCGGGGTTCAATGGTTTTCTGTCAGCAGAGTGGCATATAGGGGGTTAAAAAGGCATATCAAGGAGGCAGAGTGGCATACATGGGTGTAAAAAGCATATCTGGGGGCAGAGTGGCTTATTAGGGAGGCAGAGTGGCATATATAGGTGTATAAGGCCATTTCTGGTGGGCAGATGTGCATTACTGGGGCAGAGTGGCAAATGAAAGGAAATAAAAACAAAAAAATAATTTTTTTCAATCATAGTTTTTAAATATGAAAAAGATAGTTTACATGTGAATTAATATTTACTAGTAAAACGTTTTTCCTATAGAGTAGTCTTATATTCAGGCTTCCCCACCCCCCTAAATTATTATTATAACATTTTGGCGGGTCAACTTATAATTGAGTAAATACGGTACATTCACATTGGCGTGGACATATTTTAAGCTGGAACTTTACATGTAGTTTATCCTGTCCCCTTGGCATTGTTTAGTAAAAACTAAACTTCAAAATTACTTTCATATTCTCATTGATGTCTAGCCGCTTCTTAACAGCACTGGCTTTTCATGCCCTTTCTTAATTTAATTTCTATTTGCTATTACAGTTATCATGAAACATAATGATGTTTTGCTTGATGGAATCTGATGGCTCTATTTAATGAGAGAAAATTACTATCCATAATATTATACCACATATTCTTTTTTATCGTGATCAATGCTTATGCAGCACAACTAGATTTCTCATCTTTAACCAACCTCATGATATGTTACATCACTCTCATGTTCCCATGAAAATGTGTAAATATCTTTTTTATGTACAAATGGAACAAATGTCATACCAGTGGAACCTGCAAGTGAAGTAACTCTAATACAGAGGATTAAACAGTAACGGCTCCAGCACTAACTGCTTGGGGACATAAACAAGGGGTGTGGAAGTGGGTGTGAGGGGGTGAAGCGAGCTCAGAGTGCAGGGGACTGATCTGTTTCTGTCATAACAAGAATGTGGTATACAGGGCATTGGGTATTTAAATATGCACACATTGTGTATAAAAAAAGTGGTCAAAACAGCTTATAAGCAGTCTTCTTACTCTGCCTCCATTTCCTTTTTTTAATTAACTGATATAAAACAGTATATTTCTATAAAAACAGCTGTCAGTTCAGATTATATTAACAGGGAAATATCAGACAAGACTGATGAGAAGCTATAGATTAATATATGTGACTCCTGCAGATACAATGAGATGTGCCCCCTGAAACTGATGCTATTTACCCTTTAGAGCAATAAAGTACACCATCAAGTTCTAAAGCAGACACGCTGCTCTCCTGTGGTAATGCAGAGTGGAGCCAAACTTTTTTCGGTTATATATATATATATATATATATATATATACTCAGGGATTGTACACCAGCTGGAAAGAAGGTGGACGGGGTCTGATAAGTGTCAAATCCACTGTTCTGGGTGAAACCTAGAGAATCTAGGAGTAAATCAGTAAGATGGCAATCAAAGACGAGCTGCTGTGAGAATGCCTGAACCAGCAGCAGACATGCAAGGAAATCAAGTAGAGGAAGTACCATGGCATGCCAAGACCTTGCATAGAATGTCCCATTGAAAAATAGCTGAGGTGGCTGACATTGGAAAATCCTACCAGTGGCTGGACTCGGCACTAATAATGGCAGCACAAGACCAGGCACCAGATCCATAGAGGCAGGCATCTACCGCACTACGTGCAGGCTATGTAGAGAGGCTTCGGAGACAGTCCAACATATAGTGACAGAGTGTAAGATGCTCGCAGGAACAGCGTACACCTAAACAGCACAACCAAGTAGCAGGCATTGTGTATAGAAACATCTACGCATAGTATGGGCTAAACACTCCCAGGTCCAAATGGGAGATTCCACAGAAGGTTGTGAAGAATAGCAGGGGACATCAGGATCCAGATGGACAAGCAGGTACTGGTCAATCAACCTCACATTGTGGTAGTAGACCAAAGACCAGATCACTGTGGTGGTGATAGATGTATCGGTGTCAAGTGACAGCAACATCAGGAAGAAGGTGTATGAGGAGCTTTAGAAGTACCAGAGTGAAGACCAAAGTGGTTCCAGTGGTCATAGGAGCACTCTGGGGTTTAACTCACAAGCAGGGATCGTGTCTCATCTGGAGGACAACCTTGCAGTGTTTGCAGATGGAATCCAATGGCAAGGACCCAAAAAGGGGTTCAGGTAGTACCGAAGCATCACAACAGGAGGGGTAGACAAGCTGTAGTCGAGGCCAGAACAGAGGACAGGTGTTATAACGCTGGGATATCTCTCCACAAAGGCTCAATAACCGAGCACTGAATGTAGTGTGCTAAGGGTTTAAATGCTTCCTGGTATCCAGGGCATGCCTTAGTTGCCAGGGGGATAGGAGAAGGAGCCGTGATCTAAAGGTTCCTATAGGATCAGGTAATACTGGAGCACAGGTGTCGAAATCCCTTTAATCTTGGATGGTAGAACACATGACTGCCGGTGGAACGCACGCGTCTGACATCTTGGATGGTGGAACGCATTAATCCGCCGGTGGAAAGCATGTGTCCGCCAATTTGGATGGTGGAACACACACGTGTGCAGTTCCATGAATGTCGGGGACCGGCATCGACGCGGAAGAGAGGACTCCTGCATGTGACCTTGAGGCAGGTAGGACCCGGTCACGGGGGTCGCGAACCCGAAGACCGGGACAAACAGATTCCAGAAGTTCAGTGCTAGGAACATCTAAGATACTGTGCCGAACCCTCAAGCTCCCAGGCTTTTGGTAGAGAACTAGAGACTGAGGAAGACACATCCCACCCATTGCTCGATTATAAGACGACTCTTCAAAATATAAATATTTAGGAAAAAATAAAAAGCCTGAATATAAGACTACTGGGGCTTCTATGACTGAGCACCGGAATGCCATGTCATGGTGGGGCTCCGTCATAGAAGTCCTGGCAGAAGTGTTGGGCAGCAGCAAAGCCGGCTGCGTGCATCATGCAGATGTCCACTGGCTGCCAGAGAGGAGGATCCAGTTACCCCTCTCTGGTAGCTGGTGAACATCTGCACGATACGGGCAGACAACCTCTGCTGCTGCTTTCCGGCACTTCCGCCAGGGCTTCTATGACAGGGCACCTGTGTGCCGTATGTTAATATTTTAATAATCAAACATTTTATATATATATATATACATATACCTGAGAGAAACCAATTTAACAATAAATCATCGCTTTCACATGCTACAATCACAAGCACAATCAATCAGAGAAATTGCCTGGCTAATGTATTTTCAGAAAGATCTGTTTTAAGAGTTCTGGGATGTTTACGTTATAGAGAACGATGACTAGATTTGAATAATTCATCCAGTTGCATTATGACAATACACTGTTTGCATTTTACAGACATATAATACACATAACACAATCTTTTTATATGTTATAGTTTTCAGTTTTTAATTACTGAATGTTGGGCTTGGCTGATAATTTACCAATGTGCTAAATTCAAAATCATTAAAATTCCCTTTTAGCTTTCCAGGTACAATTGTTTTTTTATCGGACCAAACAGTACTGCAGAGAACAGAATGTCTAATTTGATAAAAGTTGTTTTTAATCATAGGACAAGATAGATTTGCTCTCGTGTGATAGCAGTTTCCAAGCATTAAAGGTGTTGTGTCAGCCAGGGGCAGGTGTAATGTCCTCGGTGTTAAACACCATGGGTCAGCCACCTCTGACTTTGTAGTTGGGGGAGTGACAGATAATGACAAATCCAGGGAGAGGAAGGGAGGAGGAAAGCGATATGCATATTAAGAGAGAGCTTCAGAACCACACAGCTAAAACCTAGGTGAAGGGGCACCGTGCGTCACCCATGGCATTTTGGCCAAGGGTTAATAAAGATGCAGGGGACAATCAGAAGTATTTCCTTTTCTCTGCGTTGTGCTACACAGCTATCAGCTACTCTTAGGAATATGTCCTCTGTGACCATCCCTCCACCACCAGCCCTCCTGCAGCCCCTGAATGTCCCACAGCGTCTCATGCTGGGTCCTGGGCCTTCCAATGTACCCCCACGAATACAAACTGCTGGGGCACTGCAGATCATTGGTCACATGCACCCTGAAATGTTTAAGGTAAGTAAGACACACTTCAGAGATTAATATTAATTACATAATTCTGGCATGTAATATTTGCACATTTCATGATAAAACTATATTTTGCAGAATACATCAAAACCTAATTCTGAACCTGAGAGATAGAAAATAGTAAACTAGCAATTTATTAACTTTACTAAGATTTTTCTTGATTGTTAAAATAGTTAATGTGAAAGCATTTTGCAACAAAACTCACATGATTATCAAAGGTGATTTGGTTCACTCAAGCTGCATTTCCAGTGTTTTCGAGACTAAGAGTTTTTCGAGATAAGTTCCTAAAATGTTTGGGAAATGCAGCACTAGTATCACACACATAGTCGTGCAGAAAATAACTATTTTGGCCATCTAGTCGGCCCTTTTTGAATTGTTTTTCTTACTAATTCTTTGGGAAAGCTTTATTCACATGCCAAGATTTATCGACTAAATGTTTTTCTGTACCACATCCACTGGTGGAATCTGCTATCTGTTCTATAAATTACAATTTTCACAAATACATTCACCATTTCATTTTAAACCATACCCTCTATTTCTGATACATGTTTTTTAATTATTATTAATGCTTATTAATGTCTCCCTACTAGTTAACATCATGATATATTGTTGATCATGTCTCCCCTCTTCACTCTTCTAAGCAAATTCAGTGTTCACAGGTAAAGGATTCTCTTAATTGGGCTCTCTTCTCGTGGATCAGAAACCTGGTTAGCAAAGTGGACCCAATGAGCCAACCAGGTAGTAGGATGAGCCAATCAACATTGGACTTCCATTATAGACAGAAGACTTTTACAATTAAATGCTGAGGCTCCATTCAGGGAAGAGAGGGCTGCTGATTGTTCAGCACACCAAAATACACGTAAAGTAATATAAATATATTTTTTAAATAAAAAAATGGCCGATGAAGTTTTGGTGCCAGAATGAGAGGTCATGGGAGTTGTAGTGCAAAAGTGGGTGCTCCACAGGTGCAAAAAGGGCATCATAATTGTGCAAATGTGCATTTTGTCCTTAAATTGTATTCATCTAGTATATTTATGATGTTTAATTTACCCTGTTATAGGCTGTATACAGGTAAGTACATGACCTTTACATGCAGTCTCCATGTATGCACATATATATTTACAGTATATATATATATATATATATATATATATATATATATATATATAACCAAAAGTATGTGGACACCTGGTCATCACACTTATATGAGCTTGTTTAACATTCTACTTTAGAACTATGGGCATTAATATGCCATCGGGCCCCCTTTGCGGAAAAAACAGCCTCCACTCTCCTGGGAAGGCTTTCCACGACATGTTGGAGCATGTCCAAGACATTTGTGAGGTCAGGCACTGATGTTGGATGAGAAGGCCTGGCTCACAAATGGCATTCTAGTTCATCCGGGCTCACAAATTGGTATTCTAGTTCATCCCAAAGGTGTTCAGTTAGGTTAGGGTTCTGTGCAGGCCACCTGAGACTTCCAGATAGTTAAGTATGCTTTATAACTTCAAAGAACACGTTTCCACTGCTCCAGAGCCATTAAAACTCCAGTAAAAAGCGTTTATGCCACTCCAGCCGACGCTTGGCATTGCACAGAAATCTTGGGCTTGTGTGCAGCTGCTCGGCCATTGAAACCCACTTTATGAAGCTCCAGAGGCTCAGTGCTTGTGCTGATGTTACTTCCAGAAGTAATTTGTAATGAGTAATGCTACAGAGGACAGTCGATTTTTACGTTTTATGTGCTTTTGGCATCCTATATGCTTGTCGGTACAACCCATTCTACTGCCAACATTGTCTATGGAGATTGCTGCTAATGTGCTTGATTTAGGAGGGGTGTCTATGTATACATATATATATGTACATTTACAAATCTACAACTTTGGATATCCAAAAAAAAATATTGACTAAAGGGTTAGTTGACGCTTAGCTTAGTTGATGTACCAAATTTTTAATAGAGCTTACCAAAGTTTGTCAGGTGAATAATCACAAAGGCGTGCTGTCTACTACTAATGTTTGTTCAGAACAGGATAGACTTTGGCACAAGGACATCAGGGACATAAAATGGACAACATGACCAAAACATTATGTGCTGTGTAAATAATAACTGACTTTAGACTGCACATTTAAATTGAAAATAGAATTCTAGCATTTAATGGCTGAGAACTAAACGAAATAATAAAGCTTTACCTGTGCACTAAAGCCAATTTTGGAACAGTGAAACGTTTTGTGTATCAAAGCTAAATGGGGTTGTATTTAATAAGTAAGGAAACAGAAACCATAAGTTGTATTCTTCTTGCTGCCCTGATGACATGCCTGTACAAATGGGGAATGACTCTGCGGTTCCTAGCCGCCAGGGCAGACTAGACAAGGTTTTCCGGTCCCACTGTGCCCTCCAATGAGCACAGAGTGACTTAGACTTAGAAGGGGATGGGGCAGGCAGGTAAGGAGTCACTCCATGTATTCGTCATGGCCCTGCTTCCAAACTCAAACCTACCCCCCATGTGCCATCAGTCTCAGGGGGTCACCGTATTCACATATTATATACAAAACAAATTTGAGAATTTGCATACCTAAGGGAAATAAATTACTGCTTTTTTTGCAAAATACTACAAATCCAAATAACATGACTATGTTGTGTTAATTGGTTATATAGTAATAATATCTACCACAGTAACATTTTAACATCACAGCTTAGATATCAAGTAACTAGTCACTCATCTATTAGGATGTTTTTGTGCACGAGTTTTACAGAGATTGGCCTGTAGGCCTAAGATCGAAAATGCATTAGTGTCAAGCAAAACAAACAAACCTAAATACATACATATATATATTGCATTCTAAATACACTTTATTGTGTAGTCAGTCCCCCTTTGCAGCTATAACAGCTTCCACTCTTCTTGAAAGGCTTTCCACAAGATTTTGGGGAGTTTCTGTGGGACTTTTTGCCCATTTATCCAGTAGAGCATTTCTGAGCTCAGGGACTGATGTTGGACGAGAAGACCTGGTTCACAATCTCCATTCTAGTTCAACCCAAAGGTGTGCGAAGTAGTTGAACATTTTTAGTAAATTATAAAATAGAGGGGTGAGAAAAATGTTTCCAGAGCTGCCAGTTACATGAGATACGTTCGCTGCTTTTCTGTGCTCCTACAATGTTCTAGTGTAAACGAAATGAAGAAATTCTGGGTTTGTGGTCACCTGGTGTCTCACTGTGATTAGGTTAGTTATAACCAGCTCGCTTTCATGATCATGGATGAAAGGGTATCTAACAATTAACTATATGCGTCCTTAAATAATCTTGCTTAGTGAAAGAAGAAAACATCTTGTGAATTTCTTGGATGTGTTCCCAAGAAATAGGTGTAAACATGCAAGGAATGGTTAGTTAATAAGCCTTAAATTAACTCAGACTCAGATCCCATTACTCACAGATTCACTCTGCTCTCTGAAAAACATGTGCTCCCTGCTCTCTGTCGGATCCCCATCTTCCCTGCGTCTCCCCCTACTTGTTCCTCAAAGACTTTTGCTGGGTCCAGGCCCCTCCAATGTACCCCCTCGGATACAGGCTGCAGGTGCTCTGCCAGTACTTAGCCCAGTGCATCTAGAGATGTTCCAGGTAAGAGTTATAGAGAAGAGTACAGGAAGGGACTAAGTGTTCAATGATGAAATGCCTAGGTAGGGAACAACAAAGTCAAAGTATATTATGGCTTTGTAAAAAAAATGATCTTAAGCAATTACATTTAGTAGGAATTCTTGCATAATTATAACATTTTACATATAATATCTATCTATGTATATCTGTTTATGTAATTTTTTACATAGATAAAAATATATAGATGCTTAGTTTGTTGCTGAAATACATTTTTTGGGTTTCACAGAATCTTTTATTTAAAAGTTATGGGACCCACGTATTCTGTTGCATCAGCTTATAGTAGTCTCCAGCACCACTCCAACAACACAGATACTGGACGCACACCTCACTGCAATTACCAAGCATTCTTTATACACTTTATGCATCAAGTATACACTGTAAGCCCAAGAACAAAGCCCACTCTATGCAATGTACTGAATTGCATCTAGTGGAGAGCTTGCAAGGGTACTAGAAGCTGGACTGCCTCGAGGCTTTTAAAGTTTTGAGACTAAAAAAAACCTCCCAAGTGTGAGAGATGATACTGGGGAGGGAGTCAGTAGGGAACTCATCCCAACTCAGAGATCACAAGGTGCTTGGAGGCCATATTATCAGTACTGATTCTTGGAGCCTCAGCTTGAATTAGAAAAGGCACATCAATTATTGTAATTGCTATAAAAGCAAATCCGTAGGGAAAATATGAAATGTGTAAATGTATGTGAG
Organism: Spea multiplicata; assembly: GCA_009364415.1. Lineage (NCBI taxonomy): Eukaryota > Metazoa > Chordata > Amphibia > Anura > Pelobatidae > Spea > Spea multiplicata. The sequence goes on from VKOC01000002.1 coordinate 23,289,518, forward strand.
ATTGAGTAGAAGCAATTGTTAAAATGCACAGAGTGTGAGTTTAAGCAGTAGGACACAGACTGTGTACTGACGTACTGGCTCCAACTACTGCTAGTATGTAGGTCCAGGTAAAGCTCAAGTCAAGTTTAAGTGAAAGTTTGTGATTTCCTGTTAATTCTCACTCTGACACATCGTCTTCCGTTATGTTTCGTTTACTCAGTGCCTCTCCTCCATTACCTGTAATATACCTTATACTTACGCCTATCTTGACTGTCTTAGCTGGACCCCTCACATGTATAATTATTATCCATTACACTCCATCATGAATACTGTTGATGATTTTTTTCTTTAAATCCAAATTATATATATATATATATATATATTATTTGCCTTTCAACATTTATATTACATGATTATTAATCATCGATCATATTGTTATGGCTATTTTGTTAATTTTGCCATTTTTCCTTCTCTACAGATAATGGATGAGATTAAGCAGGGGATCCAGTATGCCTTCCAGACACAGAATACTCTGACTTTGGCCGTTAGTGGTTCTGGACATTGTGCCATGGAGACAGCATTTTTTAATGTGGTGGAGAAAGGGGATGTGGTGCTAATCGCTGTGAAAGGAATCTGGGGGGAAAGAGCAGCAGATATCACAGGAAGGATAGGTAAGAAGGGGAGGGGAGATATTTAGGATGAATAGTCACATGCATTCATACAGAGATTTCCCACACAAATACATTCATACTTCTACACGCACAGCACATTTCTTTTCATGTGAAATCAAACTGAGGTATCCTGACACTTTAAAACTCAGCCTTGTTTTTTTGCCAAAGACCAAGTAAAATTTCAGTTCATGCCATAGGTAGAAAAATGGGCAGTCTAGATGAACTGAATGACTTTTACAGAAACTATATATGACATCATTTCTGCTGACCCCTGCTCTTGGGACAGAATGACGTAGTAATGTTGGTGGAGTTGTGTTATCACAACACTTCCAAATTGTGATCAAGTCCTCTCCAGAATGTGTGGAAAGACCATTTCTGACCTTTAGCATGTGCTTAAACTTGTTTAGCTCCGTCACATCAATTTTCTTTGTGTTGTGTTACCAAATGCCAAACATCTTGTGCTCAAAACATATACAAATGTAAACTATCTTGCTTTCCTTTCCCTATATTTCCTTAGTCTCTTATTCTTGTGTGGAACATAACACAGAAATATTCAGTAGCTATGCTTCTCAGTTAATTGAATCTGAATAAGTGGAGAAGCTCAAAAAACACCTTAATCACATACACTGTTCCATTAAAATCTCTTACTGCTTTCTGAATATATTCTTACAGTGATATCCTTAAAATAGGCTTCTTTTAATGCTTTAATTTTAGTCTCAACAGTGCTGAGACAAAGATGGGTTTGAACTTTCACTGAAAAGTTAATTATTCTCCTGCTGCAGTTTTGTAAATGATCACATCTGGTCGATATCCCAGGGATAGTCTTGGAAGCTTCTGCATGTGTCCTACTAGTGGTCAACATTCATGTCTTAACCCTTTCTCTGCTGTACTCACAAGTGAAAATTGTGTACATACCAGGACTTCAGAAAATAAGCTGAGAAACTTTCCCCACCAAAAAATGGATTTGAAGAGGAAGGTTACAGAATGCAAAGAACGAGAAAAAAACATAGCAATTATTATTTTCTTCACACAAAAAAAGTAAAATTATGGAATTTACTCCAATAATGGCTAGTAGCAAAATCAGTGGGGATCTTCTATTATAAAAAAAGGGGCAATTACCCAGAGCCAGCCCCAGAGCTTTGTGCACCCATGTAAATGACTTCTCCAGTACCCCTCTGACATGCGAGAGTTGATCCTGAAATTACCCATATTGCCATCAATATTGATGGTGGGAAGAAAGAAGTAATATTGTGACTACAGGCAATGATGTAAGAGCCCCAGAGTTATCTGTTTAGACCCAACAACCTGACAAAAAGAGGTTGTATACGTCTGTACGTATAGACCCCATTGGCGCTAAAGGTGGTCCTACTTAGAAATGTATTGGTTCTGCCTTCATATCTTTTATTACATTGCATGATGTACCTACAAAAACCGGAAATGTAGGCGAACAGAAAATAGTAGAAAATGTGTAGGTTAGGCCAAGGAGAAACATTGAAACCGAACAGATGCTGTAATTTCCATGGGCTCAGAAAGCTTCACATGAGTGAATATCACTACTGGAAGAATAAACTAGGTTCACTACCAAATGCCATAAGTCCCCTCCTTAATTTTTGTTTCTGTAAGTCCAAATTGTTATGTTACGCACTGTCCTGTTTACCCGCTGTACAGTGCTGTGGAATATGATGGCACTGTATAAATCATTAAATAATAATGCATTAAATTAACCATTACAATGTATTTTAGCTATATCAGGTCTGCAGTCTCTCTGTTAACTCCGTCTTTTCCTGTGTCTCAGGAGCTGATGTGCGTCTTTTGTCAAAACCTCCCGGTGAGGGTTTTACCTTGAAGGATATTGAGAAGGTAAGGAGAACTGAGCAGTATGTAGTCCATATATCTGGGCTAACAGGGAGATAGTATACAAATTATTTCTTAGTGTTTAAATATTATGGTGGTTCTTTACTTGCAAGAGTTATATTCATTGCTTTTTTTCATGGACAGTTAGGAACCAGTCGTCCCCTTGGAGTACTTCTGTAGAGTTCAAGGGTACTTTTAAACCTTGTTGACTTCAAATGGTAATTTCATGGAAAATTGTTTTTAGGAGGTGCTTAGTCAATACGTGATTGATACTGGGAGTCGAGAAACACTGCTTTAGTCTACACAAGGAACTATTAAAAACAGAAAAACACTCTGCGCACAGATTATAGTAGTGGGGACAGTGTCCTAAAACAACATCAGGACCAGATGTAGAAGTGACCACTGTGCTCTTCAAAGATGTAATTTTTTATCTGTCATGCTCAACGGCCAAGTGTACCTGAATAACGGGAGAGGGAGAGCCCGGCAGGAAATGACAGACCTCTGAAATCACAGTAGGTAGATCCAGGTAGCTGGGGCAACTGGATTCACACTTTTGTCAATAAACTCCACAAATCAAACTGGATAAGTTCCCAAAGAAGGAGCAGCCAGGATGTCAAGCCAAGGTAACTCAGGAATAGGGATCCAAGGTGTAGATACAGTAATGTAGTCAGAGGAGCAGCCAGAAAGCAAGCCAAAGTAATGAACCAAACATGGAAATGGAAACAGGAAGAGGCACAAGTAAATACATCGATATGGAGGGCTGAGCCCAGGTTTCACTATATTCAAATATATGCAAGGACGACAAGCAACCAGGCTGTAATATTATGCAAAAAAATTGTTTCAACTTATTATATTTTTGTTTCAGGGTTTAGCAGAACATAAACCTTCGTTATTCTTCATTACTCATGGAGAGTCCTCCAGTGGTGTAGTCCAACCTTTAGATGGTATTGGAGAGCTGTGCCACAGGTTGGTATTAACTAAACAAAAAAGACCTTAAATTGGAGCACTCTTATAAGCGCTCTGTTTTGGCTTTGATCCTCAAGGTTCTTTAGGAGGGATGTACAGGCCAGCCCTATACTTTCATCCAACAATCCAGATATTTTATAAAAGTGTCTATTTTCTCATACTAACTATTTCAGTAGGCATTATTAGTTAATAGTGAAAAGAGTTTATTTGTATGTCAACCTTTTTTTCTCTTATATTTTTCAGATATAACTGTCTATTTCTTGTAGACTCAGTAGCATCACTAGGTGGAGCCCCTCTCTACATGGACAAGCAAGGTGAGTGTTTATTTTATTACAAATCTTGAAGCATCATGGCTCAGGTTGTAAGAGGTGACAAAAATCAGGGGGAAATCACGTCTTTTCTGACTTACTATGTGTTTGTCTCAATCTGTGTTGTGTGCTTAGGCCTCTGGAAACACTACATTGGAAAAACGACCATTTTGCATATTGCTTATGTGTGCTTAGTGACCCCTGTGGCATGGTCCATGTCAAGGACCCAAAATAGCTTGATGTTCTGGTGTTCTTTATTTCATGATAAATGTAATTCTTGTAAAAATTAAGGTCTAGTAACTGAAACAACATACTGTAGATTTTATCTAAAAAAAAAAGACCAAAACCTGTTAGACTGGTATTGTAGTATGGTACCTCTCATAAAAGCCCCCGTCTGTCCTATTTTGCTCTCAAGTATTATCAAATAATGCTTGAATCTTTGCAAAATTCATGTTTACATTGACACTGTCTGTCTGTTACTGACTATAGACATGTTACCCTTAGGAATTGATATCTTATATTCTGGATCTCAGAAAGTTTTGAATGCACCTCCAGGAACGGCACCTATTTCATTTAGTGAAGCAGCAAGGTATGTTCTGTATTCAAAATGCATTTTTGAGTTTTATTTATAAGTGTAAAAGTCACAAAACTGAAACACTGGAAGTTCTGCATAACCCTAAATAATAAAGAGCCATGGTGAATGAACTGTTTATTAAACCACCAGTGTTCTAACAATCTGTTAATTGGGGGGGTATTCAAAATCTAGCATCATCATTTTATTTGAAATATTAGCGTTCAGAAAGTGGCACAGTATTTTTCTCCTCACAATCATTTTTTTCTTCAGTAAGAAAATTTTCAGCCGTAAGACTAAACCTCCATCTCTGTATGTGGATCTGACCTGGTTATCAAACTACTGGGGCTGTGATGGGAAACCAAGAATGTAAGATTTACGCTACATATTTTGATAGAATAATGACATTTAAGTACAGGAATGAAGCCAACCAAATCAGGTGTTTTTTTCTTTTAGTAGCTACTCACACCTTGGGTTCAAATAAACATAGAACTTTAATGGGTAACCAGATGTGCTTTTCATGCCGATGTTGAATAAAACATGCATTTACAATGCAGCAACAATAAATGCCACAAAGGAGACAACTCTATAAAACAATTATATAATTAAGGCTTACCCTGCTTTAAGCACAGTCACTTTAAGGATACTCGCGAGTAACGACATAGTTGCGCACAATCATTCCCGTATTTAAGTGCTCGCTTCACACATAACAGCATAACACAAGAACATCAGTTTGTCTTTCGAGTGTCGTTTGAGTGTTGTGGTGAAATGACCTGACAATTGCAGTGCAGTACATGGATTGATAAGTGAAAAAAGGTAGTGCTTCACTTTAAGTACATTTCATTGTGCATACATGCTCTGGATATTGTGTACGTTAATGTGGGGATATGTACCACAAAAGCAAGAGGATTACGTTATGTTTTTTATTGTTGAATTGCTAGATATCACCACACAGGACCGATAACTAACCTCTACTCACTGAGAGAGGGACTGGCCATCCTGGCTGAGAAGGTGAGCTTGATTCATCAACCTTTTACCCTTTGTGACAATGGCTGTTTTAACATTTCTGTTGTGTTTGTGTTTTGCTGTAATTTTCAAAATTTTTTAATGTATATTTCTAGCTGAATGGGCACAAGATGTTTGGGCACTTATTTATCACTGGAGTCTTTATTATTTTAAAATTGTGTTACATTTTTATTTATTCTTAAAATATTGCCCTACATTGCTGATCACAGAACAAGTGATGAGCCTGCAGGGGGAGCTCAGAGGTCTCAGGAGGGTCTCGACAGACCCTCTTGAAACCTTTTTACTTTGATTGTATCCGGCCATCAGAAGGGCACCGCCATCTTGTGAGAGGCATGCTACCTTTCAGTATGTCCAATGTGATGGCACAGGAGCGCGAGCATGCGGTGCAGTGGGTTTTTTCATCGGTGTTACTGAATGCCTCAAACCCCCGGCAGCACAAGGCATCCCTGCATAATTGTTTGGTCTTGCTGAATGTCTGGCTGAGTGAAGAAAGGAATTGCTTTCTAAGCTCATTTAACCCTTATGAAGTGCTTGCTACAGGGCCTGCCAACATTCTCATGGTGCAAGTGTGCAGGGTTAAATAGTTGGTCAAACAAAAGATATGTGAGCCAATAATTCACTGTGGGACAAAGCTATATCAATACCACACCTGTGCCTGTGGTGCCCCAGCTCCTGGGGGAAACCTTTACAGTGAGTCTGTATTGTTTCCCAAGTGTTAACCTGCGAGATTGCTAATATCTTAGTCTGGAAGGTCAAGTTGTGTCAAGGGTGGCAAACATTCAAAACTTTTTTGTTGCATTGGTTTTTTTCTCCCTACCTGCCTTACACTAAACTATGTCTCCTCCAATAATAGCATAAAAATATCAGTTTTACTGAACAGATCACTACAAAAAGGTCCTGATTAGGAACTATGTTTTAACAAAATATAGAAAACGTTCTATATTTTGTGTAGAACAAACCATTATAATGCATTCTCTGTATACCTGACCTACAGAGTTCCCTATTTGTCCCCATTCGGTAGTCCATTGCACAGGGAACCTGCGAGTAGTGACGTGCATGGGATGGTACACTGTTACTTTGCACTTTGGTTTAAAATACTTTCTGAATCTGATTTCTAGGGTTTAGAAAATTCTTGGGCTATGCATCGTGAGAACGCTTTAAGCCTGCACAAAGGATTGGAGGGTCTAGGACTGCAGCTTTTTGTGAAAGACCCTGTGAGTAAAAAGAAAGCATTACTGTACCAACAAAAAAATAACAATATTATAATTAAAAAGGACATTCTGGTGATTGTGCCATTTAAAATTAGAGCTTGCACTGAAGGATTGTGCTTCATAGTAAATTACTAAAATACTGACATATTAATTAGAGGTTACAAAGATAAAATGCTTCTTACAATGACGGATATGTGCCTTGGGTCATCTTGGTGCTAGGTTTAGGTACGAGCAGATTGAATAGAGATGTAGAGCTGCACTGGGTTTACAGTTCTGCGGCAGTGTTTGTAAACCTGTGGCACGTGTACCGCTTAAAGTACCTTGGGATTTATTAAGTGCCAGGATAGTTTTCAGTTCCGTTTTGGAAAAAGACTGCTAAATATACCGTAGTTTTGTATTACCAGATGACCTGTTTCCCTATAGTTAATATTCCCACACAAGTCCCAGTATGACACAGATTTTATTAATATTTTAGTTTGCTGATTGTAACAGCTACAAAGTAAAGGTTTACTTATTGTAACCCTTCGCTTTCCACAGGTGCTTCGTCTTCCCACTGTCACAACAGTCACTGTACCAAGTGGATATGAATGGAAAGACATTACAACTTATATTATGAAGAAGCACAGCATTGAAATCACTGGGGGTCTGGGACCATCCTCTGGAAAGGTAAGGAGAAAATGACCAAGTTGGAGATGTAAAAGATATATGAAGAGTACTAAGCTTATTGAGCAAACATATTTTTATTATCATTCTGTTACCTCTATATCGCTCAGTAGCCACAAAATTCAGCTAAACTTGACAACAGCCAACTGCTTTAAAAGTTACACAAATGGTACTTCTATTTTACAGGTTCTCCGTATTGGACTTATGGGATACAACTCTACAAAAGCCAATGTTGATCGTGTTTTGGAGGCTCTTCGTGATGCTCTGCAACACTGCGCTAAAAACAAGATGTGAAAATTCTGCACCTTGCTGGCTAAGGAGCCTACACACTCAGTACAATGAACACTTCAACTTCTGAAGTTGGGGAAAGCGCTTGTTGGAAAATATGACCCATTTTATGATCGTGTGTGTTTGTGCATTGAGGTCATTGTATTAAAATGGTTGAAGGTTATGCATCTCTTTAATAAAGCAGAATTTAATTTAAAAACAAAGTGCAGGAGAGAAGTTTATTTCAAAGGAGAACAGATGTTTGAACAATAGGTCTAAATCTATAACTAGAACACCAGTGGTTTAGATACAATGTAAAGTTTTACTTTACTGAGAGGGTAGTAGATAAATAGAACAGCCTCCGATCCAATGTAGTAAAGGCTAATACAGTGAGGGGGTTTAAACACACCAGGGGTAGGCATAAAGCTAACATTCCTTGTCAGGCAAGACTGTCTGACAAGGAATCATATTTAATTAGTGTACAAAAAAACTAGCTTACCACTGTTTGATAAAACCTGTAAACACACACCTTGTGAACTGTGATAGAAGCTGTATAGTACCAAACTTTGTTCTTCTAGTCCAAATCCTAGTTATAAATGAGTCCCAGTTTACCAATTTCACTTTAGAGACCAGTGTAAGAACTGGCTGGAGTTTGGCACCTCGATACTTCAGCACACACTTTTTGATAAGGGTAATCAAGAATATGCACTCAGACTACCATATAAATTTCACCCTGGAATTTCGCCACTTTGATTAAGTGTAATTTAATTAGAGAAGGTAAAATACTGAAAACAATATAGTAATTATAATACATTTTAGTAGTTGGGGTACTGTAAACATTCTTTAATTTTATTAAGAAACCGTTTTAAACATTTTCATTTTAAAGGAAAATACAAAGAAATTGTCACTTCCCCACCGGGATAGAAGCCCCACGCCGGTGCTATAGGGTCTCTCCATCTATAGGACCGGTGTCCCTTTTAACCAGAGGGGTCATCCCCCCTTGAGCTCCACACTTAAGATTGTTGGCATACAAACATTACAGAGTGAAGTCCATACCTGGGAACTTCTGAGCTCCAGCTACCCGGATATTTTGGCGCCTTTCCTCTCCACCAGACCTACATAAACACCTAGAGTATGTTCCAACTTCACCTATTATGGTTGTACCTATGCAAGTCATAGTGCAACCTCTCCCAGTGGGTTTCTATGGTTTTGAATCTGTGTTTGATCCAGCTTGACCTTGACTACTCTGTTTACTGGCCCTCTGACCTTGGCTCTGTTATGCAAGTACCCTGATCTCCAGTTTCCTGACTACAGCTTGTGTGTACTCCCTAAGAGTTTGTACGTGGTCTTGGAAGATCACAGAAAGTCCCACGGCTGCTCAACCTGAGGTGGAACTGGTGGGAGGGTTAAGAATGATCGACGGGCATTCTCTTTTTGGGACATAGTGTTCTATTCTGCACTAGTGTCTGCTCTGGTAAGCTGAGCATAAAAGAATTACATGACAATGTTCCCATAATAAGCAAACATGTGTAAAAAAATAACTTTGGAAAAATCTAATGAGGTGGAAAGAATGTAAGATAAACTAACCAGATTTTTGTAAAGTAAATTCCAGAGACATTTTTATTTATAATATTCTGACAACATAACAAAAGTGAGTAGGATTTACCTACCATGTTAAGTAGGGAAAACAAAATATATCCATTATATGTATCCATATAAATTCAGTTGTGGGGAATTCACAGAAAACAACTATCTTTTGAAGACTTAAGGTTGTTGATGTGAATTCCACATGATTGAATTTACTCTCCAAAAATAAATACTTTACGAATTACAACTCCGGGGTGCCTCTCTTTTCTTCTTTGCTGAGTATAGTTGCACATAACAAGCAAAAGGTTGGTGGAAGAACCACTGGTTCATGTTCATTTGGACCATATGTATGTATTTTGCGAGATCTGACTGTGCAACAGCAGCCGTTCATTACAGCTCCCTGGGTCACTGAAAATTGGGTCATCTGAGAGGTATGCAATAGGGGTATTTACTATTGTAAACACTAATGGAATCTTAGAAAAAGTTCCAAAACCTGCCAGCTCACGATCAAAGAAATGTTATAAAGGAACATATACTAGTGGATCTGTCACCATCCCGGCTACCGCCGGGAGGAGGACCGGCCGCGGTCCGCCACCCGCGGCACAGGTGTTTGTAGTGGGAGGAGGGTTGGCCGCAGGCCAATCCTCCGCCCGAGCTTCACCCTAGGAGGGGGAGAGTCAGCTCCGGGAACAGCAGTGTACTTACCCGTCCTCTGGTCGGCGGTCCGTCTCCTGGGCACGCGGGGTGCTTCTGGGGAATTGATGGACGGCCGGGGGGCATGGTTTTAGTTCTGGTCCGGGAGGGGCTTGGTGATTGGCGCCAGTTTTAAAAAGCTGGCTGTGCCTTTCACAGGCACCCTGTTGTGGTCTTTCAGTTTACTGTTATCTGCTCGTGCTATTGTTTGTGTTCCTGTCTGGTGCTGCGCCTTGCTGCCATTGCTCAGAACCTATCTCCAGCTGGTGGGAGGTTGTCCACTGTTGGGATCATCCAAGTCCTAGGCTGCGGCTGTTGGGAGTTTCCTCTCTGTAGCAGTAGTCTGGGCAGAAGAACTTCTGCGGGCACGACCTTCCTTAATAGTCCAGCAAAGTGACAGGATCAACTAGCTAAATTTAACCAGTTTTCAGAACTCAAACCATACTTGTTCTTCATAACTATGACCCAATGTAAGCCAAGCCTCACTTAAGCACCAATTATTACTTTTACCAACATTTTAAATAACCAGAGGAATACTTGCTTTAGGGATGTGGCTATTGTATGTGACTGTAGCCTGTCACATTATTGTGAACAGAAGCACTTTATATCTCTCCAGCACTCTCATACACATAAGAGTCCTTTCAGTAGAACTGCCTACAATACAGCGTCGCAAATGAATGGGCACATCCAGCGGCAGTAACGGTGCAGGGTGGTAATAAAGCTTTTTAGACAAAGCCTGCCAGCTCTGACCTTGTGGATGATCTGCTTCCTCTTTATTTCAGTGTAGGCAACCCACTTCTTCAGGTAGTCCTTATAAAGGAATAGACCCTCCCAGCTTTATCTCCCTGGGAAGAAGGCATCCAATATACACCAGGACAAAGCAGAGGAACAGATTCATGCGACACAAGGTGTTATTACTTAGTTCCACTCTGGCAGAAGAGTTATTAAGGTTACTGATAAATGTATTGCCTTTGACCAGAAACCCCAGTTTGTGGTGACTTGAAAACACGTGAGAGGTGGAAAAGGATCCAGGCGATAATTAAGGATAAGACAAATTAGGTCCATATGGGAATGTACTGGAAAAACTCCATTATTGTTGAACTTGAACTGCTGGATTCCAGGGGAACACACAGCTTCTACACTCCCTTCCTTAGGGGTAGATGATGTCTCTATTTCAGTTTGTTTCTGCAGATCTCAATATGCCTAAAGTAAGTTGTTACTTAGAAGTCATCAATCCTAATGTTGGTGTTGTATTGGTGGCAATACTTGTAAGCAGAGACAAACATGACAACAAGGACCTGGCCCTCCTCCTAGTTACTTTCTTCTGCTGCAATCTCCTCTGTGTTTTCCATCTTAGAAATGTTCATTCATTCATGAAATATTTTGCTCCTGTTTGGTTATTGCAAAATTTCCATGCCATTCCTCGTCGCTATGACCTCGTCATAGATTTTTTCCAAAATTGGCATCCACAGGGATCTTCTTGCACCATGTATTTACAACATACATAATATTTCAGATGTGAATTGCATGGGAAGGCACAGGAGATTGTTAAGGAGAGGCAAGTCAATGACTCTCATTCAATCAGCTTCTTTCTTGGTAAACCAATTACGACATTTGTCAATATCTTTTTTCAATAACGTACTCACAACACAACATTGACTTCAAGTTAAACTTCTAAAGACCGTCAAGAGTCTTGTTTTCCCCCTTCACTTCATTTTACTTTCGTTCGTCCAGCTTTTTATCTAGGAATGCACAGAAATATCGGTGGCCAATATATACTGGCCGGAAATTGCATTATCGGCAAAATGCCGAAATAAAAAAATGCCAAAAATAATCTACCTCCATCATCAAGAAACAGTTTGTGGTGATGGAAGCATCTGGTGAAAGAGACTTGACATGCAGCACAGAGGAAAGTGTGCCAGAGAAACGGTCTCTTCCAAGCCATGAGGCGCACGCTCCCTCACTTTTTTACATGTTTGATGAGATCTTACAGGAAAGCACCCCTATCCACAGCAGTGCCACAACAGGTGCAGCTACACAACAGCTGGAGATTTATCTAGCTGAACTTCCTATCGCCAGAAGTGAGAATCCCCTTGACTACTGGCACAAACAAAAACGCTTTCTATTGCTTGTACGGTTAGAGGGGATTGGGGATAGTGTAGGATTTTACCAATTGGGCAGGTAGTGTAGATTAGGATGATAATAATGGAGCGCCGTGTGTTCAGCACTGAGGAGGTTTACACCTTCCTGGCTGAGTCTGATGACCAAGCCACTCTGACCGTGTCAGATATTGACCCAATATCTGATGTGTCTAGCTCTGCGTCAATATCTGATAAGTCACATGAAGACGATGAGGGCCAGGTTCCACCTAGAGCCTGAGCCTAAATACAATTGGATGCCATCAAATATGCTAGACCCAATAATCCCTGCTTTTATTTGGGACTCCTGGAATCAGATGTGCCATTGAAGCAATTTTTTTTCAATTTTATGCTTACCCTGAATGTTTTGAAATGCTAGCAGCTCAAACAAGCATTTATGCAGCCCAGTGTCAGGCAGCTGACCAAGGGGGCAGAAGCCAGGCCTGGCACCCCACTGACCGCCTTAAAATTAAAAACAATTGGGCCCTGACCCTTATGATGGGCATTGTGCTTTGAGCTCCTAAAATGTTTACATTTTAGTGATAATTCCCAATGACCCCATAGAAAGCATCCCCAAAATGACCGGTTATATAAATTGAGGCCCATTATTATTTTTGTAGTAAATTACCTGAAATGTATACCCCAGATAAAAATGTTTCCATAGATGAGTCCCTGGTCCTGTTCAAGGGTAGACTGCACCTCAAACAGTATATCCCTTCCAAGTGCTCACGGTGTGGTGTAAAGTTATATAAACTGCAAGAGCGGGACGGGATATACTGTCTGCTTCAGAATCTATGAAGGGAAGGGCAGTCTCCTTGATCCCTCTGGCTGCCCACAATATGTGGGTACTAGTGGGAAGATAGTGTGGGACCTGCTGTCCTCCTATTTCAATAAGGGCTACCACATCTAGGTGGATAACTATTACACCTGCCCAGAGTTATTTCATTTTTTATTTTTGGCACAGACCCCAGAATGTGGCACCCGGAAGGGTTTTCCCTAGAATTTCACCTACCCCAAGGTGCTCTGCGCAGTAATGAGCTGTTGGCCCTGACAGGAAGGATGTGTATAAACTCTCCACTATACACAACGAGAAGGTGGTACCTGTCAGTGTACGTGGGAAGGTGCTCAAGTCTCAGTGCATCACTGAATACAACAAGAACATAGGGGGTGTAGATCTTTCTGACCAGTGTCTGGAGCCAGACCTGGCGCAGCACAAGACCAAGACCTAGTACAAAAAGGTGGCCATTTACCTCACCCAGGCTGCCAAGTACAACACATATGTGTTGTACAAGAAATGTGCCACTGGGAAGATCTACACCTTCCAGCTTTGAGGGACATTCTCTTTGAGGAGTCAATCCCTAACGTGCAAGTTGAAAATGTCCTGCAGGAATGATTGTGCAGGAGTTTTCCATGCGCAATCCCCCCCTCCCCCACTGGTGCAAACAGAAGCCTCAGAAAAGATGCAGAGTGTTATGTATTGGGGTATTATACAGTCTGTTTTGCCAGTAGGTGGCAGCATAATGGAAATGTGCACTTGTTCTGTTGTGTTAGATCTCTTGTATATATATCTTTATGTGTGCATGTGGTTACTGAAGTAAAGTAAAGAAGTTATGTTCCACTGCTTGTCTGTGTTTGTGAGCAACACCTACATAACATTCAAATACACAAAACAGAGTCTGTTACAAAAAGGGTATTAGGAAGGACTTCATGTACCACTGACTCTGCATCAATTAGTGCTTCATGATCTACCATACCAAGGTAGATTATTAAAGGTATTTTCTTTATATTTCTTTACTTTGCATTAAGGTGAGCCACAAGGGGAAAAGGGGGGGTATTTTCATTTAGCACAATTCCATACCTTTTTGCCCTGCAAATTCCAAAAAAACATAAATAACCATATGCATAAAACACCTATGCATGTGGGGTATTTCCGTATTTCAGGAGAGGTGGCTGTTTGGAGGCGACAATTTAGGCTGGATTTATCTGCTGTAACACATACTCTGTGCCAAAAATCCTCAGCAACACAGAAGTATTGGTGAAAAAAGTGCAGGAAATTATTGCAACGGCTGACTTTGGCAGTGATTGGAGGCCAAATGGTTGCATGAAAATTGTCCAGATGCTCTTGATGAGATACTCTGGGTTGTCTGATTTACAGAAATATATACTTTTATGGGGGTATCTATAATTAGGGGGCCCAAATGAAACGACAACTAAAGCAAAACCTGAAAATTTCACGTTTGGAATCTATAACGCGCATGGTCCAGTTTGTGCCCTGTAATATCCAGAAAACCTCAAAAAAAACTATGCATGTGGGGTATTCCCGTAATCAGGAGAGAGAGGCTGGATTTCTCTGCCGTAACATATACCCTATACTAAAAATCGTAAGAATCCTACAATATACTAATGATTGTTGGTGAAAAAAAGCACAGGAAATAATTTCTGTGGACACCTTTGACAGTAATTGGTGGCCCAAATAGCCCTGATAGGATAGTCTGGGTTGTCTGCTTTACATAAATATATACTTTTGTGGGTATTTTTGGTTTATTTGTAAACATAATGTACACCTTATAGTATGTTGCCTATAAGTTGCCTATAAGTGCTGGGAAAGTATGGAAATTCTATAAAAATGACGTATTTCTGAAATCAGGACATCTGAATTGATAAATTTGGGTGGAATTCCTTTACCTAATTTTGCGAGGATTCAGAGAGGAAAATATTAAAAAATCATATTTGTGCTAGTTTTTACTAAATTTTCAGCTAATTATCTAACTATGGTATCAAAATAAAGCTCTATCTCTCCTTGAAAAAACAATATATAGTTTACATGGGTACACTATTCGCAGGAAAAGGGAATAATCGCTGAACCGACATACTACAAAAATACTTACTTTTAATAAAAATGTAATTTACTTTTAATCTAATTTACTTTTAATAATAGCGTGGTTATTTTTTTTAACGGGGCGGCCAGTCATTTTCGGTTTATGTTTTGGCCAAGTGCATCCTGAATTTTCGGTTTGGGTCCAGAATTTTCATTTCAGTGCATCCCTATTTTTATCACTGCCTTCAGTGCTCTGTACCTCAGAATCTGCCTCCATAAAAACAGATTTTGCTGTTGGTGTCATTTTGAAGTTCCTTTGCGCCTTTCACTAAGTCTTCAATTATCTTCCTGAAAGCGCTTTTTATGACGTTCCAGGCCATCTTTGTGTGGTTTATCTGGAGCTTCACTGTGCACGCAATTGATTTTGCAACACCCCCCACATTATGCTGCAGGTTGCTGACAGGACCATCATAAATAGACTGCAGTACTGCATGTCCTATAGTTTCAAGACAACTAAAAATGCCACGTTTCCTTCGCAAAAACATTTGAGGGCCTTTTTCGATTCATAAAATACATCTGGGGGTGTTCCCAAGAGAAGAGGTCACTGACATTTTCTGGACTCACTTTTCACCTTCAGCAGCCCTCAGTGTTAAAGAAGAGATCCACACTCGGTTTTGCACTGCAGGGCAACCACCAGCAACAGCAGCGCTCCAAAAATTGGACCAGTTTGATTAATTGATCCCTCACAGTGAGGAAGGTACTATGGCAGAAGTAGTAGTATGGCACTGGGAGTGAATTAGAAAAATATTTATTTTTCCCTCAGCGTTAGGAAGGAGATTAAGCTGCAGCAGCAGAGCAGGGCACCGGGCAGCCACTGGCACACATAATATACAGATTTATATTAGAAAAATAGAACAAAAAAAGATCCAAAGTAAGGAAGGGCATTAAGGCACAGGACAGGGCACAGAGTAGGACAGGCACTGGCAAACAGACAAATCCAGCCACAAGACTGATCCCCCCAGAGTAAGGAAGGGCATTGAGGCACAGGGGTAGGGCACAGGCGAGGCCAGACACTGGCAGACAGACACATTTAGCCACAAATTAATAATACTTCCCTTTAATTATGTTTACAAATGAAACCACACAAGATGGCAGGCCAGAACTGAGTGTGGCAAGCCGTAGGAAAAAAAGGCTTTGTCATTAAATCACCAGGGCATGTCTTTTCTTTCGCTCATTGGGTCTTTGAGCCTCATTGTGTGGTCTCTCTGAGCTGGACACCGTGCTACCACTGCCTTTGAAGACAGAATTGTTATCGCTCCTGATCGCTTGCGTTGTTGCTTGTGTAGAAAATCCCTGGTTAAACAGAACTGATTATGTTAGAAATAGAACTAATTGGGACTGATTAGGATAACACCAAATGTAAGGGTATAAGAAGAGAGAGTTTTTTCACTAAATACCTTTTTTTTCCTAATTGGATGAGAGTCTTTTCCTCTTGATTGGGATTCCCTTCCACCTTTGGGCCAATTGAAGGAAATAGACATACTATGGAGTCAGAGAGAGCCACACCACATATGGACAGTGTATTGCTCCTCCAAAAAGCAAGAGTTCATTCAATACAATAATTTAGTTTCTGTTTTCTATAAGAGTCACACTATGTGCTTTTCTTTATGTTTTTTTGTTTAAGTTGGTTGAAAACACCAATTTAGTTAAGGATTTAATTATTAAATGTAAGAATTCAATTCAAGGGAAGTATTATTTATTTGTGTGTGCAACCATCAATGTGATTTTATTTACCAATTTATATATCTCTATTTTATCAATTTGGTAATACACACCTTCCGTTTCTCCTCTTACATTCAGGCACAATACTGAGCCCCCCTTCCATATTAGAAAAATTAAGAATTTATCACCTAGAGTAAGAACAGTGAAAGAGGAACAGAAGCAGTAGCAGGGCACTGGGCCTGGGCAGGCAGACACTGGCAGATGATAGGCACATGCAGCCTCTTGGAGCAGGTCTGAAATTCCCCAATATTTATACCTGGAAACTTATGGGCTCCAGCTACCCGGAGTCTGCTCTTGCAGGATGCAGCCAGGAGCCTCCCAATTAAAGATTAAATGGGCGGGGAGTTGAGCTTGCCAGGACCCTGCTCCCACGAGTCCCCAGGTATGCCGATATTACACAAATTAAAAATAGTTGAAGGACAATCAAAGAAGAGGAGCAGCAGCAGTGGTAGAGCACTGGACAGGCTAGGCATATGCAGCCCCTTCGAACATGGCTGAATTGCCACATTATTAATGATTTTTTTTTTTAAATGATCCTAAGGAAAGAGACAGAGCAGCAACACTAGAACCTCACTCACTTTGAATATTGAGTGCTGGATACCCTGTTTTGGGAATATTGACTTTTTAACCCCTTAAGGACAATGGGCGGTCCCTAAACCCATTGAAAACAATGCATTTTGAGCCCGTACATGTACTGGCTTTGTCATTAAGGGGTTAAGAAAGCTATCTGCTACACCAGGTGTTGGGAAGTATAGGCTTTGACCATTTCATAGGAAGCTTGTACCCACCAAAGTATCTAGGGATGCTGCCCAAAAGGCTCTGGTGAATCTAGTGCTGAATAAACTTAACTTGTCCGCAAATTACATTTTTTGGCCAGTACTAGCATAAATGGGCAACTGCGTAAGCCCAGTAAAATGCTTTGCTTTGTCACCAATAGTTATGAATGAAGATTAAGAATGTTATAAGACAAAAATATAATAACTATTTTTTAAATGCTTTTGACACAGCACAGAAATGTGATAGCCTTGTTTAGTTTTTTTTTGCACAAAGTGGCTTCTTTTGTCATGCTTTATATGGATGTTCTTAACGAGTCCACGGACCATGAATACGCTTTTTGTAAACCTCATTTATTTCCACTATTCAAATTGGGAAGTTGGAAGACCAGCAAGCAGTTTAGACACCCTCGATATTCAATAACTACAGACGAAGCCTGCATACCAAAAGCTGAGTACAACTGTCTTAAAACTATTCAGGAACAGGTTTTAAATTTTAAACTGCCTTGTTTTGTCATGAATAGTTATCAATGAAGATACTAAAAATGTTGTGACATCCAGAAATTAGAGATTTGGCTAGTAGAGTAAATGTGCAACTGTCGTAATCAACTAAACGCTATTCGGGAACAGAGCAGTGTTCAATAAATAACTAAAGCACACTGTGTGCAAGGAGTCAAACGCCTAGTTTTGTCAAAAATATTTATTTATTCGGTTAACCAAAATCTATAAATTCTGCCCTAAAACAAATGGGGGGAAAATGCCTGCTGCAGTATATAAATTATATATGTACACTACAGTAGCACACTACAGCTTCTCCAATCCACCCCACATATTTCCTGCACTAAAATAAACTATTTCTTTATTAATTAACTTGCAATATTGTATATGAGCAATCAGCATACATCTCAGCCTCTACTAAGCTGCCACTGTCTCACACTCCAAACTTCATGACTCCGTAACTGCTGCTACTGAAAAGCTAAAATGGCGTCAGGACACTTATATATCTAATGCTTGTCCCTTCCCCTTGTATATGCTGATTGGCCAGAGTGAAAAAAAAGTAAGGAAAAACTCCCACAGGTTGTTGGACCCATCAATCACAGCCATAACCATTTTTTGTCTATTTCTACCTATTAGTCTGATACGTACTCTCCTTCACGAAGCTCCTCACACTTTACCTCATCAATGAGCACCAAAATGGGTAGCGATAGCACTTTTGCAAGTTTTTGCAAGTTCTGTCAGAGATTGCCCTTGTTATTGGAGATTTGTACAAACGCATCAAAATAGGCAATTTTTGTTAAAAAAAATAAATACGGCCAAATCTGAAAGCTCAAGTTTCATAGCTATAGCAAAACTATAAAAATCTGTCTGGTTTCACAGAGGAATATGTTCGCTTAATCCCGGTATCCAGGAGATTAAGACGCACCATAGGGCACCCATTCATATAATTACTCCCACATAAATAGAAAAATAATGTGGCACCAATACCTCAGAAAGTGCCTTATCTGTAATGTAGATTTCCTTAAACTAAATATTGAGTTACTTTTGTGATAGATATGGCCCTGATGTTCATTTGCTTAGGGCCCTAACAGTTAGCCACTCACGTGCAGATAAAAACCTCAATCACAGGTTGTGAAAAAGGCCTTTGAGATAAAAGTGAATATTATTAGATGTGTGTTTACAATATTTCTTTTTATTACTTGTCTCCACATATTTGTGTAAATATTTCTTCATTATCTATCTATGTGTGAGAGTGGCTTCATGGTGATTAAGGCATTAGCTCCTCCGCCAATGAAATTCCTCCTTCCAGCTCCAGTTTCCCTCTTCTCCCTCCGATTTCCCGCCTTGCTTTGAGCCGCCGTCACCAAAGTAACAAACGTCCCGCCCCCTAACCAAGTTATCGGCACTCTTTCCTAAGACCACCATGCAGAGACTGGCGTCGCATTTTGTTACCAAGGCAGCGGATCTGACGCGGCGTCCGCCGTTACCATGACAACGGAGGAAACTGATCGCGCGGACCAAAAACTGAGAGCTCAGAGTTGAATTGGAAGGTGTGCAGCGCAGGAGCGATCGCAATGGCCGGAGCAGAAATGAATCTGGAGACCGTGATACAGGTGAGGACTCTTCAGCAAACGAATTTAACGTGTCATGGCCTCTGTTATTAGGTACAGTCACGTGATGGATAATGAAACGACCCTAAAAGTGACATTATGTATGTGATCTACGAAACACAGTGTGGGATGGTCTCCCTCTGTGGTACTACCTCTATAACAAGTCTGAAAACAAATTCAGATACACGTCTGCGGGTGTAAACATATACCATATTTATTTGTGATTTAAATGCAAAATAAAGTTTAGAACGGATTAATGATATTTTATCTCAAGAGAGATTTAGTGATAATGCTTTGAACACAAAAATCAAAGGTAATAATTAATAGCACCAGCCACGAATATTTAATACATGGAAAAGTATGCGGGGGAGGGATGGCAGGTGGTGCAGCGGGGCAACTGCCTCCTGGGTGCTCTGATTTAGAAACACAGATAGATAGGAACCATTGCGCCCATCTAGTCTGCCCATTTTTACCTGTTTTTTTAATCAGTCCACTGGTCTAGTCTTTGGGATAACCATATGCCATATGTTTAAATTCCCTTACTGCCATATGTTTAAATTCCCTTACTAACCTCTACCACCTTTGCTGGGAGTCTGTTTCATTTGTTTAATCTACTACCCTCTTATGTACCACATTTTGGGCCACTAACTGGAATTGTTAAATTCTGGATCAACACAAGAGTTTCTAGATTAACAAGGATCCTTTCTGTGCTCCTCTTATGAGACGACTAAGCAGCCACCTTTTCGCCAGTATGTTGTATTAACGGTGTCTGATGAGCTGTGTAAATGGGCCACTTGATAGCGGGAATGGGCTGACACTGGTACTTACGCCATGACATACTGTATGTGCTGGATACGTGTGGCTGCATGCTGAGCTTTTTATGTGCTTTATACCTGTTCATCTGTTATGGTTCCAATTACTATATTTATATAAAATATAATGAAATTTGAAATATAATTAATTTCAAGTATTGAACAAAAGGGTTATTCCTACTGTACTTTTTTGAGTACTGGGGTAAGATTCAGTCCAATTGACCCTGGAAATGGCCAATCCCGTAGATTTGATTGTTTATGCACAATTTACAAATGTACACTCTATGACCGAAAACCTATATATTCATAAGAAATGTAATTTAAGGCAAACTTCATGTTTTCAAATTCTACACATTAAGTAAATATATATATATATATATTTGTCTTTTTTTTTTACCAACATTGATATTGGGGCAGCATTGAAAGCTGTGATTGCATGTGTATTGTCACAGTATGTGATTAAGCCTTTAACACCCTTACTATCTTAGTTGAAATGGTCCAAACAACCAAATTTATTTACAAACTAACCTTTGGAATTCACGAGAAAAAAAATGTAAATTTATATATATATATATATATATATGTGTGTGTGTAATGTTTTCAAAAGAAAGTACTGTATCTTTACCTGGAAAAAAAAAGATACAAACATGCGGCCACACTAAAAATAACAAACAGATCAAACATATGGTAAAAATGTAAAAAAAAAAAGCTCTGGGCACTAGAGTGTGGAAAAGCCTGGTCGTGAATAGGTTAACTAGTGTTCAGAGGCTTTTTGGGGCATGCGAACAAGCTGATCTAGCCATAGTCGCCATGGAAATGACCAAGCTACCGGTTCCATGAACGGATCCCTGCTTTCAGTTAGGGATCAGATCTTTTTTTTAGAGACTCGAATATTTCCGGTTTGATTAGTCCGTCGGTAGAGTTTGCCTTTTCTGATGTTTATCCGGTTCCTTCTTATGGGAACTCCTAGGATGATATATGACAGCATAACTGTCTGTTATAGCTGTTACCAGTATGTATTTACCCCTTTTCATAGATGCATGTAAAAGGATTTATTTAATGCCCTTTGCTCTCAGTTTAAAGGTTAGAATTAGGAAAGGCACTAGACAAATCCAAGGATCCAGTCAACCCCTGGAGCATTTTGTACTCTGTTATATTGATATTTTTGGGTGCATCTTTTCATGGCTACTAAGAAAGTAAACCATTATTCCCTATGTCATTTTTTTTACAAAGGTGTAGTAATCTACAAACACCAGACGAGCCAGAAGGCTTGTTTTTTCCTCAGAAATTTCATAGTGCTGACACAACCACAAGGGATTCTGGGTAGGCGAATGCAAACAAGGTCAACAATGATCACCTTTTGCCTCTATATCCACTTTATACACTTTAGTGTTTAATAATGCTGCTAGTACCCCCATTACTTTTAAGTGGAAGGGATTTCATCACCTTTACCCGCCATGACTTTGGTTATTGGTATTATTTTACAACCAGGCCACGTATCCTTTGCTGCTGGACCAACTGTCTACAAACCCAATTAACACTGTAACCGCACACCTATTAAGTTGGCATTCTTAGTGACTGGAGTATTTGTATTGAGGTTTGAACTTTTAAGTATTGCAAAATTACATTTGTAGACACAGATACACCACTTACCCTCATCTGTTGGAGGCTCCTCCAATTTTTGGTCAGTTTGGCAAGAGCAGCCCCGCAGTTTGTAAAGACCATATATTTTCATAGACTAGCCTTCAGCATGTATAGTTAATGTATATTCCGTTCTGAATTGGTATAAGAACAATTGCTTCTGCAGTAAATATACTTCTTAGTTTAAAGATGTCCTAAATCATCTACAGTCATTTAGAAAAAGAGTTCACATAGACCATTTTTTCCATAAAGCATAGTGGTTAGTTAAAAGCACACTCAATCCATCATAGGCATTATTCATATAATAGCCCAGTGATGTCTTTAAGTGTTTGTGTGGTTCCTCTATGTCTTGTTCCCCACCTCTCAGCTACTAGGCTTGAAGGAGATTTGGGTCAGGACAAACTGGAATAAGGTAAATAAATAACACAATAATAATACTTTGACAATTGGTTGCATTAACATGCAAACCTCACTTGTAGCTCGACCCAAACGTTCTGTAAATGTCACAAATATCCCACATGCAATTTTTGATATATTTGGTGACTGCTCCATGTTGGAGTTTATTTACTGAAGTGGGAGTTTTCTGGAGACTGACAGCTTCAGCTCACTGTCCTCATTGTGCATTTTGAAGGGTCAACTCTGCCAAGCATCTGCTCCATGAAAAGCCGAGCTGGCCCTGCATTCTGCATAGTTCAATCAAAAAGGTGACTTTCAAGAAATTTCACTATGCATTATCCAAGAGCGACCAAGACCTTCTTGCAAGAGAAGTTAACTAGGGGAGATCCTTCATAATTAATATTAAAGCTGTTGAGTTTAACCCCTTAAGGACAATGGGCGGTCCCTAAACCTAAACAATGCATTTTGAGCCAGTACATGTATGGGCTTTGTCATTAAGGGGTTAAATAAAATCTCTTATTCACAAAAGATTCTCCCATTGGGAGGTAGTTTTTTTCTATCCAGTGCTCCTGATGACCCAATGATTGTAGACTTCCAGTTGGCTGTAGTAATGTCCACTTTACCACTTCCAGTATTCTGCTGAGCACACAAGCAGTGCGGCTCGTCTGTTCTATTAACATGGTTTGAACTGTACCATAAATACCTTTATTGTTTTGGTATAATATCAGGATAAGGCGCCTGAGAAGAGACACTACATGCTCCGTACTGATACTAGCATTTTATTTCCGTTGATTTGTTGGAACCTATTAGTCCAAAATATTACATTTCACAAGGCTATTTACACGATAAAAGAATACATGCCTATATACCTAGGTTTACAGACTGAAATAACAAAAGCCAGCTGATGGAGCTATGGGCTGTGATCTAACCATTCAGTGTAAAATAGAGACCAAAAAATCATTACCCTCACTTAAACTGAATGGATAACATTTATTTGCTCCCTGTAGCACTCCTGTTGGTTCATGTAAACCATATCCGGTGGTGAAATAAAACTTCCAACGTAACTAAATGTGGAATTGTCCCTGACCCTAGATGTTTCCTGCAAAGAACCTCCACGTTTCCTTTCCTGCTGCCATCTCCATCTACTTCCAACAGCTGGGAGCCTCTCCTTTTGTGCCCAAGACTTAGGGAAGCAGTGACATCACTGGACCTATTTAGGATTAGTTGGACAGAGGGATGTCATAAATATCCTGGGTTTACACAAAGAGTCACTTCTTCAATTATACATAAAAAAGTCCTTGTTTAGCTTACAAAAACCCAAATTCAAGACTGATTTGGACCAAAAGATACACAATAGATATATGTATTTTTAAGCAGAATATGTTAGTGGTGATAACTGAGTTGGGGTGGAAGTAACCATTGGAGCAGCTATAAATCCTTCTGAACTGGATCCTGCACATACTTACATGTGTCCAGCAGGGGGCGGTAGATTCATTCCATTTGATTGACTTTTAGTTGCTCATTTCCCAGATGTCTCTGTCTGCCCAAAATTCATGAAGGCTGCTGAGGTTTTATTTCATCAATGTGGGGATACAATATGTTGGGAATTAGCACTATTAAATATGTGAAGCAAGCAGCCAGGGGAGACAGAAATCAAGAACACCTCTTACTGACTTTATTTAGTAGTATGCACTGAAGTGTGCAAGGTGCTGATGTTTCCGGCCATTGACAGTATAATAATACAGGATTTGTTATGTAGGCAGATGTGGAAGAATTTGAAGACACTGGCTTTGAAAGAATTTGCAGAGATACCCAGGCCAACAATTGGAAGTTCTACTTTAGGATTTGTTCCCCAAATATCATAAATGTGTTTAAGGATCACAATGTAAAAATAAAAACAAAATTTCCATCCTAGACAAGAAATCCAGCCTGTGATTCCTTTAACCGCGTCACTCTGTGTGTGAATTCT
>VKOC01000002.1:23313850-23334403 GCA_009364415.1 Spea multiplicata
ACTACATCCGGGCGGGGGCGGCCCAACACAAAATGCGGCCGGGGGCAAAGTTTAAAATGCTGCCCCCCCCCCCGTACTTACCTTTCAGCAGTCCTGTGGTAAGTCTCCCTGCTCGGTCTCGGTGCCGGCTTGTAATGCTGAGCGCCGGAAATGACGCAATCTTCTGGCACTCAACATCACAAGCCGGCACCGAGACAGAGCTAGAGGGCTCGCAGAGGAGAGAGAGAGGCGCCGAGCGGGTACTGACAACGTGGTAAGATAAAACCACTTGGCGCCCCTCTCTCTCTCTTCTCAGCTTTAAAAAAAAAAAAAAAGGGGGCCTTCAAAAGTGCTGCCTGGAGCGGTTGCCCCACTCGGCTCCATTGTCGGGCCGGCCGACAGATTTTAGGTGCTACTTTTTTGTTTTGGGGCGAGGGAGGTGGTTACAACAATTATTTCACAGCAATACTCTCAAGTGACTAATGCTCAGAGCTTTGTAGCCAGATGAAAATCCTGAGCGTTTAGGGAAAGCAGTATCTGTAAGTTTTCAGACTGTAAATATTGAGTAGCCTCAAGTAAAAGAACATGCCATTTTTGAACAGCATTTATAAGTCTTTATACATCTGAGATGGTTTAACTAGAACCAATATTTGTATCAGCATACAAAAGGTAGGTGCGGTAGAAAAACAAAGATATATATTGCCAATGTATTTTACAAGGTAAGTGGCCAATCTCCTTTGATGCACAAAGCAGATATTAGTTTGTGCAGCATCCTGATTAAAATCAGTCTTTTTGTTCTGAATAGGAACCGGTGAAAATGGGTCTAATGGTTTTAATCAGGATGCTGCACAAACTAATATCTGCTTTGTGCATCAAAGCAGGTTGGCCACTTACCTTGTAACTAGAAAAGTTTTGCGAGTAGCTCTCAGTTCAGTTAAGTGTCCAAAGGACAGATAGCCAACTGATTCAAATTAAAATGTCCTGCTGTTTAGTAAGCCATTTCAGCACCAAAGCAGGACTTTGCACAGAATGGACGTGTGATGCAGATCTAAAAATGTTCTCTTAGAGTAACTGTGGTTAACTTCTTAACACAGGTCATTAGGTAGCAAAGGAAACTTAAATTTTAACATTCATGCTGAATGGCAGTTCCCTTTTATACTCCAACATATTCTGTCGCTCAGCAGTGAAGCAAGGCAGAGCAGGGAGACAGAGGCCTTGCAATTCCAAAATAATGCCCCAGCGGGGACAAGGGTAAGTTAGAACTAAAAACAAACAATCCCGTGTTATACAACTGTGGTCATGCCCTCATGTTACAGTGACGTATACCTTTCATGATAGGACTGGTGACACTGTTTTTAAAAATCTTTTTTTTGACTATACCTTTTTAACAAATATATTAATAAAAGTTATGTTTTAAGGTGGGGTTATAATAAGGGTATTTTTGATCCCGGGAACGGGATTGGTTTGTTTTTACAGAGGCCTTGCGCTCCCACTGCAGGACTCCTGTAAGGTTAAGTGAACTTCAAAAGGCATAGGGTAGATAGTGAGACGTTGGGATAGATGGGGAGAAAGGGGTAGATAGGGCAGAAGGGAGTGAGAAGGGGTAGATAGCGAGAAAGGAGGGTAGCAAGAATATTGAAAGAGTAAGAATGAGAGAGAGAAAATGAATGGATTAATGTGTAAATAATTTGTGTGAATGAGTGAGAATAAATGATTGTGTGAATGAAAGTGAATTAGTGAGTGACTGTAAAAGTGTTTGCGTAAATCAAAGGTGTATAATTGATTTGTCAAAAAAGCAAAGATGATATAAGCAGGGTCTTTTACAGGACAAAGACGGCACAAGCAGGGTGTTTATGGAACAAAGATGGCGTACGCTCGGCTGTTTGGGGGCAAAGATGGCATGTCCTGTGTGTGTGTGTAATTTGGGTGCTGGTCAGGTTCTATGTGGGTGGTGCGGATGTCAGGGCTGGCTTTGGGGTGTGCAACCTGTGATTTATGCCTGTAATTTAGGGGGTTTTATCTATACCATTAATGCGGAGTTTTTATGTGAATTCCAATTAATCTATACCTGTAAAGCTGGGTTTGTGTGTTAATGTGTTGGTCTATATCTGCTATGCTATATTTCTATACATTATTTATGTTAACCTGTAAATACAGTGTTTGTATGTCTTAGTTGATCAATACCTGGAGTGCTGTTTCCATGTGTTGTTTATTTGATCTATACCTTCAGTGCTGAGTTTACATGTGATTTCCAGTTGATCTATACCTGCAATGCTGGGTTAGTGTGTTCTGTTGATCTATACCTGCAATGCTATGTTTCCATACATTATTTATGTATACCTGTAAATACAGGGTTTTTATGTCTTATTCAGTTGCATGTGTTGTTTCCATGTGTTGTTTATTTCATCTATACCTGAATTACATGAAGTAGAAGAGAGGTAAGGTTTAGTGAACGAGGGGACAAAGGGACTTTGGGGATGAAGACCTCTCAATGTCACGATTTTTTGGTGTACATATATATACACATACATATATATATATATATATATATACACACACATATATATATATAGGCAGCAGGGACTAATATTATATATCGGCAACAGCGCCTAATATTTATATATATCGGCAGCAGGGGCTAATATCAATATATATTGGCTAAAGGCTGCAGGGTCTACTATATAGATATATCGACAGTAGGGTATAATATTAGTATATATTGGCAGCAGGAGCTAATAGTATATATATCGGCAGCAGGGTCTAATATTTATATATATATATCAGCAGCAGGGGCTAATATCAATATATAGTAGCTAAAGGCTATTATCAATAAATATTGGCTGCAGGATCTACTATATAGATATATCGGCAGCAGGGTCTAATAGTATATATCGGCAGCAGGGTCTAATAAAGAATGAAAAAATAACTGCCAGTTCAGCTGTTATTTTGAAATCATATTTCAATCACAGTACATATTATGTAGTTAAAAATGGATGTCTAATATATATATAATATATATATATATATATATATAACATTTTATAATTGCTGTAAAAAGGAAGCCATGATTGACAACCAACTGTATGCCAATGAAGTGAAATGGTGTTATGATGCAGAGATCCAATGGGCAAAGCCTCTCTATACAAGACCTTAAAATGATCAAAAACATTAATGGAGATTCTTCTCTGCAGAGCACATGGCAAATCAGTTAAGGCATTTGGTCACCTGCTACTCCCTCCCCCAGTGCAATGTCCTTTCCCTTTTCTATCACCTTGGTCTCTAAGGGTCACTGGAGAAGATAGGTTACCAGGGGAGTGTCCAGCAGATGGAGGACACTGTTTATAAAGTCCTGCTAACTCTCTCTCTCTCCGAGTCTGCGTGGAGATGATCACAAGTGAGTGGTAATTGTATCACGCGTTTACAAGCTTATCCTGCTGTTTCTTTGTTATTTTCATTCAATCAATGAATAGATAGTTTGGTAACAGCATATACTAATTTATAGTAATTTGTATATGTATTGTTAGTTTGTTTAGCCTCTCAATAAATATTGTTAATTGCAGAAAACAAGGAGTGTGGACTCTGACTTTACACTCAATAGTTGTGGTTATTGATAGCATAACGGTGTATATATATATATATATATATTCATACAGTAAATGTTATTCAATGTTTATAACAATTGCCCCCCTACTTTGGTCCCTGTCCCCCCATGTGCACCCCCTAAATATGAAAGCTGGAGACACCACTGTAGGCAAACTTAGACAACATTAAAGGAAAACAGACAGGTTTACTGAAAAACAAATGTATAGCTCACTAGAGAAAGGGGGTGGTGCCAGTTGATCCAGTGAGTGGCTTTCAGGAAGCAGGCTTATTCTGTCCCCTCCAGCATTGCAGCTCATATTATAGTATAATTTATTTTAAAAAAATAGTTTTTTTCATCTATTTCCCATTAATTTATTAAAAGAATTTTCAACAGTTCTCATTTAAGTATATTATCATATATGTTCAAACATAAAACATGGAAACAGTATGGCCTCCAAAGTTTAAACCAATATAAAATCTTGTTTAAGTGATCACTTCCCATATTTCTTTTTAAATAACTAATGACCATCAAGTGCAACATTTAGTCCTTTCGCATCTGGGTGGATTCAGTTCAGCTTGTTTAAGCTGTACATCACAAGAAATTTCAGTACGCCTAAATTAAACTTGTTCAGAACAGAGAATACAAAAATAAAACTTAAAAAAACTACACTCAGTGCAGACAGTGTGGGAGACTTAATGGAGTAAAAATCTCAGCATTAGGAAATTATGCAAACAATAAAATTAAGCCTTATGTTACAATAAAAAAAATATATTTTAAAAAGTTGGAATGCACCATCAAAAACAGGTGAAAGTTTGTAATTTATTGAAACAAAACTCAAAAAAATATAAGAGGTTGTAGTGTACATTATATTACAAAGGGCACTCATAAGTGCATATTTATTCAAGTATGAAAAACTTATCCCAAACCCCAGGACAATCATGCACATTTATCAACAAAGGAAGCCCCATTACATTGATGTCCTAGCACCAAAAATATTTATTTTCTCTCAGCTGGGAAGATAAATCAAAGAGACTGGGAACACATAAAATACATTCATGAAATGTTACACCTAATTGCAGATTCTAAATGGTGCAAAAGTCTTGTTATTTCCAAGTTATTTCTAAGTAACGCAAATAGGTACCCTAAAATTAATACTGGCACAATTTTGGGTGGGTGGGGTTGCTTATGAAATACCAATACACAACTCATCTGTTTTTTTGTTTGAAAATAAGTTTATGAGCGGGGCAGTGAATTTTGATCGTTCCAGAACCACTACAGGCCTCTGATAATGGAGCTGTTTTAAAGCAAGGTCCCCACAGTCTGTTAATGCTTTGTCCAATATTGCTCTTAGATTCTGTAGTGTAGGTGGGGATGCTGCAGACTGAGCACTAGTAGAAAGCAAGGGCTGGAATCCCTCAAGGTTACGATGTTCTAACCGTCTGTTTTGGGATAAACATGTCTCACTCGACTTTCTACCTTTACATGGCTGCACTTTATTTCTGAAGGAGTTGTGCTGATTGCATTGTTCCAAGGGTTCCTCACACTCATCATCAGTTTCCCTACTTTCCTGCAGAAACTTTAAGAAGGAAGACTCAAATCCCATAGGCTTGAAGGTCTTTAAATCCAATGCCATCTGCGTCTCCTCTTTTTCTCTCTTAGAATCCAGTGGATGTTTTGGATATTTTACCTGCTTTTTGTCTTTTTTATAAGCTGCCTGGAAATTTGTGAAAGACATGTTTTCTTTTTCGCTGGTTTTGGAAAAGCTGCTTTCATTTTTATAGACAGGAGATTTTTTTAAACAACTTTGTGAAATTGTATTCTGTCTCTGTGAGCTACTGCAATATAGCGAGTCTTTATCCATTGTATTAAGCCCTTTTCTTGGGCTTCTCTCGAAATCATCCTTTTGATCTGTATTATGGATATCACCATGCAAACTCAGTTTGGGTACTTTGCTTTCTGGAGAACTATCACGCTTTTTGGGACTCTGTACTTCTGAACTAGATTGTTCTCGGTCACAACCAGTAAAGTTCTTAACACAATAAACTAGCTCTTCTGTATGCTCGGCAACATAGCCAGGGCTAAGGTGATGCGTTAGCTTGTAATGACGAACAATACTACTTTCTAATTTTACTACTGATGCGCAGCCATGAACCATGCAAGGATACTGTGTTATACGTACATTCCGAGCACACATTTGTAACGCGTCCTCTTTCGATTTGAATGCTATAATCTCTTTTATTGCTTTATTTTTCACTCGCATTCGCTTTCTGCGGTAAACGGGATTGTTAGGTTTTGGCTCACCGTAATTATTTTGGACAGCTCGCAGAGTCACAGGCCGCCCCCTCTTTCTTCTGCCATCAAAAAGCTTATATTTCCGGTGACGGGACAAAATGTGTTTAGAATAGCTTAATTGATTTGCGAATACAGCACCACAGCCTTCTACATCACAAGATATTTCTGACGCGTCGCTTTCTGTCTCCTCACTAAGTTTTTCATCATCTGTCTGTGGCTTTGAGCCATTTTCGCTAAAGAAAACTTCCAGTTCTCTATCTTCATTTTCACCATGATCATGAAACTCTTTGTAATGCTTGGAAAGTGCTCTTGCACAAATAAAGCTCTTACCACATTCTTGATATTTACAGGTAAATATTCTCCTACATTTACCATTTTCTCTCTTTGTCTTTTCTTTAACTTCTTCTAAACACAATGACTCTTTGCTATACTGATGTACTAGTCTATAATGGCGAACTAAGCCCCTTTGGCTTATAAAGGAAGAGTTACAATTTTTATGGATGCAGTGAAACGGTTTGTGATACTTATCAAGTATGTAACACAATTTTCCTTGGGCTACTACACGTCTGCTTCCTCTGCCCTTTTTAGCTTCATAGTCATCATCTTGACTTTCAGATTCACCAACAACTTGACCAGTATCCGTTTCATCAGACAGTGAATCTGCATATATTTCAGAATGAAAGTCGTCCAGAACAGGAGACGTCTGCACATGGTCCCCTCTACTTTGTTCATCAGACTCAAAATTCTTCAAGCAGTTTGCGTATCTTGCAGGCATAACGCATGACTGTATCATATTGTCAAGTTTTCCACGTGCTGGCCTGCAGTGTACTCTCTCTTTAGTTATGTGATGCTTATTTCTGTAATGAATGCGAAGGTGAGTTCTCCTTGTGAACGTTCTTTGGCAGATGTGGCACTCAAATGGAGAAAATTTATCCTGAAACATGTGCAGTTTGAGGGCCTTTTCCTTTGTGTAATGGTGTTTTTTTACATAATGTAATAGAAGAGCGTCTCTTGTAACAAAAGCGTACTTACAACCTTTAAGCTCACAAAAATAAGGTTTATATGCCAACCGAGCCAGATACTGACTTAATACCTTTTCTTTCTGCGAGGGTGGAATTTTATTAAGTGCAACGCTATCTGAAGAGCTGCCTCCAGCTTCCTGACCTTGTGGTTCAGGGTATGCTATACAGGTGTTAGAGTTTCTCAGGTTCAAATGTTTCAAGCTGGTTAGAAGTTCATTTAAAGTGTCCTCTAAGCAAGAGGGCCTCTGACAGCCACTAGAAGGATTATCCTGTACACTACAGGTTTTGTCTGAACCTGAAACAAAAGCAGACTCTGTAGAGGATTCCAAACTTATACAGTTTGTACCATCTCCATCCTTGCACTGAGGTAAGCAAGCCCCATGAAAATGGACTTGCCCCGTGTCTGTATTTTTGCAAGTTCCATGATGTAAACAGGCTTCTGAGTGAGGCAACTGATTACTATGGTTTTGAGCTTCAGTACTGAAATCCAATTGTTGGCCGTTGGAATCTGCAGGTACAGATTGCATCTTATCAGCCATCAGGCTTGCATTTGAAAGAGTGGGGCTGTTAACACAAACAGGCTTCATACTTATAGACGGCTGTGGATGACAGGGATAAAATGACGGCTGGCTTTCATTGTCAACTTTGATGTCTTGAAATACAAGTGGCTTGCTGTCTTGGCTTTCTTTTGACTGTATTCTGTGTGCGGCGATGTGTTCATCCAGATCTGGGATGCAGTAAAAAAACTTTTTGCAACCAGGAAAACTGCATACATATGAAGCATCCCTGAAATGCTGAGCTTCGTGATGATACAGAAGTCCCAAATCACTAAAAACCAAATTGCATCCTTTCAGTTCACACTTGTACTGCAGCTCGAGATGTGTTTGTTTGTGGATAAGCAGTTCATTAATACTTTTGAACTTGGAGTTGCAGTCAATTGATACACACATAAAAGGTAGAGGCCCAAAATGGACTCTCATGTGCTGTTTTAGATGGAAGCTACTTATAAAATGCCGCCGACAAAATGCACATTTTTCCCTCATGTTTTTCATATCTAGATAGTGCTTTGCATTTTCATCATTGTTTGGGTGTTCTGCCTTCAGGTGGATACTTAAATATTTAAACTGTTTAAATACTCTGGTGCAGCCAGTGCCAGGACATGGATAAACATCTCTGTCTTGTAGATTTTTGTCTTGCAAAGATCTAAATGAGACGTAAGCCTTTTCATTATCCAGTTCGTCTTTAGCAACTCTTAGGTCTGGCCTGAAATCAAGAATTTCATTCTTCTTTCTGGGCCGGTGTCTCATGGGCATTTTCATGTGCTCCATGACATGGGGGACAAAGATTTCTTTCTTCCTAAATTTTTTTATACAAACAGGACAGGTGTATATTCCATCAGACAGATGCATTTTAGCATGATGCAAAATTCTTGCTTCAATTACTTCCCGTTTGCAAATAATGCAGAAAAATTTATACTGAAGCCATCGCTTATATCTTTCAGAAGACCCAACAGGCTTTCTTACTTTAACGTTCTCAGTTTCACCGGTAACACATTCAGAGGATGCCTGTATTTGCTCAGCATTGTCATCATGGTTCCCCAAAGAGGCAGATAAAACATCAGGTTCATTAATAGAAGGTTCTTCATGGGTCTCCTCTTCTTCGGTTTCCGAAAGATCTTTCCCTAAAAGCTTAAAACAATGCCGTTTTAAGGTTTTCCAGTCCCAGAATTCTGGATCAAACACCCAGTGGCTTTTAAGAGCTAGCAAAAGCTCACAGCGAAGGGAATTTGAAATGACACTGGATTCTTCTTCATTCTTTTGATCAGGTTGCTGGAAAAGCTCCTCCAATCTTTGCAGTCCTTCCAAGGTTGGTTCAAATAAAAATTCTGTGAGTTGGCAGGCTCTTCTCACCTCCAAGTCTTGAGGTAAGAGGCATGCCACTGTTTTGCAGACAGAAATCTTTGATGCATCCGTTTCATTTGGCTGGATCTGAAGCGCTCGTATGCATAACATAACTGAAACTGGAACACCAGCATCTCCAGCCTGAAAGAAAAATGAATTGCAATTTTGAGCTTTGCAAACAAAATTAAGCAATAAAAGGTTAAACAAAAATGTCAAAAGGGATGCTAATGTATTAAATAATGATATGTTAAAACATTGCAGTTTTTCACTTCTAAGACTTTAGATCACTTCTATGTTAAGTCACTTTAAAAAAAAATGTTACATATTGCTTTGTTTCAATATAAGCACTGAGGGCAACTCAAAAGTACCACAAGACAGAAGCAATCCAGTAGTGCTTGCACCACTATATACATATGGTTTGCCTGCCTAAATTTAAGTCAATACTTTTGTAACCTTGTTAATGCATTACGGTCACCTCATATGTAGCCATTCATTTATGCAGGGTTTCTAATGCATACATAGCATGCACCACATTTTATGATGTGATAACGGATGTTTTCATATCTCTATGTGCCATTTCCCTAAACTGACCTACTAAAACTCACATCAACATGATATCCTTATGTTTCTTTGGGGTTAAAAGTATAGTTCATTAGCCACTTACTTCTGTATGCACAACTTTAATAAGGAAGAAAAGATGCTGAAGTGTTTTAGCAATTAAGCCAAATTGCCTACATCTTTCCAGAAAGGTATTCAATGATGGATCAATTCTGCGTTGCAGCTTGCTCCAAAACAGAGTCAGCTCCCTTAAACAAATCAAAGATGAAACCAATTTGGTTCAGAACTCATTTCTTATAAAATAAGCATTCAAAAGCATAAAAGATACTGAGTTTGAAATATACTACAACTTTCCCTGCACAAGTATCTCACTAAACAATACGTTTTGCCTTCGGTGGTTTCAGTTAAAAAGGACTGAGAATACAAGATAAACATCACTTACCAAGAACAAGATGTTATTTCGTTTTGGAGTTGCTGGGTGAGATATGTTGTACATAGAATAAATGCTGTATTGTCTTGCCCTTCAGATTCCAAATTACATATGGTATCCAAAACATCCTTCCCGTCCATTTTTGAAATCTATAAAATGAACAAAACTAAACCTTAGTCTCTATTGATCTTACCCCAGGAGAAGGGGGTGCCCCTAAGTAAAGAACCAAACTATGTCACAGCATAAGATAGACAAACCCCCCCCCCCAAATATATATGTATGTTTGTGCGCATAAATGTATGCCAAAAAAGATGCTATGCCCAATGTGGTAAATCCACACAAGGTTCTACCCTATCTAGCCATACAAAACTGTACAAGGCTGTAAAATGAAAAGATTTTAACACAATTTCTCAGTGCGCATTCAGGTAATTACACTAATTTAGGGTTACCAGTTCTTCAAGTAACACATTTACACTTTAAAGCAAAGTTTGTATTTCTCTGAATATGGGTAATAGACACTACCAGGTTACAGATTCTACCAAGTTAAAAACATTAAATTTAAAATCCTGCGAGTATAGTATCACAGACATCAAGGTTTCCAAAGTTTAATAGCTATTTAAAGAGAGGCCACTGTATTTTCCTAAAAATAGTTTTTATTTTCAGGGATAACTGCCAACAGAAAAATGTTTGTTACGAAATGCCAATAGTTCTACAGTTGTCATAAATTCAATCCACAGGTGTGCAGAAAAAAGAAAGCTTAAGCACAATGGAAAGTTCAATGTAATGGTTGAAAGTTTAGGTCAGTAATAGCTGGATTATTTACTAGGACTGCCATTGCTACGCAAAGGGAGATGTACCACTAGTTTGTCTGGAGTCTGTTAACCCCTTTAAGACCGGGACGTACCTGGTACTTCCTGGTCAAAGGTCACCGCCAGAACAGGACGTACCAGGTACGTCATCGATGATGCGCGCTCCAGCGCTGCCATGAACGCTGGGATCACAAGGGGCGGCTGCTACTGACCGCTGGGTGTCCCCAGCGATCTGTAGCACCCACTCCTCCTCAATTCCGTACACGTGAGCGCTTTGAAGCGAATCACGAGCACGGAATTAAATTTTTTTTTTTTTTTTTTTTTTAAACGCCGGACCTGAAGGGGTTAAGGGTGTCGACATTTACATCTCCTTGGCATTATTTACATACCTCTTTAAAAGCATCTTCATTGGGCAACATTGTACACAAACACGTAACAAATGACTGGCGGAAAAAGAAATCATTTGAAACGCCTGTAGACTCGGCACACAGCTTTGACAACATCATTGCTTGCGGTACACAGTTTGCCTTCATCAAATGTTTAACACGCATCTGTAGAAAACAGGACCCCTCTTGTGAAATCCATTTCTGAACTGGAGATCCATAAGCAGAAGAAAAAGAGAAAAAACGAATTTACACTGTAAAATTGGCTATTTTTGCTACTATGATAAGAATATATAGTTAACAAGTTAACAAATCACAATTCCAAAAATACTTTGGCAAAATATGGGATAACAAACCAAATAGGACTGAAAGGCCCATATTTTCTCACTAGTGATCTGACTGCAGAAGGGCGTTTTATTATTGACTGTGTTTAAGGAAGCCAATTTCTGACAGTTATATATTATAATGCTGAAGAACTAGAATGTTTATATGGCATATTTGAAGGCACAACAAACATGACCATGTCTCCTTTCTCACCTTCTTCTGGTTGTACCAACTGCTGAGACAGTATTTTAACAAGCACAGGGTTTTTCCATGCTCCACCATTCTTAACAACATCAACTAACAACTGCAAATTATTGTTTCCAAACTCAACCAAGACATCATGGGACTCCTGTTAAGACATAGAAGTTTATAATATGAATCTCATTTAAACCATACTACAACTAAAATGTTAACACAGTTCTGAAGAGATCACCTTATTACCACATAAACATCAGTTTTCCCAATAGGCTACAGGAATCTCTAGGAAAACTGAGACTAGTTTAAATCACTAATAAAATATTTCCAAAATGTTGGTAGAATAATTTATAAGTAAAGGTGATTAGTGAATGCATCCCTTTTTTTTTTAAATAGCATTTAATCATTTTCAACCCAGAACACCTAGCATTAAGAAGATAAATCACTTCAGCCAATAACCATACCAGCTAACCTCAAAGCATGTAAATGTTATACATGGTAAACATTTTACTATGTTAAAACAATAGGACAAACAAACTTTAAAAGCATGCTATTACAGTGCTGTGGAAAAAAGGATTTGCACCATTCATGAGTTCTACTATTTTTGCTTAATCGTCATACTTAAATGTTTCAGATGTAACTAATTTTAATATTAGACAAAGAACTTGAATAAACACAAGATGCAGCTTTTAAATGATGATTTCATATATAGAAGGCAAAAAAGCTGTCCAACCCTACCTGGCCCTAGGTGGAAAAGTAAGTGTCTCCCTGGTTCATAAATCAACCAAATAACCAAATGTAATTGAACCTATCTTGCAAAGGGAAGTAGGCTAAAAGGCCTAAA
Organism: Spea multiplicata; assembly: GCA_009364415.1. Lineage (NCBI taxonomy): Eukaryota > Metazoa > Chordata > Amphibia > Anura > Pelobatidae > Spea > Spea multiplicata. The sequence goes on from VKOC01000002.1 coordinate 23,326,171, forward strand.
AAAGCAGCACATAATGATATTATGTAGAGATTCAGGAACAGATGAGAAACAAAGTCATTGACATCTATCAGTCTGGAAAGCGTTATAAAGGCCCTGAGTTGCCAGTGACCAATGGCACAAATGGGAAAACATGTACACATGGAGTGGCTGGCTTACCAAAATTCCTACAAGAGCGCATCGACAACTCTTCCAGAATGCCACAAAAGAACCCAGACCAAGAGGCAAAAACCTACAGGCCTTACTTGCGTAAGCGAAGTGTTCACAATTCCACAATAAAAAAAAAAAGAGAAAGAGCAAAAATGGCATCCATGGGAGAATTGCAAGGTGAAAAACTACCTACCAGAAAAAGCACAAAGGCTCATTTGCCAAAAAAACATCTTGGTGGTCTGTTCTGTGGACTGATGAGTAAAAATTGGAAATTTGTGGAAGATATCTGTCACGTTACACGTAGAATAAGCTTTGTGACCTAAAGCTCAAATGTAGTTGGGTTATGCAGGACAATGATCTGAAGCACACAAGCAAGTCTACCTTTTGAATGGCTCAAAAGAAAGGTTTTGGTTTGATCTAATCAAAGTCCTGACTCGACTCAGATTGAGATGCTGTGGCATGACCTTAAAAAAAAAAGCTGTTCATGCCTCTAACATGGCTTAATTAATACAATTCTGCCCAAAAGAGTGGGGCCAAACAGCTCCACAGGGAAGTATGTTGCAAAAATATTATTGCAAATGTTTGATTGCAGTTGTTGCCACCAAGGGTAGTACAACCAGTTCAGGGGGCAATTACTTTTTACATGGGTGATATAGGTGAAATATGCACTGTGCAATTTTTCATAGCACTGTACGAATATTTTGCATAATATGGTGTTGAAAATTATAGTACTTGTTTAGACAAAAAAAAAAAAACATGTAAAAATCACATAGGCATTACTGCATTTACATTTCTTGTTCAAAATGCCCAATGCTAATGCTCTGTGCTCTGGCACAATGAAACCATACAATGTAAGGAAGCCACCTGTGCCTAAAAAAGAAAGGCACAAAGGACCAGCTAATGCAGATGGACAAGGTAGTTGCTGATGAAACTCAAATACTTTTTTTTTTCCTTTTCTTTTCGCTTGGCTCTCATCTCGCAAAGAAAGCATCATGGATAGGACGTCTTCTTACAAGGACTACATTGACACTTCAACGGCCCATTTCGTTAACCCAGAGGAGTACATTATTTAATTTACCAGAATCATACCATATATCTATGTTTAAGTATTGAACATTCATACACAGGTGTTTACAACATACAGATCTTACTCACCAGCACAGACTGTTTTAATCTTACACAGCGCTCACTTGAAAAATCATCGTCTGTCATTGAAAGCATCACTTCAAAACAACTCCTACAAGATGAAAGCATATGAGAACAATGTTGAAAAGCTGTTTCAGAATGGTATATATAGTTGCTTAAATAGCTGACATTTCACTAAGCAGAAGTAAACATTTGTGGTTCCTATGATGGTAAATAGAATCCTTAACATTTATTTAATGTATCACAACATTTGGTTTGTGTAAATGCTTGAAAGAAATGGAAATGAAACCATTAACCCCAAGGTAGTTTTACTTTAATTCCTAAACCAATCATCCTATTTTTTCACTAAATACATATAATTTTTCACTAGAATCACCAATACATGCTCATCTCATGTACCCAGAAATATTTTGAGACCCATCTAACCTAAAACATGCCTGGCCCAAACTGCGCTGAACTGCCGGCTGGATATTTTTAGGAGCCAAAAACAGGTACATCAATAAGGATCAAAACAAACTGACAAAAATTTAAGAGGGATGTAAAAACCTAGAAGCCATGGGTTGCAGACATCAGCTCTTAAAAGAAAAAGTCAGATATATGCTATGATAAGATTGTTTTGCTTTCTTGTATTCACTGTTACTGGTTTTTCTTGTAACCAAAACCTGCAACCTATTGGTTGCATTAGTGGGATAAGCTAGACCTACGACCAGGCTCTATGCAACAAGAACGTTGAAAAGGTTGGTGCAGGTAGTTCAACACGCTGCCCTGTAATAATGCCATTTATTATAATGCCACTTACAGTACAAGCCTTCCAAGAAGAAGTAAAACATCTTCACATTCAGTGGTGAGATATGGTCGTGCGCTAGCAAAGCTTCTCAGGGCAGTTCCATACACCTCTGTACAAAGCATGAGGTTTTCAGGTACTAAATCTTCTTCAGTGTGCTGCAGTAAAACCTAAAAAGAAGAACAGGTAAAATGAGCTCAAAGCAAAGTTTGTCCCCCCCAAATAATTTCCCAGGTCAATTTCAATGCCCAAAATGAAAGTTAAAAACATGAAAATAAATGCTCCTTGGGAGCTATTTTTTCAGCACATCCTCAGTAAAAGTAATTGTCATTAAAGGAAAGGCTAAAGACTGTTGCACTATAAACAGAGTAAAATATCACTATAGATCTACACGTGAAGGGTTTCCTTTTTTATTCTTCTAAAATGTCACAAATTCATATACAAAGTTGTGTCGTTGAAAACTGCATTACAGCTTACCCACAGAGTTTTCTTTCAAGTAGCGCTGCCTTTGATGCATCATTACGGGCTTATAAAATAATTTCTTGCAACATATTATGCTCGAACCATTGTGGAGAACCAAAAACTTTACATTGACACTATTTTACTAATTTACTATTATTTTGGCTTGCATGAATGCTTTAGTTTTAATAAATAAATATATAACACATATAATTAAAAAAGGTATACAATAAACTTTTTTTGGAGTGCTTTCAATCAAGAGGCCTGTATCATTAGTGACTGAGAAATTTGGATCCATCAGTGCATCATTTAAAAGCAAAGCAGACAGGTTTCCAATTATTTCTTATTAGAAAGCAATGTTGGTCATAGGCCATAGTGTCAGAAGTAGAACTAGTAGGTAACACGCTTCCTAAGCATTCTAAGTTTCCCGATAAGGATAAAGTCCAAACAGCACACTTAACAAAAACACAAGTTGAAGTAGATACACGGTTGAAAGCGTCCTCAAAATAGACAACCCAACGCCTCCTCCAAGAACATTAGCTGAGGTGTTTCTGCACTAAGGAATCGGCAATTAAAACAATGCAAAAGGCAAACAAAGATCTAACTAGTGATCTAAGATCTTTTTTTTGTATCCATAGATCTGATAATGATCTAAGTTCACATTTGCATATTCCCCACACTTCAGATAACACTCTCCCTCAATGCTCCATACACACATTCTAATGGGCCATGGAGTTTTTCCATGCAAAAAGGGATATTTTGATTAAGTGAAAAGACATTAAAGAAATGTCACCAATAAAAAAAAGGCACTATATGCAGAGATACTCGGCCCTTGCGGTCGACCTTTCTTAATACGCAGTTAAGTCTGGGAGTTTAAATATTTCTTATCGCCTCATCCGTAAATTTATAGTAGAATGAAAAAAAAACACATTCAATAACGTTTGGTTCGATAGCAAAAGCGATTTTAACTTTTGCCATATTTGGGGAATTAAGCATTCCCTCTGAAACTTATACGTAAAGCTTACCAGTAAAAAAAAAAATTGAAAAAAAATGACACAACGTTGCATTAAAATTTTAATTCAAGGGCACAAAGTCAACATTAACAGTGAGAAAAACAGAGCACAGCTAAAGTCCTCCTCAATAGATTATAATATTACTAGAGAAGGGTCCTCTTCTGTACTAGTGTACCACAACATGCTTAATACTACTGTCACTATCACCAGCGTTAATGTTAATGAGAGGTGGGAGACATGAGCGCAAGACGATAGGATGTGTCAAGAGAAATCAACCCACAGGAGGGTTATATATGCAAAGTTATGGAGACCAAAGAGAAAAAAAATCTTCTAGCTGCAACAATGACACCAAGGAAAAGACAACACAAACAAGGTAAATATTATACCAACATAGTAAATATTTCAAACCCAATTTATAAATAAATGTATCAATGTAAAGCTGGTTTTTTGTTGTTGATATTTTAGGCGTACAGCATCCAGGAGTAATACTCTGTCGCATCGGAGTCATTTAGTCCAGTTGTAAATTTGTGGCTTATGCCAAGTCAGTATGAGCACTAGCCCTTGAGGAAAGACTACCGGTAGTTTTCTCGTGCGATGCCGGAAAGCTTTTATAAATAAAAACATGTGCACAGCGTGCCGTACGATCAACAGACATACAATAAAATAGACTATAAACCTGCAGTAAGGAGCTATCAGCTTACTGGCGTGTAAATAAAACCGGATAACAGATTCGTTCCCCTAGGACTGGTCTCAGGGGCTTGAGGTCTGTGGCTAAGGTAACAAGCTGGCACCAAAAAAAAAACATCTTAGTTGGCAGGGTGACAAAACTGAAAGCATTGATGAGCCCGATTCACGGGCCCAAAACAACCCATAATATACACTTCTCCTTTAAGCGGCACTTACTGCAGAAACGATGCTGCTCATACGATACCAATCGCTGCCTTCTTCACACGCCTGAGTTTCCGCATCAGTAAAAGCATGGCACACACCACCTGAAACCAACGTTCCTTTAATAGCCTCAACACACCAACTGGTTCTGCATTTCGGTTACGCACGATCCTATTCCACTAAAGGCAAAGCTGAGGCTTCAGCTTCTTGATTTCACTATTTAGTATGAAGGGCCAACACTGGCGAGTTTCTCCAGACAAAAAGGGGGCCAGGTTAGCCCTGCATAGTGTATAAATCAAAGGTAGAAAATGACATTGCCCTGATTCAGCTATACGTTACGCGGGGCTAGCCACGCTATTGCTGAAGCCGAAACTGTAGGTTACACCTATAGTAACGTAGAGTGAAGTCAGTCGGCAGAAATACAACTGTCCCGCAAACTCATGTCAACTCTCGCCTTAGTAAATAAAGCCCACGGTGTGAACATGCAGTGTGATCACACATGGTGTGCGTGCATCATGGGTAACTTCCTATGGCAACAGCACCAGGAACTCATGTTAAAGAGCCCTTACGGACGTTCGCTGCGTGGAGTATGCGGTGCATGGACGGGATGCAGTTACACTCCCTTGTGATTTATTGATCCGACACTATCTTAAACACTGTGCAGCCCGCAACCGACAGGGTTAATCGTACAGCACCTTAACGAAAGCTCCGTGTGCCAGATTACATTGCAGAAGTGGTAACCCACCGCCGTGCATTATGGGAGCGATATTGCCTGCCCTGGCATCTCTACCCTTTGCAAGGTTCCACCACGGCCACTGCCAGTCCCCGGACCACAGCGACCGGGTCAGAGAGACTTGCGAGGAGCAAAGTAGCAATGAACGGCGGGTCTCCAAGCGAACTACGATGAAGCGGAATGGAAAGAGTGATAACCCTCCCACATAACCCGCCCCCATCGCTCACTGTCAGCAACCAAAATAAAGCGCAGTATGCCCATGCTACAAATAAAAGAACAACGCTGAAAACATATCCGTCAGGTTCCAGACACTCCGAGGCCTGCTACGTCGGCCACCAATGCTACCGCAAAAAATTGTCGCTTGTTTTCTCCTCTCGGTGAGCGGTGTACGGTTGCTACTCCCCTCCTCCCTCACCTCGCAAAAGCTCCCGCAATACATGGCGGAGGAGAGCACAGATACGTCGTCCTCTTTCAGTCGGTTCTCCAGCGTCCGCAGGTTTTCTACGAAACGGAGGGATCGCGGAGGAGAGGAAGGAGGCGGCGGCATGCCCCCGTTGGCCAGCCCCGCTCGGGACTCTCCCTTCCCGTCCGCCATCTTCTCTTGCCTTTGCCGCGCGTAGGCAACACACTCGCACACTCACTATCAGCGTCACGTGATTCGGCGTCAGTAGGCTAACGTCATCACCAGGGAGACCCGCGGCCGCGTACACACCTCCCCTTCTCCTAAGTGCAAGCCCCTCCCACAATAGGCGGACTTACGCCCGTCGAAGGCAGCCATGTTGTTTGTGGATTGGCCTTTGCTTTGTAAAACTTGTGGGTTGGTTATTTTATGTATAATAAACGGGTATTTTGAGTAATAACTAATTAGTGTGTCTTTAAGCCTCTTCAAACTAGAAAGTTACAAGGGAAATTACACTGAGTACAACAATTTAATTTTGATAAAGGATAGTGGGGTCTATGCACTAAAAGGAAGAGTTGACTAGAGAGTTGTGTTTCAGCTCTTTCACTTCTCTATTCAAGAGCCAAAACCAATATCTCTCCTGCAGGAAGAGTTTGGTTGGCCCAAAGTCTCCACACTCATTGAATTAAGCTCAGCCCTTCATGTTGGAGAAACTTGTCAATGTTGGCCCTTCATAATAAGTAGTAACACATGGGAGTGGAAACCACAACTTTACTGCAAACTCTATTGAAAATTCCCTCTGGTGAATAAACTCCAATGTGTAACCTTTATTTAAAAAAAAGGTTAATAAAAGGCCAAGCAAAATATGAGGGTTATAGCAGATCTCCAGGTGTCTGTCCGAGCTGCTTGGATTAGGTCACATTCTCTGTGGTTTGACCAATTGGCTCCTGTAACAAGACACATACACCGATCAGCCATAACATTATGACCACCTGCCTAATATTGTGTAGCTCCCTTTTGCTGCCAAAACAGCCCTGACCTGTCAAGGCATTACTTCAATAGACCTCTAAAGGTGTCTTGCGGTATCTGGCACTAAGACGTTAACAGCAGATCCTTTACGTCCTGTAAATTGCGAGGTGGGGCCTCCAAGCATGTGTCCTGGTGCCATGTGTTCTTCAGGTAAGTGACACACACGCACCTGGACATCCACGTGATGTAAAATAAAACGTGATTCATCAGACAGGCCACCTTCTTCCATTGATCTGTGGTCCAGTTCTTATGCTCCATTGTATTCATGCACAAAAGCATGGATGAATGGGACAGAACAAATGTATAAGCAGTGTCTATAACTAGATTGTTACTAGTGTTGTGTCTTAGAGGTTTGTGTGACAAAGGCTGATGAGAACTAGGATTCAGAAAAATTCCAATTGTTTTTGAGACACATGAGAACACTACAGTGTCTTCCAACATCAGGCAATAATTTTATGGTGTATGTCTGGGCACCGTTACCCGAGGGGCAAAATATACTACCACTTGCTAGTGATTGGAATTGTGGCTAGTGGTTGGATTTTTTGATATAGCTGACTGGCTTCTGGTTTATTTGTGGGCATACTGTGATTTGTGTATGCCCATACATCGTTGGAGTGTTTTCAATCTCCAGTCTTGTAGAATTGTTGACTTTTTATACTCATGGATGATAGGTTTGTATGTTTTTTTAATTAATCTAAAACCATTCATTAGAAGACATTTTGAGCAATGAATTCTGGTCTGTCTAGATGCGTCCCATTCCTAACTTTGTCTTTTGTCATGTAGTTTGTTTTTTCCTAGCTTCAATTTTTTAACCTTTTCTCCATTTGTTAATGTTCTGTTCCATAATTTCTATTAATTCATCAACGCTCTTCCAAGAGTGGTGTTGCTGAATGGGCAAATCTGGGGCCAGATCATCTTTTTTTGCACTGGGTTTTATGTTTCCTCGGTTATAATTAATATTCTTTTGCACCCCTTTTTACAGTTACGTCCTTTATTTTGTTTGTCTCACCCATGGTTGATTGTAGTCCTTTGTGGTCCTATATATTACATGCAATTCAAATTCTCCTGAAAACTCTAGCTTTAGTGAATAGACTCTATTGTGTTGTTTTTTTTAAAAAAATATAGCTCTAATATACCGTATTTGCCCGATTATAAGACGAGGTTTTTTTCAGAGCAAATGCTCTGAAAACGACCCCTCGTCTTCTAATCGGGGTCGTCTTCTAATCAGACCTCAAATTGAGGTCTGATTAGGAGACTAAGATCCAGATCCCCCGCACCGCTGCAGGGGACCTGGATCCTCCTGTCTCCCCCCCATTTAAACCCCCCCGCCACACACACTTACCGGTGCTTCCTGCCGGGTAGCGGGTTGACGTCTACGCGATGCGCGTAGACAACGTCCGCTGCAGCCGGAAGGAGGTGTGGCTAGCAGCGGGGGTTGTCTGCGTCCGTCGCGTAGACATTCCCCGACTGTCAGAGATCAGAGTTCCCCGCACCGGTGCTGATCTCTGACAGCCGGGGAATGTATGCGGGACGGACGCATACAAACCCCCGCTGCCAACTCCACCTCCTTCCGGCTGCAGGGGAAGGAGACGGCAACCCGCTTCCCCGGCTGGAAGCACCGGTAAGAGAGGGGT
>VKOC01000002.1:23351468-23381863 GCA_009364415.1 Spea multiplicata
AGTGCATCCCTACTACTAAGCCAGACAATGAAGTGGTAGGCCTACACCACATCAATGTTTGGCTTAGTATATAGTGATAGGTGTTATGATGTACCACTGTCAATGTCTGCCTCAGTATATAATGATAACGATAGAAGCTATGCAGTTTTAAAGTGTGTGTGTGTGGGGGGGTGACAAATACAGGATCCGCCCCAGGTGCTAAATACTCTAGGTACGCCCCCGGTTTGGAAGTACATCATTATAATAATAACAATAATAATGGTAGATATAAATCCTTAGACACCATGTTTTGCCAACTGTACCAAATTTAAGGTGAGCTGTGCATCCGTTCAGATTATATAATGGTAAAAATAAAATCCTCAAAATGCAAATGTTTCCTCATTATTTCTCCATATATGCCAAATCAAATAGTAAACGTAGCTGATATTGGAGAATATGTTTGTATGTGTAAGTACTCTGTGTTAAATAACGTATGTGTAAATGTATGCATGGTACTGGAGTGTGTGTGAATGCCTATGGTTTTTGAGTAAGTGTAAAGGTATTGCAGTAGAGCGTGTGTAAGTGTATGATGCTAGCATTTATGTGTGAGCTTAATGCTAGCATTTATGTGTGTTTTATGTATGACGTTAGAGTGTGCATGTGCCAGTGTATGTTGTTAGCGTGTGTATATGCTATTAGCATCTCTGAGTGAATGTTTTTAGCAAGTGTGTGCGCTTGTTAATATAAGTTGTTTACAATCAAGAGGCCTGGTTAAGGCAGCTGATACCATGGAGAAGCAGACAAAGAAAGAAGACATAAAAAGAAGACAAAAGAACAAGAAGAGGTAATAATAATAAGCAAAGCTGCAGAAAAGAGGACAGGAACACAGAAGTGATAGGTAGAAAAGGTAGGGAGATATTAAAAGACTGAGTGAGTGTGTGAGAGAGCGTTAGCAAGTGAAAATGTGAAAATGCAATGAAATGCAAAAAAAATTGAAGCTGTCTGCTTCATTTTCTTTGTTTTCGGACATTCCGACAAATTGACAAAATTGGCAAATGTGTCCAAACGCACTTGTGTATGGATTAGTATTTGTTTATTTCTTGTGTGAGAAAAGGATGCATTTATTATTATTACCTTTCATTTATTAAATGCCCACAAATTACGCAGGTTGGTTGGTCCTTTACTTCACCTACTGTTGGTTAGCGGGGTACCTGTCGTTATCATGCTGACCAGGGTTGTTGCTCCTAGTCCTTTTCTTATTGGCTGTCTGCTTACCTGAATTTGATGATAAACTTAAAGTGTCTGAATTTGCTTGCATGTCCTTGAAGCTATATTTGGTATGGTTACTCATACTACTTTAATAACATTATGGCTCAGTCATGCTAGTGTGTCTCCCCGCAATCAACTTCCATCATTCACTGTTTTATAGACACCTGAGACATAAAATTATTACACTTGACAAAAAAGAAAAACCTCCCCAAAATACACATTTATCACATATACAGGAAAACATGCATAATTATACAAAATATGAATTAAGAATCTTGGCTTGGGATGATAATTCGATATAATGTAGGAAGGCTATTCTGTCTTGCAAGAGCTTGGCTTCAGATGGTAGTAAGCAGGCTTTTTGTTATCGGAGAGATATTTCTCTGGTGTAGCCTGCAGGTTATGCTGAGTGACTAGACATTAGGGATCATGAGCGAGTCAAGTATGACAGCAAGGCAGTAAACTTGGTGTACGATATGGGTTGTGAAATTATCAACAGTGATCAGAATATCAGGAAATGCAATTAGAGATGTGGGGATGGTGGAATATCCAGAAGCCTTGGAAATGTTGAGCTTCAGGTAGTGGGACATTATTCATGGTGCAATTCCAGGGATGTGTTTACATTTGCATGCACATGGTTTCTTTAAAGAAAGAAAACTTCAAAAAAGTAAAATTCACATATGATAACTGTGTTATGGCTTTTTGCTACCATAGTAAAGTACGTTATAAAAAGCGAAAGCATAATGCCAGCTATTGTAAACTCAGTTAGCTATAATGCTGTAATAATTCCCAGACCTTGTTGCTTTGTGGACAGAACAATCTAGGGACCCTGAACTATCCATTGATGCCCTGGGATTGCTGCAACTCCCTTGAGATCACCCCGCAAACAACGACTTGAAGGGGTTAACCGTGAAGTCTCAGACTTAAGGACGCACGCTTTGGCAGGTGTACCCACTCGGGTACAGGTTTCCCATGATGCTATCCTATAACAAAGAGATACTTCTCATCAGAAGCTAATAAGCTTGGAAAGTCCCAGTTTTGATTGATGTTATTCTATGTAATAAAATAGTTCATGTGTAATTGAATATTCTTCAAGTTTCATTCCACTAAATTTTGCTTAACCTTACTGAATATGGACTAAAATTGAAAAAAACAAACGTCAATGGGCCTTTCAAGTCATCACAACCAATTACATAAAAAATAGCAGCAATACTGATGATAAGAATTACACTATTTTAATCAAAAGTTTCAATAACTCAAAGTTATGTATTAGTATATGCATAACTACCGGAATAGAAGAGATAAACTTGACGAAAGCTTTACTTGTGATTCTGATGTGAAACAAGTTGAAATTCCTGATTAATAATAGTTGAGAGTGAATTCAAAGCCTAAATGTTTGCAGAATATTTGGACATATGAACTACATTGAATGCACTGCATCTGTTATGAAGGTCCAAGTTTCTCGAGTTCCAAGTTTGTCCTGCATGATCCATAGTAAATGTGGGGTTTTTTTTATTGTATCGTTCTCCGTTGGGCATCATGATACCATGGTTTTTTTTTTTTTAGCTTGGTGTCTATTTAATCCAGACACTGACTGCACTGTCTCACCAGTATAGTGAGCCTTGTTGGTGATTTTTGGGTGGATGGTTTATGGTTTTCAAGTCAGGATTGCCCTAAGGGTTTTGTTCACCTGAGAGATGGAGCAAAGTCTTGACCGTCATGGTACCTGAACGCTCAACTGAAAGGAGGTGACTGTAATGTGAAAACCTTCTCTCCTACATTATCCCTAGTCATCCCATACCAAGGGTCTATCTGCTGACATGGTACAATTACAATATTTATATTTTCTTACATTCTCCTTCATTCTCATCTCTATGTACAACCGGGTTTTGTTCAGAATGGCCACATATGAATACAGTGTAACATAATTGTGTTGATGTGAAAACTGACTTTTTTTCTAAGTGATAATGACATGATTCAAAATGTAGAAGTAGGTATACAAATGAGGCATGTCTGAAATACTTTCCCACGGTCCGTTCTTAAAATAGATTCAAGAAGTCAACTGACCGTGTGTTGCAAAACATATACCGTAGTTTTATTGCCTTAAAAAAATAGTTGAAGTGTTAAATCCGGTACATTTTGTGAGTTTGAGAAGTATCGGTTTTGGCATGAATATATTTGCACGCTGGAAAAAAGTATATATTGTTGCAGAGTCGGGGAATACAGGTGCAAGCAGACAATTGGGTTACAGCGGTTAAAGTGTGGTTTCCTGCTTAACTGCTAGCTGCAGACAAGTCTGATGTCAGTAAGCATTCATCAGAAAACCTTTGCAAAATAATTTATTGCTTGCCAGTGACATGAAGCCCATAAGGAATATTAGAAGATAGGCTCTAAATATAGAAATGTCACTGCCACCAGGCGTGAACTGGCTGTGGGGCACACAGGGCAAATGTCTAAAGCTATAAGCTCCAGGGCCACGTTTTATGACCCAGTCTTTCCCGGAACTATGATAGATATGTGTTTGTTAAATTAGACAGTACCTAGGATTAGTAGATGAAAGCTCATGAGTATGTTGTTTTTTTAACTCCTTTTTTTCTAGCTGGTTTTCCAATGACTTGCTCTCATGTCCTTCAATACACATAGAAGGGTCCTTGTCAAACCTTCTTGCAACATTGAATGCTCATTTATACAATAATTTGGATAACCAAATCCCACTATCATACATATATACATATCAATCTGGACATGTAATTATAGTATATGACCCTTATGATGTTTCCCAGGTGAAGAACTATTATACTGGGTACTCACTAACTTGACAGTTATTTTGAAGGGTCCTTTGTTGTCTACCATATAAGTAAACATGTTGGAAGCCGCTCCCATTGAAATTAATATTTTTTTTTTCTTATTTAGCTCAAAACCTGATTCCCTAATGAAAGCACGAGGGACTCAGGTAGAATCAATTTCACAAATCTGTGAACTTCTAGGAATTAGTGGATTCATGGTGTGCTAGCACTGGACTTCTACTGATTTGTAAAGTAGTGGTATTTTTCAGTTTCTTTGTAGCTTGCCAAAACTTTGCTATTGGTGAATTACCTATTCACTTTCCATTTATGCAGAAATTGTAAAACCTAATTTTTATTTAAAGGCTATTGCTGCTTTCATATGTGTTTGCAGCAAAGTATTTTTTGTAAAATAGAATGATAAACATTTGCTTGTTATAAAGGTAAACATTCAATTCAAGGTTCAATTTGTGTATAAGGTTGACTGCCCCATACCTGGTTATACCAGTGCTTGGTACAAACCATAGACCTTGAACTAACCCTAACCGTGGGTCCTCATTACTCCAGCCAGATTTCCTACATGCTTGGTACTAGATATATTTTAGTCTTTGACTCATTTCAATAGCTTAATTCTCCCTAGTTCTCTCTGCTACCTATTCTTATCTCCAAGCCCTGGCTGTTCCTTTACTTCACCTACTGTTGGTTAAGCAGGGTACCTGTCGTTATCATACTGACCAGGATTGTTGCTCCTAGTCCTTTTCTTATTGGCTGTCTGCTTACCTGAATTTGATTATAAACTTGAAGTGTCTGAATTTGCTTGCATGTCCTTGAAGCTACATTTGGTGTGGTCACTCATAGTACTTAAATAACGAGTAGACATTATGGCTCAGTCATGCTAGTGTGCCTCCCTGCAATCAACTTTTTTTTTTTGAGAGGGGCACCGAGTGGTTTTCACTTACCCGCTCGGCGCCCCTCTCTCTCTCTGCAGCGAGTCTCCCTGTTCGGTCCTGGTGCTGGCTTGTAATGCTGAGCGCCGGAAGTGGCGTCAATTTCCGGCGCTCAGCATTACAAGCCGGCACCGCGGCACAGCAGAGAGACTCGCCGCAGGACTCTTTAAAGGTAAGGGGGGGGGGGTTGGCGAAGTTTAAAATGTCCGCCCCCTCCGCCGACGCCGGCGGGGGGGGGCGGCATTTTAAACTTCGCCCCAGGCGGCGTTAAGTCTTCGGCCGGCCCTGGGAGTATAGATGACACGAACAGATGTGTTTTTAGTGAATATTTGAAATTACAACAAGTAGGGGAGAATCTGCAAGAATGAAGTAGGAAATTCCTGGGACTATGTACAGCCTGGGTGAAATCCTGTATACACAAGTGGGAAGAATTAATAACGGTTGAGAGATACGAGCTGTAGGCAGAGCACTGTGCACTGTTATCTATTCATTTCTGTTATGTCTTCTTGTATCAATGCAAGAAAACACCAAAAAGTAGTATATATCATCACAATTTGACTTACAGAAACAGGTGAGGATCTGCTCAATTGATCTTACAATCTAGAGGGTTTATGTATCTATAAATGATCATTATTCATCATGATACACAAGATTAAATCATATCTTTGGCTATATCATTGCTTAGCCCTGGGAACAAAGTGTATGTGTCCAGAACATCCCTCAAGGTCTGACTTTTAGCCCTCTTGTGATGCTTATTTTCCTCTGTTTATGGGGCAGGATCAGATGACATACTGTGTGAGTGTGAGAAAGGAAGACACATTTCTTACTTTCCAGTAAATGCGAGTATACTACATAAGAGATAGCAGGTGTCCTTAACCAGGAAAGAGGACGCTTAACATTTTGTCTTCCTGTATCACTTTTATCATGCCACTAGAAAATATAAAGGTTCTGACATTTTTTTCTTCTTAGCATTCTACTCCCTTAAAAAAAGTATGCTTACCCTTTCATGTTTAGTAAATTCTTTCAATTGCTTTAATAAATAATGGTGGCTAAAATATGTGGTGATTACATTAAATATTGTGGGATGTATTGATTGAAAGTTTATAGTAATTCAATCAGTTATTTTTTCCATTGTACCTACCGCATAGCAGAAAATAAATCTCTTAAGCACAGGAAATACCGTATTTGCTCGATTATAAGACGAGGGTTTTTTTCAGAGCACATGCTCTGAAAAATACCCCTCGTCTTATAATCGGGTCGTCTTATAATCAGACCTGAAATAGAGGTCTGACTATGAGACTAAGATCCAGATCCCCCGCAGCGCTGCGGGGGGATCTGCACATGCTCTGAAAAATACCCCTCGTCTTATAATCAGGTCGTCTTATAATCAGACCTGAAATAGAGGTCTGACTATGAGACTAAGATCCAGATCCCCCGCAGCGCTGCAGGGGACCTGGATCCTCCTGTCTGGTAACCTCCGCTGCTGTTGCTTTTGACTCCCTGGTGTGTAGTCAGGGCAGTGGGTAGACGTCTATGGGATATACTGTATATTAGTATACTTATAACATTATAAATGAATGTGTGCTTACACTAAATCTTAATAGAAAAATATATATTGAGTTATAAAGAAACTACTTTAGTATTGGGTGGGAAGATCTGTTTTTATTACAAATTGAAAAAGCTGCACATATAAGTCCCTTTTTATCAAAATATTCTAATTATTCAGACATTGACTGGAAAAAGTCAATATTAGGCAAGATAATGTAGTCCGGACTAGACATTAATAGATTTGGTTAAAATAATAGATTTGGGTGGCCAACTGGCCTATTTTAAATTGACAAATGCAAAGTTATGAATTTTACCTTAAATGGGGTTATGTTGGAGAAATTGTTAAAGAAATGGACTTTGGATAATTTGTAGACAATACACTGAGCAACTGTGTTCAATGTCACGCTGCTGCTTCAAGTGCCACAAGAGGGATATGCAGTGAAAATCTGGGCACATCAAAAATTGCCAAGGTATACTTCTAACTTTGTAAGAACAGTTTGGGGAAGACTCTTTCCTATTCCAGCATAACTGTGCCCCAGACACAAAGATCCGTAAAGTCATGGTTGGATGAGTTTACTGTGGAAGAACCTGACTGGCCCACAGAGCCCTGACCTCAACCCCACCAAACACCTTTGGGATGAACGGACACAGAACAAGGTCTTCTTGTCCAACAGTGCCTGACCTCACAAATGCTCTGCTAGATGAATGGACAAAAATTCCCACAGAAACAATCTTATGGAAAGTATTCCCAAAAGAGTGGAAGCTGCAAAGAGAGGACCAAATACATATCAATGTCTATGTATTTAGAATGCAATGTCATAAAAGTCCCTGTAAGTGTAATTGTCATGTGTCCCAATACTTTTGTCCATATAGTGTACATACAAGTATTGCAGAACAATAAAGCTAGTTTTGTAACTACATTTGATGACCTGTTCCAAAATGAACATGTAGCAAATTCATGCTCTAAATACCAAATTGTTCCCAAAAACGTGTGATCAAAACAACAGTAAGATCATGTTTAGGCATTATCATTTTAAAATTAATTTTCATGTCAACAGGCACTCACATGTGTGTCAATCAATGTCTCAGCCTGATCCACCTGAACTAATGAACCAGATTCAGCTACAGATTGCTAACTGTATGAACTCGTACACCAAGTTGGACAAGTTGGTCACCTATTTCATTCAGGGTTAAACAGGAAACAAGAGCAAGAGGGAGTTGCCCACCCAGTAGTTTCATTCTGTGCAATCAAATATGAAACTAATCAAAGCAGACAAACAAACAAAAAAAACCCACTCCCTACCCTCATATATGAAACCAATCAGGTCAGATAAAAAAAACACCCTTTACCCACCTTTACCTTTTAGCCTTTCCTTGGGTGCTCCCCTTTTTACATAATCAACTTAATTCAAAATGTATTTGATTCCCTATGTAGAAATATAGTTTAGAATAGATTAAGCATTTTTGTCCGCAAAACAAAAATTTCCTTCACAGAGTAGTAATTTTCACCTTTTACATTAATGATAATTATTACATTAATAATTTAAAAAAAAGCTCAGACTACTTTCAAAATACTATCACAGAGTTCAAGCAAGGATTTCACCCTTAGAAATCAAAATGATTTACAGTAAGGTACATCACAAATGATGGACATTTAGATAGAGATAGATGGATCGACAGGTCGATGAAATAGGAAGATAGATAGAGAGCTAGATAGAGAGCTAGATAGATAGATAGAGAGAGAGATAGATAGAGAGATAGATAGAGAGATAGATACAATAATTTGTAGCTAAGAGTTTTAACCAAGCAAATAACACAATTTGTAAACTTGTTGAAGACATTTTTATAACTGTTATTACAGATAAAATATTTGACTAATTTGTCCCTATGTTTAAGGATGGATTTCAGCTCATCAAACGTTCTAATTTTCATTTGAAAATAAATAAATAAATGTAATTAATAATTTTGTTTAACTGACTTCAGCGATCAAAAAATGCAAAGATTGGCAAACCTTTTTTAACAATACAACCTGCACACATGTAACAGTAAAACTGATTTTGGATACAATTAGTGTTTGAAGCTCTGCACTCTAAATACATAGGATCTGTCACAAAGTTGCAAGTTAATATCATATTTTAGTACAAGTACAATGTGTATTTATTCTGTGTCTTTTGTCATTTACTCAATACATTAGGCAGCTTACAGTGTTAGATGATGTGTAAATAAGGAAGAAAGCAGTAATGGTATTTGCTGGGGATGAGCGCAGTAACCCGCTATTATCCATTACTTGTGCAAAGGTGATGGTGTGGTGTCCTCTAGTAATTGTAGCTTGGCAAATTGTGATCATTTTAACAATATATATTTTAATAAATGTAATGTTTGAACCCTTATTTTTTTTGTCTTCATTGAAAAAATACTATGCAATGAGCGCATGCAGATTTGTTTGTCTATTTGACTGATTTTGCAGTACTGAACCCAATGGAGACCTGCTTAATGGATTATGGGCATGCCCTGGCATTAAAAAAGCTTCTGAAGGAAAGTTTATAGAAAGTTTATAGATATGGGGTACTGCCATGGCAACCTGCCAGTACCCTTTTATTAATTATATTGGCCACAACAAAGAAATCAATAGTTCATCTTTGGCTGAACCTCTATCCAGCATCTATGGAACTTTTCAAGTCTAAACTATTTTGAGCTTTCCACATGGAGTGGCTAAAGTGAGATAACAAAAATGAAAAAACAATTTTTTAGTTTTGGGGGACCATATGTGAGAACGTTTGATGAAGCTATTCGCCAACAGATCCACCTAACATTTCAATACACATCATGGTGCACTGGCCAGGTCCTAGAGAGGGAGGATTCATTGAGAAGGGGACACTTGCCAAGACCCCTACCATCAGTTGATCAAAGGGGAGACATTGAATGACTTAAGGGCGGATTGGGGGTGAGCATTGTTGTTGGGGGACTTGATACCACAATATATTTGGAGTTTTAAAGTTTGATGTTGTTAAAAGTTTTGATTTGTTTATTTCTATATTCTATTCATTATTTATTCATTTATTTTTTGTGACTTTATTATTAATGGACATCCAGGGCATTGCAGGACTGTGTCCAGAATGCACTTAGGTGTAAAGATTTGAAGGACTGCACAACTAGATGGTTCCAGACAAAGTTGCTAACATGGGAATACTGCATAATATTTGTTATTTCTAAAGTTATACCTTTATAAATTTAGTCACAGTTACGGTGAAGCATGTGAAATGACTCATTGTTGTTCATATTCTTGTATTTTCAAATCCAGAATAAAAAAAATGTTGAAATAAAAAATATAAAACCTTTATTTTTAAGTCAGAAAATATTACACCAACCTGTGACAGATGTGGATATTTAACACTCCATAAAGTGGTGTTATAAAATACTCATTTTCTCTTAAGAACATTTACAATACATAAATACTTAACACTGTGAAAATCATGACAATATTTCAAGCTTCAAAGAAGCCTTATAATGTTTGATAGCAAAAGATTTTGAATGTAATATATACAGAGCTGCAATTGCTTCAGGGCCCGACATTCTGAAGGGCCTTTACCTCTCATCTGTCCCATGAAATGGCATCCTGTTTGCATCCCACAATGTGTTCTTAGACAAATCAACGTGACACTGTGCGGTGAGAAATTATGTCATTTCCAAGTGCACAGCATACTGAGGGAGCAACAGGCCACAGGGAAGCTTCAGAAGGATGCGGTAAGTACTATGTGTATGTATGTGTATGTATATATGTATGTGTATATGTGTGTATGCATGTATGTACATATGTGTGTGCGTATATATATATATATATATATATTTATGGCAGATTAAAAGTGCAGGCAAAAACAAAAAGGGGAAAGGAAAGAGGGGAGAAAAGACACGTCTGTGAGTGAGGTGCAAACAACAGATATTGTCAATGCGAGCAAACAATAGAAGAGGAGAAAAAGACTACTAAATACAGGAAAAACAGAATTGAATGCAATGTTTAAAGTATGCAAAGTTTTTCGTAACTGCACAATGGGCGTCCTGGTATTTTTATTGATGTAAACTGTTTTTTTATCATTGTGATTTAATTAGTTTGACATAAGGTTAGAAAGGCCCTTCCTGTATAATTAGTCCAGGGCTCAAAGATCCTTAATCACAATATATATATATATATAACAAGTGGACACCACTTCTAATTATTGCATTTAGGTGTTTTCAACCACACTTGTTGGTAACAGGTGTATAAAACCAAGCACACAGGCATGTCAACTCCATAGACAAGCATTGGGAGTAAAATGTCGTACTGAAGAGCTCAGTGACTTAAAATGACACATTTGTCAGTTTGTGAAATTTCTGCCTTTCTTGATCTGCCCCAGTCCACTGTAAGAGCTCTTATTGTGATGTGGAAGTGTCTTAAAGTAACAACAGCTCAGCCACAAACCGATAGACCACACACACACTCACAAAGCAGGGCTGAAGTGTGTAGCATGTAAAAAATTGACTTCTGTAGCATCACTGAGAACAGAATTCCAAACTGCTTTTGAAAGCAACATCAGCATAAGCACTGTGCGTGGGGAGCTTCATTAAGTGAAAACTCAAGCCAAGCAGCTGCACACAAACCAAATATCACTATGGACACCACCATCCGGGTTTGGTGGATGCCAGGAGAATACTACCTACCGGAAGGCATATAGACTTGCGCACATATATTAAAAATAATGATTTTTTTGTCCATTTGTTTTTGGAAATTTTGTTTCCTGCCCTTTCAGAGGGCTTTTCTTTATTAAGAAGACAGGAGGGACTGTCGCACGTAACAAAAATTAAGAGAAAAAGAAATATAAATAAAAAATGAATACAACTTATTAGGGGCCGAGTGATATATCTGACCTCAAAAATGTATAAGAGCCATACTGCTTCTTCAACATACAAAAATCATGTATGTGGGGTATGACTTTAATCAGGAGATGTTGCTGAACATAAATTGGGTCCTTGTACAGCTGTGGCACCTACAAATTTCATTTATTTTAATACTTTTATCAATAATAATTATTATATGTTATGTATTTAAAAAAAAAACCCCTACTTTCTCCAGAACAAAATGATGTATCATTTGTGTGGGCTCATCAAATATGGAAAAGGGTAATCATGGTTTAATACGGTAAAAATGATATTTTCCTGTCTGATCCAAGTTTTTGCAAATTTATTCGTTCTTTGTCATATATTGTTTGCAGTGTAGTCCAGCATGCATTTCACTGAAATATCTCACCG
Source organism: Spea multiplicata (assembly GCA_009364415.1). Classification (NCBI taxonomy): domain Eukaryota; kingdom Metazoa; phylum Chordata; class Amphibia; order Anura; family Pelobatidae; genus Spea; species Spea multiplicata. The sequence goes on from VKOC01000002.1 coordinate 23,363,278, forward strand.
AGAAGCGGTTAGAAAATACACCTCAAATACATCACATTGCGTGATGGTGCATAAATTCATAGAAAATGATGTATCTTCTTAATCCACAAGCAGTGAGTCAGCTGGGCTTGAGTAAGAAAGTTTCAAAAGTAGACTTTGTAGGGTTGTTCATATCACATCATGTGATCGTTTTCTTCCACTCTTATACTGCCTTTCTCTGTTCATTCTCTAGCTGAGTTGAGAGGCTTTGGGGCCTTCCCCACAACCACACAACCACAAACAATGCACTGTTAAGCATTTATAAACTACAATGTACATTATCCACATATGTATTAGTCTGTCATAAAAAGGTAAAGCTATCTCATTTTTTTCTGATTTTTAGAAGAACACTCTATTCTTTATTGAATCCATGTCGTCTTTGTCTTTTAATCTTTGGAAACAAACTATGTTGCAAATTAGTGGTTACACATTCCTGTGGCCATGCAAATTCAGAGACTCTCAATGTCTATGGGGAGCTGTCTCCTTTCTTCCAGTCAATTTATATTTCCCCCTTCTCTCTGCCAGCTTGGTCTAAACCACAAGGAATAAACTGTCGCCTTCGACGAGGCCACCATGATGGATTCAAACAAAATCATTGAACCATTTGTTGCATTTTCCAATGGCTTTTTCCATGGTAAGTAAAGCACATGTAACTTGTGGGCACATTTTTAGGGGCTGCAAGATAAATGATTGAGACTTCTGACTTTTGCATCAATGTATTTCAGTGTCTGAAGCTGCTTTGTAGATTGTGCCAGTTTGAGGTTTAGGAAGTGGCTGAAGGTCCAAGAGACTTGAAGCAAAAGTTACATTTTATTCAGATTTTGTTTCACCCGCTGCTATTTTCTTAATGTCAGAAACAAATCTAAGTAATTAATGTTCACATGCATTTAACCCATGTAGACTAGCTACTACACTTTAGTGTCCCTTTAGTATTTTTCCAGTCGATAACGAAGTTATTTGTGTGGTAGGTAAGGTAAAATTTTATATTATTAAATTAATCCAGATGATAAAGTATAGCTTAACACAACACACATTATATTACTTGATTATGTAAATTATATAGCCAGATAAAACATGGAAATTGTATAAAAGGGGCAGTGGAAATAAAGGGTTTGTTGGCAGGCATGAATCATTATAAATACTGTATTTTTGACTTGTCCTTTTTATTATTTTAATATTCATTAATGCAAGTTCCTTTTCAAAGGGAGGTTTTTTGGAAAAAGTACCTATCTTTCCCGCTTAGTGTTCAGTCAATTACAAAAGTCATAAATCTTTTTTACTGAGAGAATTATCTTGGCAAATCCATTTGCACATGTTTTACCTAATTTTCACCTTAGCAATCTGTGTGTCTAGAACATTAACAGTGTGTACCATTAAATGTGCTATTCTAAATTCATTGTATTATCTAGCATATTATTATTATTTATTGTTTTATATAGCGCCATCAAATTCCGTACTGCTTTACAATGGGTAGACAGGACATAACAAGTATGTAACATAACAAATTGACTTACAGAGACAACAGGTGAGGAGGGCCCTGCTCAACCGAGCTTACAATCTTAATACAAGCGCCTTAGCAGATCTGTCATTTTTATTCTTTCATCAGAAGGTTGAATTACATAAAATACATAGAAATTGAATGAGCTTTTTCAATTTTTGTGATAACAGAGTATCAGTACCTGCCTTTGTATCAAATAGCTATCAAATGTTCCAGGCAAAAATTGAGAATATGAAAATAAAATTATTGTTAGTAATGATTTTCCAAAAGCTACATTTAATCACCATTTGTTATTTGTGTTTTCATAACCCACACAAAAATATCAGAACAATATGAAAGCATAACATGCATTTTACCCCTTGGTTAAGGTTTGGTATCATGCCATTTTGGCTTGGATTTATTTTTTTATTCTAAAAACAGGCCATAGGATATCTCTGAGATACATTATTTGTGGTTTCCCAAAACTCTCCATCAGGTTATAATCTACTGTAATGTAATGTTATTAAAATAAGATCTTAAAATAGCATCTAGCACAGTAGTTTTGCTAATACTAAAACAGTTTCTTCAACAATATTATTATATGTTATATGGTATTATCGTGGAAATCTACTGGTCATTTTAGATTAACTATATGAATGACTGCCACTAATGGACAGTATTAAGTTATGAAAAATAGAAGACAACATGGCCACCCAATCTATCCAAGCTGTCAATGTATCAAGTGCTATAACATAGTAAGTGTAGCTGTAGTGCTGCAACAGAAAATTGTCTACAGGTAAAGGTCATTCCTTTTTTTTGGGCCAACCCTTGCCAAAAGTGTGAAAGATAATTGTTCAAATTATTCTTCTCAATCTATGTTACCTGTATGATATTATAGTACCTGTTAATTTTATAAGTTAATGGTATTTAGTGATTAACACTTTCAAATGGGGCTACTCATTAAAACTCCTGGTTTACAATAAGATAAATGCATGAAACATAAAAATATCAGATTCATTTTTGCAACTGAATTTACTTACTCCAAAACATTGCAAGATTATGGCACCTAATAGCAAGAGTATAGTATGACAAACACTTGTCTCCTGTTGCTTTTTGGGAACATATGTCTGGCTGACTAGTCTAATTAACTTTTTTTAAATGCAGTTGCAATATATATGCGTGTGTGGTGCTTACTTATCAATGGTTAATCTTTCAATGTAGAAACTCAATCTAGTTTTCCTTCTAATACAACAGACGTGTCATTTTAGCCACAGACCACAGCTGCCTATGTTAAACTTTATGTAAATTGGTAAAAATCTAGAAATGTAGACTTTTCATTATTCATTATTGGTTAAGTCCTAACACTTGACCTTACATTAAATGTTATCATTCTGTTTTTTAAATATTTTACTGTGGAATCCACAACACATTTTAGAGCATAAATCAGAACACAATCTTATAACTTATGTGTGCTAGCATCTATCGATTAGTTGATTTATTCATATAATTATAGATATGTTGATTGTGTAAATACTTATTATATAAAAGTACAACAGTTTATTTTTTCAAATATTATCAAACTCTACATGGTCCTTTGTGAAAGTAATTATTTTCTCTGGAGTTGTCGACCCAAAGGCTCATCTCATTTTTGTCAACAAAAATCTTGATTAGTAAAAGGCTCATTGCCATCTCAAACGTTTGGTGCAGTTGATGCTGCCAAGAGTACCACAACCAGTTACATAGTTACATAGTACATAAGGTTGATAAAAGACCATCAAGTTCAACCCTTCTACCTAACCTTCCTACTCTTGATCCAAAAGAATGCAAAAACCCCCTAATTAAGCTACTTCGAAATACTCTAGGTACGCCCCCGGATGTTTGGTAGTACTGCTGCATGCGGCTCGTAATAGTGCTCACTCACAAGCAAGAAGGCTTCAGCTTATTTGTGCATGGTGTACTAGGGTTCATCTTACTGCTTTTTCGTACTTTTTTCATCTGTTAAAATGAAAAAAAAATGTAATTTATAACTTAACTTAATACATAACCCCTCCCTTCCACCTGTACCTCCTTACTACACCTGCAGCTTTCGGTCTTCTCCTGTGCAAACAGTCTCGGTTTCACTTTGGGGTCATGTGATGTCACATAACCCCGCCGGTTCAAAATTGTTTATAAAAGGCCCATCAGACCTGAGACAAGTGGTTGAGGCGAGCCCTGTCACAGGTGCGACTTCTGTGACCCCTGTAAGGTCCGAAGTTTTGTGTTGACCTTATTTCCAACCTTGTGTATTGTAAATACGTTTAAGGCATTTTACACTTGTGGACGGCAGCGTTTTAAAAATGTCTTCTAGGTATTTAGCACATGTACAGCTATATATTCTTTTTTCAGAAGGGCTTTGTTTTTAAATCATATTAATCTATTTAATCCACCATTTAGAATGAAAAAGTGAAACATTTTGCAAAAAAACCCCATAATGTTTTACAGTTTTATCTGTCACAAATTGTACACAGCTAGTCCAATGTTTTTGGATATACCTCACAGGCTTTTCATTTATTTTGTCAGTTATAGGTCAAATAAAAGGTGTGCATATGTGTTTGGATATTGTAATGTTTTCTATAACGCCAATAGCTCAAAATAGTGACACAAAACTAAACAATTCTGAAAAGTAGATAACCCAGGGTATTGTACTTTGGTCATTTTGATATACTGATATTTGCATATACACATACTCGGCACATTCAATAAAGGTGTCACTGATTCTAATAACCCTAATTATTAGGGGAAACCCAAACGCCATTTGTGTAATCTTCTACAAACAAGCACAATGGAGTATAATTACCAAAGAAAACAGATTTTTAATGAATAACACAATCAAGAATGTTGGAGTGGCCTATGAAATGTATATTTTGGTGAAACATAATAGAATTTAGGTTTCCTAAGTTTGCTCTTAATATTATAAAAGTTTACATCAAGTAATGCTGTCATTGGCGATGCTCTTCTGTGCATATTTTATTGAAATCATGAAATATGCGCACGTCATTTTTTAAAATTTTACGGAAGTTTGATTTAAAATAAAAAATAAAAAACTAAATACATTTTGGCTTAATTACACTACAAGACAGACGTGATGCAAAAGGTTATTCGGGTTATTGGAAAGGAAAGGAAAAAGATCTATCCAAATCTAATGGATAAATTGTGATGAGTGATGGTAAATCAGTGATGGGTAAAAAAGATCCAAGCAGCATGAAAGCTAACTGAAATCATGAAGATCCATCTTTGGGAGTAACTTGTTTTAACCCTGGGATACTGTTTTTAAGATTCTGTTCCACCACCATAACCTTGATTTTGTTTTGTTGAGTTTTGAACTTGCAATTCCACAAGCAGCCAACAGTGTGTCTAATGTATCTAACTTAAAGCACAATTGAGATTATGAATGGATCAGTTATGTATCCCCTTTATCTGTTTATTGTGCAGCCTCTTTTAGTGAAAATGTGTTGGGCAAGGCTGGTGAGTGTGCATTGGGGTAACTTTGAGGCAGGTGTGCTTTGTTCTACTATATTTATGGGCCACTTCAGGCCTCCACCTGAACCTTTTTTCCATGAAGAACAGCTGTTTTCTAATTCTTCTTATGAATAAATGTACTAAAATTGCAATTTCTGATACTGACCTTATTTATTCAGGAATACCTTCCCTTGCACAGTTCTGTCATTTTGTAAATAGCAGATTTACAAAAGTCTGAGGACAGAAACCCTGGTAAATAAATATCGTATTTGCTCAAATATAAGACAAGGTTTTAATAGAGGTCTGACTATAAGACTAAGATCCAGATACCCCACAGTGCTGCAAGGGACCTGGATCCTCCTCTTTGGCAGCTGGTGGACTTCTGCGTGATACACGCAGACAACCTCAGCTGCTGCCCGATATTTCTGCTAGGCTTCTATGACGGAGCACTGGCATGACGTGACCTTGCGGTGCTCAGTCATAGGAGCCCCAGCAGTAGTCCCAGGGGTAGCAGCAGAGGTTGTCTGCAGGCATGACAAAGCCCCGGCGGAAGTGCCAGGCAGCAGCAGATGTTGTGTACGCACATCCACCGGCTACCCCCACTAGACACCAGGGAGTCTGGAGCACAGGGACCCAGTTTGGGGATGCATTGGTAAGCCTGGGGTGGGCAGAGTGGCATATGTGGGGACAGAGTGGCAAGCCTGGGTCAGATGTGCATAACTGGGGTCAGATGTGCATAACTAGGGGCAGGTTGACAAATAAAAGGAAATAAAAACAAGAAATGCATTCTTCTCAATCATAGTTTTTGTTTAATATGAAAAAATAGTTTACATGTGAATTATTTACTAGAAAACTATTTTTCCTAAATGGTAGTCTTATATTCAGGCATTTTCTTTTTTTTTCTTAAATAAATATTCAAATTTGGGAGGGGGATCATCTTAAAATTGAGCAAATATGGTATGTGAGAAGGTGCTGCTACTTGACAAGCCAGTGGATTCATGGTACATGGTCAGTCATGAATGCAAAAGTAGTTGTGAAAAAATATTAATGTATGGTTTTGTGTATTGTATGGACAGGAAAAAGTCATTATATTACTTAGTCTATCAATGCAGAGTAACGATTAATGATAATATTTACTATATTAAATAATCTAAAAAAAGACTAGAAAAATACAATTATATATTCAGTAACTTCAGTTAGAATAATTGGCAATGCAGTGGTGATAATTTTGTTAAAGGCATTTATAACTCGTAATTTTTAAAGCTCTTTTATAGTAACATTTGAAATCTGATTATTTTTTAAGATCTTTATATGCTAGATTATAAAAGAGTTAAAATGTTAAATATTTTGGTAGATATAAATGGGGGTACTTATCCTTTTTGTTACCTAGATTCTGCGCTCTGTAGAGACTCAATACAAAAGCTATGAATAATATAGAAACCTTCAATGTATGTTGTATGTAAGTAGCTGTTCTCAGAAATTTATCATTTCCTTTATCCGTCTGACTCAGTTTCAGCAAAATCTGGGGGGAGGAGTGTGTTGGGACATTGACAATGCATCTTTCCACAGCATTTCAATCAGGTTGAAATTTGGACTTTGACTGGGCCATATACAATGATCAAAGTTGTCAAGCTTTAGTTGTCCTTCGTTGTGACTCCTTTGGTATACAGAGGAGTACATATATATATGTAGGCACTGCATGTCTAGTATCAGAGTCCTGCATATTTTCTTCCAAATGTTAAAGTCACTTGTAACCTTCATTTAAAAGCTTAAAGAATCAGATTAAAATATAAAATAGCACTGAAATATATATATATTCATTGGAATCAAAACAATTCTCGAATATAACGTTCTTGCATTGAATGTGTCTGACTTTCTAATGACTTCAAATGGTTCCTTTTAATTAAAAAAATCATTGGTACCTAAAGAAACCGAACAAATTGAAACTATCCAATGCAAATGACTAAAGGAATGCTATAAAAAAACATATAGACTTCTGCTATGCTACTACACATATTAAATAATCTGATTTGTTGGCAATATATTAACTAATTGTATACTGCACTGTGTTCTGAGATACATAGAACCATATGATTTTACTGCAGATAAGAACCATTTGGCCCATCTGGTCTGTCCTGACGTATAAAATCGTATAAAATAGAATCTGATGGCAGAGAATGAACTAATCTCATGTATACTTTGCATTCATTGTCAGAGGCTTAGAGCAAACATAGTTTAAACATGCTATAGTTTAAACATGCAATAGTTTAAACATGCTATATAAAATTTTCATGTTATGAAAAAGGTGGTTTGAGATTGAGATGTTAGAAATAGCACTAAGAAAATGGTAATTTAACAAAATCAGATGTTTTTCACAATTGTGTTGAATGTAAAATGACGTATATTCAGCTGTGTGACTTTCATATCTTATCATGATAAAATATGATTACACTAAAATACACTAAAGCACATTACTGTATCGCAATGCTTATAGTTCAGGTCTGCAATAAATAATGTAAGCTTGGTCTTTATGCAAATCAAGAATTCTAAAATATTTGGGACAGAACTCAGACGAATGTGGAATACAAAAGAAGTTTCCCAAAAACACCCCAGTAGGAAGTGTTACAGCTGGGGGGAAATTACTAATTTAGTAAGAGAAGATTCTATAGTAGAGTGCTGTCAGATCCAATGTTTCCACCCGCGGAAGTGGGTTTAGACAATGTAAGGTGTATTCAGCCGTCAGATAAATGATTTACTGTTGTCCATTTAGGAACAGTGAACACCAAGCTGTTCTCAGAAGTAACCACAACCTCGCTCTTGCATGGTAAGGTCCAGACAACCAATTGCAGACAGATAAACGTATGTCTTTGAAAAAGGGAAGCGCTGAAATCTGCTTGGTGCAGATAAACACAATAAAATTCACCACATTTTTGAGCTTGACACGCAAGGCTGAAAACCACTCTCGTTTTGTCTGGTCGAGTTCTGCATTTCCTTTGGCCTTAAGTCTACAGCTATATTACATTCTCCAAATGACGAGATATTACCGTCTGGTCTATAGACATAAAGCGGACTCTCCTGTCTACCCACAAAATGTATTTTTATTATTTTATGTTTCAAGTCTTTCATCATAGCAATCACATGACGTTTAGTGCTGTATATTCCCATTAACTAATTTACATGCAAAGTGTCTGACTGATGTACCCTCGATGTCTGGACAAGGCCCAATCAACCAATTTAACTACCCAATAATTAACACAAAACCAAGAGTGGGGTTGAAAAGGTCTCATGATCTACCCTTCCCCTTCTCACGATCTACCCACTCCCTCCCTACCCCCCTTTGTAGGTCACTTACAGTGCAGTCCTGTGGTGGGGGGGGCGAGGCCTCTGTCTCGCTGAGCATGGCTTCACTGCTGAGCGCCAGCATATGACACCATATACCGGCACTCAGCATGAAGCGCCAGCACCCGAGACAGACGCCTCACGCTCCCAACACTGCAGTCTGGGCAGTGCTGAGGCAGGCGGTGGCAGCGGCGGGGAGCAGAGGAGTCCTGGAGTTCTGTCAGTCAGGGGGCCCAAGAAGTGCCGAGCGGTCATTCTCAGCAACCGCTCGGCACCCCTTGGGCCCCCCTGACTGGCAAAACTCCAGGTCCCGGTCGCAGTCCCGACCCCTGCGACCCCGGTAGTTCCGCCACTGCTGGGCAATGACTACCAAACTGAACACAATAAATAACATAAGTAACATAAATAATAAACATTAATAAATAACAACAACCTGAAAACACCCCTAATCTTCCCAGGCTATCCAGGTACCACCAGCACAGGGAGGACATACCCGTATGCCCAAACCATCGGCAAGGAACTTCCCACTGAAATGCCACCAAATGCTCTCCCCTAAAGCATTTACCCCGCGGTCACTAGATTCCTAGTAAGCTTCTGCCCAGGGCTGGCGCCACCTATAGGCAAAGTAGGCCTACTTGGAGGGGGGCCGGCAGCCACGCAGCCTGCAGCCGCGAACTGACGGCCATGGTCATTCATTAGAAGCGCGGCCCGCGGTCGCTTGATGGGAGGCAGGCAGCCGTGCAGGCATTGCAGACTGCAGCCGCCGGCCGCGGTCATTCAGTAAGCGGCAAAAGGGGAGGAGCTTGTGGGGGTGGAGCCAGGATGGCAAAATTATGTTTTGCCTAGGGTGGCAAAAATCCTTCCACCAGCCTTGCTTCTGCCCCTAATTAAAATTAACTGCCCAACCAAGATCACACACAATAGGGATAGAGAGTAGCCAAACTACACAAGGTAGGGTGGCACACAAAATGGCCCCTAACCTAATGACAGCTGCCCTTATATAACATCCCAAAAACTGCACCACCAGAAGTAAAAAAAATGCTGTCAGGCCTAGCCCTATTTTTTATACGCAACTACTGAGGTGATCAAGTCTTTCCTGCTGACCCTTGCAGGACTAGAAAAAATATTAGACAAAGGCCTGATTGTGTATATCCCTGCAAAAAGTTTTTTTTTAAAAAAATCAGGAATGTGTGCTTTCGAAAATATATGTTGGATTTTTCACTGGTTGAACAAAGGAATGTTTTTATTTTTTGAAAATTAGATGGTTCTCTTACTATTTAGGCATTCTCCCACCCGCAATGAGTTGCAAATTATACGTCTTAATGGAACATGTTGGCATATAGCGTATTTTCTGGTTGCATTGTCAGTGAATTAGGTTAAAAAAAATGTCAAAATTGCAGAAAGGGTCTCTGAAATAAAGGTGAAAGGGTGAACTATAGCAGGTTAATATTTAAAATCTTTATAGTTTGTATATCTGGGGCTCCAAGGATTTAGGTGTCCTCTTTTAGATCTAAACAACTGTCTTTTGGAACATGTTATTGAACACGTGAAATTACTGATATATGAACAACGTGCATGTGCTTAGTAATAAAATAGTACAGAGATAATTACCAACAGAATAAGGGCAGTTTCCATGGCCCACTTCTGCACCAAATAGCCTTGACCCCACTTAAAATATTTTACTTATTAGTGGAGAGGTGAATATATATATATATATATATATATATATATATATTAATTGCACTTTACATCATCTGGAAGCACTTTAATTGATTTACCTCAGTATTTAAATCAAATCACCACAAAGATATTGCAACTAACTTTACATCTGCAAACAGAAGCACTTTTTATTTGCCTAGAATCTACCTCATTAGGAAAATGGGGGTGCAATATATAGATTAAATACTCAACTGAAAGATATTGCACATCACAGATTATATTTCAGTGCAATATATATTTCATAAACTGTACCTTATAAAGGGAGAATGCACTTTTTTGGAATCTATCTCATTGGAATTTCCAGTACAATATACCTTCATCAACGTTTACAGACGGAAGCACTTTTTATTTTTATTTATTCAGATTTTTTATTGCTATTTACGGTATACTTCAAGACATCTTCCAAAAGTTGCACTTTATTTTGCAAGTGAATGGAGAATCTACCTCATTAGAACTTCATGAACTGCAATATTTGCATATATCCAGTGTGTATTTTGCCTTTTCAGTGCCATTTTTTATTCTGCTGTTCTTTTTTTCTGCTGTTACTTACAAAGCTACCGTACCAATGGTATTTTTGATTTTTAAGTATTTTTACATTTTTTATTATTTTGAGAGTAAATAAAGTATCTATTTTTTTAAGGAAAAGTCATCTCATTATATTTTCTCTATAAGTATGATTTGATTGTTATTCTATTATTGTATTTATTTTACCTTTTATACTTTAGTTTTACACAAGTCTCACACTTTTTTGGTTGTGAATTTGTAGTTAGATATTGAGAGAGTCTTTTGTGGGCTGCAGCTGTGTTATTGGTCGGTATATCCATAAGTATTAATATTTGTTTCTTTTTCACATATATACATTTTCTGTTGAATCCACTAAGATCTTGGGGCTTTGGGCTACCAAGATTTACATTGTGCTACTAGGGCACTATGATACCCTCATACATAACAAAACTTATGAGCTCCTAGAAAATAGGAAGGGAATAGGGACAAGGGGATTTGGGTCCCAAAGATATATAGTCCCTTGTAAAGAGGGATGTATGGGAGCCTATGTGTGTAGATGTATATATGAAACGTGCCTGTATATTCCGCTAGGAGAATTAATTTTCACTTCCATTTTCTTAAGTTGTTCTACTTGGTGACAGGATGGGGTTGAGGAAAATGGAGCTAACACGAGGACAGAAAATATTTATGAATTGCTATTTCTGCCACAGATTACAGCTATCACAATGCAAAATAGCCCCTTACTTTTAAAACAAATATCTCATAATATTACATGTTTTTTTAAAACACCAAAAAACAACAGTTAATTATGCTGGCTTGGTAGACAGTAAGTATGATCTTAGTAAAATGTACTTGCAAATAGGTAGTTAACCCATATCAAATATAGCAGCATTTAGCTCTTTGCCCATAATTACATTTTATTCTCTCTCTATAATGTAATAATATATATTATGTGTTGTTGGTGAAAGCTGACATGTTTTCTAAACACATAGAATGTTTATAACATAATCCTGAAGCATGGTTAATGAAAATCCTACCAATGATAGAAATTAAGATGCCCTGAAAACATAAATGGGTCCAATTACTAATAAGGTTTTATTCTAGCATTGTAATGCTGTTTACAGAATACAATAGATTAATGCCGCTCACAGACTCAGGGACAGTGCTTGTTGCCAACACAGGCAAGAAAGGGATTGATCAGTGAAGAAGCTGTACATAGTAGGGTATAGAGCAATTATGTCTTATGCAGGGACAGCTGAGCCAGGTAGGGAGGGCACATCACACCCAGGCACAGGAAATAATTGCTCTGTCCCCTACTCTGTACAGCTTCTTCACTGCTCAGTGCTCTGCTCCCTGCATGTTACTCTTTGCACCACCTTGCTGGCTCATATATACTAACACTGTATGCAAATACAGACTCCAAATTCTAACACCATACACTGACACTCAAACACTGTACACTAACAAACACACTCTAACATTGATGCACTCTCAACGCAGTCTATACAGCACTATACAGTGCCCCCCATACACCATTACTCTAACACGTACACTGACACACCACACTGTACACTAGCACACACTCAGTTTAACACTGTACACTGATACACCACATACTCAACTACCATACCATAACACCATACACAGTCTAACAATACACACTGACAATCCCCCAAAACTGTACATGCTGTTTAACACTGTACACTGACACCAACAAACACCATATGGTGATACCCCACAAACTGTAACATTGTACACTAACACACATACACTCACTGTAGCACAGTACACTGACACACGCTCTAATAAATAACTATAACACACACATGTACACAGTTTAACTTGTTCACTGTCACCCCCGACACATGCTTATTCTAACCCTTCATACTGACACACATATTTTAATCCTGTACAATAACAAACACTCACTTTGACCAGGGATTGGCATAGACATGGCAGACATTTTTCTTTACATATGCCTACTCATACACACTCATACCCATACACATATACATACATACATACACACACATTCACACTTGCCTTTACACATTAACATCCTGGAGCTACATGCTTACTTGCCCTAATGTTTTTTTTTTGTTGTTTGCAACAGGGCACATACATTTGGTGTATACAGAGAAATCCCTTGGTTGTACTGCCTTGTTTTTAATATCAAATATACCTTAAACTGAAATAGACATACATTTTTAGACAATTGTGTGTATACAAAAGCCTACTTTTGTATATTTTGCTAAGAAAATAAAGCATGTACTTAGTGTACATATGTGCTGATTCTTCAAAATGCTCATTCTTTGAGCCAGACCACACTGCTTGTTCAGTACTAGTTATTTGGCATGATTTCGGTATATGTTGATGTCTTTGAAGACATGATACAAATCAGACATCATGTAATTAAAAATATGAGCATAAAAATAACTTAGAACAGTTTCAGGACACCCCGCTCTTGTTCTCTTGTTGTGTTGATAGATTATAACCTATTTGTATACCTGGTACAATCGTGTCACAGACTGATCTGTACAGCTATATGGCGCCATGTAGATGTGGTCCACTTTCAGGAAAGCAAAATAGGTCTTACCATAGTTGTGTTGAGGGTACTTGACATTTATCACCCATTCTTGCCAGGGACTACCCTTCCCTCTGTTTGCACCAAACCTCATCCTTTTTTACATATGTACAGCATGTACAGCCCCATTTCTGTACAAACTACTGTTTTGGTCCCAAGCCCAATTTTTTTTCTCTGGCATGTTGTATTGGCCAATATAGCCTCCTTTGACTTGATACTTCCTCCCATTTCCCTACCATTGAAGGAGCAGGAGCTCATTTTATTGCATACCACATAATTTCTTAAACCTACACCTGTACTGTTGTACCTGATTGCTTCTCCGTGTTTTGAAATTACTGTCCTTTCTGCTGTGGATACAACAGATCCTTGAGGGGGAAAGTCCCCCCTTTTCTTGCTTTAGGATACCCATGTCTATGACTATAAGAATATGGAATTATCTGCCTAAGGATGTTGTATTATGTAACTCCGCGGATATTTTTAAGAAAGGTCTGGATGCTTTTCTGGTTAAGCATAACATAAAGGGCTAGAACTGTTAATAGAACAATAGCATTAACACCAGACCTTGCATTCCCTTGATTTTGGGCAGGTTAGAGGGAGATCCAAGAACTCTTCAACGGCCTTGCTTCTCCAGCGCCTTGCAGTCCACCTCTGGAGAGAGCTGTCAGGGTTGCAGACACCTCAAATTGTGGCGGCAGATACCTGTGTCTTTGTACAGACACCTTGCTGACCACTGGTTGCCAGCCCTGTCAAAGTGATACCTGGATCATATGGACCCACTGTGTCACATACTCTGGGCCCCCAGGAGTCATTGGATACAAGTCAGCTGCCCCTTTTGCCCCATATTAGAGATCACCCAGGTTCTGAGTGTATTGTGAATACACCTATATGGAACAGCACATTTAAGGGTTTGAGGGAAAAAGGGATGTGCAGGGCTGGTTGAAGTCTCTGAAAAATAATTGATCTACTTAAAACTGTTCTTTTAGGGTAAATCAATGTGTATTGAGTATTCAGAGAAAATGAAGGATACTGAAGGAAAAAAAGAGCATCCAATCAAAGTGAAACATAGATTTAAAAGGTACGCCAAGATGACCTTCAAAACAGGTAGTGTTACATATGGAGCAAACACAAAGCAATCACGATTGTAACAGTACAAAATAACAGGTAACAAATTATTGCATGGCATGATAACCCTTTGGCAGAGTAGCTATGGGGGTTAGAAAGAGAAGAAAATGAGTAGTGAGGGAAGATGGGGAAAGGGAAGGGAAGAAGGGGTAAGAAAAAAAGGGGGGAGAAATAGAAGAGATAATAGCATTGAAGGAAGGGTCAAATCTACGGATCAGTGAAAAAAATCCATGCAAAGGAACCAAGTTCTGGGGTGTTCTAACATCTCCTCAAGATATTGCTTCTGCTCAACCCTCAGGATCCACTCCCGAACTGTAGACGGGGTCAACTAACCCCAATGCAAATGGATTAGTGCCTTAGCGGCCGTCACTAAGTGGGGTACCACCGAGGAATTGTACCAGAAGATCAAAAAGGGCATATGTTGAAGGAGAAAGAATTCGGGTTTGAAGGGGATAGACTTATCAGTGAGGGTCTGAACATGTGTATGAATGAACTTCCAAAAAGGGACTATGCGTGGACAATTCCACGATAAGTGACGGATGGAGCACTGCGAAGCAGAACACCTCCAGCACTTATCCAACACATTGGGACTGTAACGTGCTGCCGTAGCGGGGGGGTCTATACCATAAAGCCAACAATTTGTGTGACATTTCTTGGTCCTGATTACTTAGAGAACATCGGTGCTTCAGGACACTGCTCCTCCGTGAGGGAGACCTGCAGCGTCATCTCACACTTGCATCTCACATGTAAGTCGGAGGTATGGGATTCAGGATGGATAGAAGCAGGCCATACAGTAGGGAAATACCATGAGCAGGAGGTGTATCGGAAGCACATAAGGCTTCAAATTTAGTGAGATCCCTCAAAACCTGGTGCCTCCGCTCCAGGGTCCGGAAAAAGTTAGAAAGTTGAGGGTGTCTGAACCTGCAAGGGGAGTAGGGGGGCCTGGGTCCACCAAGTCCTCCACTGGTTTAGGGCCATCGGATGTCAGATAAGCGCAAATACCTGCACCACCCTGCAAAGGTACTGTGGGGAACAGGTCAACACCCATGCCCAGGGGGGAAATCTGGATTATTCCTCACTGGAGTGAGTGGGGATGGAATGGAAGAAACGGAGGTACTCGGAATCAATGTGTGCCATACGTATAGGGTCGCCCGAATGAAAGGATGGTCAGAGGTCCGCTGAATGGCGGTGTCCACAGCTAACCAAGGCAATGAGCTAACAGCGAGGTCCAGCAGGCCGATCTCCACATGTATCCACTGCTTCTGCCGTGAACCATGAACCCACTCTAGTACACGTAAAAGATGGCAAGCCCTATAATATGTGTGGGGACAGAGCAGCGCAAGACCACTTCTGGATTTAGGGAGAGTCAAGGTACAAAACTTCACTCGAGGAGAGCATGGACCCCAAACAAAGTGGAGAAAGGCAGAGTGGACAGAGACAAAACAGGAAGGAGGTATGTGAATAAGAAGAGTCTTAAAGAGATATATTAATCGAGGCATAACATTCATTTTGATGATATTGACTCTGCCCAGCCAAGAAACTGTCAAACTTGACCACTTGCAAAAGTCAGCTTGCAAGGCGGCCAGCAGTGGAGTTGTAAGCATAGAGTTGGGAGAAATCGCTTGACAGTCAAATCCCCAAATATCTCAGCTTGGAGCTACACCATGCAAGTGGGAAGGAGGCAGCTAACGCATGATGGTCAACCAAAGGTAAGTTAACATCCAGAATCTTAGATTTAGACATGTTTATCTTAAAAATTGAAAGAGCGCCATATTCCTTGAGCTTATGATAGGTCCGCCCAACCTGTAAACCCCTGATGTCCGGGTTCTTTCTAATGGCTTGAATGAGGGGTTCTAAGGAGAGCATGAAAAGCAGTGGGGACAAAGGACAACCATGACAAGTCCCATTTCTTATACAGAAAGGTTCGGAGAGGAAGCCATTAATGCAGAGCATCGCCGAGGAGGTCATATACAAGGAATGTACCCAGGTCAGAAAACCTGAGCCAAATTCCATGTGCCGGAGGATATTCTACCCTGTCAAAAGCTTTTTCTGTGTCTGTGGATAGAAAGATGGCCGGAGTAGAGGTGTGCTTTGCGTCGTGTAACAGACCAAGGGCACGGATGGTACCATCACTGGCCTCACGGCCCGGGACAAAATCCATCTGGTGAGGATGTATCAATGAAGGTAAAAGTAGTTTCACATGATTGGCAAGTATCTTAGCAAAAAGGTCAGAGGCCATCTTGCCTGGCAGCCGGACAGTCCTTCCAAAAATTGTTCTTTTAAATGTCTTTTAAATGTAGGACTCACCTAACCAGGACCTAAAGACCTTGAAGCTTAAGAAGATCCAGATCCAGATTTGCAGCCAACATCAGCACAACTCCAGGATATACAACAGATAAGCGTGATACATCTGCTTAAATGTGAGTGCATCCCACCATTGCGTGTACGTCAATATAGAAAGATATCACCCTATGGTAGATTTCTGTTTTGTATGTTTCACGATACGGACGAATTGACACACACACCAAGGAGTTGATTCTGGAGGCTTTAAAGGTCATACACATTGTGAGTGCAACCATTGGAGTATAGCCCTGGGATTCCAAAATAGTTTTACTGTATTACACTATATTTTTCTTTTTTATCTGTTTCTATTGAGTTACATAAGATTGTGAATTTCAAGCGCCCCTTGACAGAAGTCTTGCTTGTTCCATATTTCAAACATTCCGTGGAGGATGTTTATAGGGTTGCTGCTGTAAATTCCGATCATATTTAAAGGGAATTATTTATCTTTCCGTTTTTATTCATTCACTTTATACTGGTTGACACGTGGTTTCCAAACTTCTTTCTGTTCACAAATGTCGTATGGTGACAGCCAATGTGTCACGGATCTGGCTAGTCCGACTGACTACCTCCGCTGTCTTGTGCTCCCTTATCCTGGGACACAACACTTTCTCCCTGGATCCCTGTAGCCATTGCAGGTATGGGGCAGAAGCCAGCAGCGCTCTGCCCTGTTGCCAGCTCTTCAGCTGGGGCTAAGGGATCTGTCCAGACTGCCCAGCATTCTGAGGACACAGGTGTGGAGACCGCAGTGTTATCCACCCCTCTTGGGTTAACATCCTCAGACAAAAAATCAAATAAATCCCAGTCTCGGTTGTGGAGCACAGTCGCACAGCTTCAGTATCGGATCTGGGCTCCCTACCCAGTATCCCTGTCCCTCAGAGGTGGAGACCCCAGTCTCATTCACCCCTCCCGGGTCAACATCCTCGGATGAATAATCAATAAAATCCATGGACACTGGGGCATTCTGTTGAACACGGTCGAACAGTTTTTTATATGCCTTCTCCAGTTCCCATTCCCGTGCAACTAAAAGTCTAGATCACCTCCAAGTCTGAGTGCAGCTAGGAGGTCCAACTCTCTGAGATCCTGGATGTCCTCAATCTGCCACTTTGCTGTACTGCCAAAGTCCGGATCCCTGTGGATACTGTCTCATATTAATCTCAAGCCGCCAAAGTCATAGCCCTCCGTGGGCTCTGTACACTCCAGACCTGGACACAGCTGTGCTACGTACCACTGCAAAGCCCGATAGCCATCGTCCAACCTCACCTCTTTCTGGACCAGCACCTCCAGCTCAAATACCCATTCCTCTTTGGGCTGCTTCCCCAAAAACAACATCAGCATCCTCCACTGGGGCCAGAACCTTTCCTCAAACGTTAGGAGGTTCTTACCCTGGTAGTCCTGTTCCCATTGAAGAGCCTCCAACCAGAGATGCCGACGAATACATTCCCTCCACAGCAGCTCATCCTCTGCCGATACAGGTCCACCGAATTTTGTACATGCCTCCTGCACACACCATCTGAACTCCTCGTCCAGAGCTGAGAATCCTGGCATCGCTCCTTCTCTGCCTGCAGAGTGATCAATCCCGGTGGTGGTTTGGATGTCCCGCTTGCCAGGGGCGTAGGAACCGGGGGGGACGGGGGGGATGGATCCCCCCCAGGAAATCATGTGGGGGGGACCGGTAATAGAGAAATCCCCCCCCAGGGCTGTGTGAGGCGAGTGCCCTCGGTGCACAGCTGCCTGATCGGCAGCTGCAGCGTGCAGGACTGGTTGGGGATTTCCCTAACCAGCCGAACATTAAAGTAACTCTTACCAGTGTGCTTTCACTGAGCGCCGGGCGATGGGATATGACGTTTATATCCCAGCCCCGGCGCTCAGCAGAAACAGCTGTGCGCAGCCGCACTGCACAGAGAGTCAGCGGCAAACCAGTGGGAAAGGAAGAGTAAGGTAAGAGATGTGCAAAATGGAGGGGGGGTCTGATGTGCAAAACG
>VKOC01000002.1:23391970-23488643 GCA_009364415.1 Spea multiplicata
GCGTGTGGATTGGTGTATGTGTGTGGATTGGTGTATATGTGTGGTTTGGTATATATGTGTGGATTGGGTATCTGTGTGGATTGTATATATGTTTGTGGATTGGTGTATATGTGTGTGGATTGGCATATGTGGTGTGGATTGGTTATTGTGTGTGGGGATTGTATAATAGTGGTGTATATTAGTATATATGTGTGGATTGGTATACGTGTGTGGATTGGTATACGTGTGGATTGGTATATGTGTGTGGATTGGTATATATGTGTATATTAGTATATATGTGTGGATTGGTATATATGTGTATATTAGTATATATGTATGGATTGGTATACGTGTGTGGATTGGTATACGTGTGTATGGATTGGTATACGTGTGTGGATTGTTGTATATGTGTGTGGATTGGTACGTGTGTGGATTGGTACGTGTGTGCATGAGTATGTGTGTGCATGAGTATGTGTGTGCATGAGTATGTGTGTGCATGAGTATGTGTGTGGATGAGTATGTGTGTGGATGAGTACGTGTGTGGATTGGTATATGTGTGGATTGGTAAGGGTGTGAGAGTGATGGGTGTTATGCTGTACCATTTCCAATGTCTTTTTCATGATCTAATTATGCTCTAAAAGTACATCATAACTCCCATCACTCTATACTGTTCCATACAGTGGCAGAGCTGGGAGGCAGAGGCCTTGCACCCCCACCGCAGGACTCCTGAAAGGTAAGTGAACTTCAAAGAGGGAGATGGTAGATAGTTAGGAGGGGGTAGATAGGGAGAAGGGAGTGAGAAGGGATAGATAGAGCAATCATACTCCTATCATGCCAAGTCTGCGAGTACATCCTGGAATCTGGATATGCCTGGGCATGATAGGAATGTGATTGCTGTTCCGGCGCTCAGCTGTGAAGCGCGCACCACGGGAAGGCGGACGCCTCCCGCTCCCACTGCAGGACTCAACAAGGTAAGTAAGGGGAAGGGGCAGAGGGGGGATCAGTGAGAAGAGGGGGGGCAGTGAGAAGGGGCAGAGGTGGTAGATAGTGATACAGGGAGATTGATACTGAGAAAGGGGAGTTTTGTTACAAGTTTTTATTCCTTTTTTGGGATGGAGGGGCGCCAGAGGAGTAGTCCGCACAGGGCGCCAGAACACCTAAGGCCGGCTCTGGCTGTGTGTTGAGCTTTTGTGAAGGGACAGCAAATTTACACTGTTATACAGGCTGTACTCTCACTACTTTACATTGTAGCAGAGTGTCCTTTCTTCAGTGTTGTCACATGAAAAAATATAATAAAATATATACAATGTGAGGGGTGTGAGATACTGTATCTTTTAATGGATTCCCAAAATAATAAATATAGCCCTGAAAAATAACTAAATTAATTAAATTCATCCTTACACATAATTATTTTACTTTTAACCAAGATTTCAGTTAATGGGAACTGCAATAGACACAAAGATGGTACCATGATGTACTAATCTCTTTATGGCTGATTTAGGACAGAGATTCCTTGACTTACACTGCCACAAACCTTTCAAATATCACTGCTAGGTTGATGATTATATGGCTGAAGCAGAGAAAAACTCAAAGAATTGTATAACTCATTTAACACATACCATCAATTAAATTTAAACTGGACTTTTCTACTGAATTTGTACACTTCTTGGACACTTCTTGGACACAACAATAAAAATCACCAGCGGAGAACTTTATTCATCTGTATATAGAAAACCCAAAGACAGATCCAGCTACCTCCATAGCTCCAGCTTTTATTCACCCTACTCTAAGCAAGGGATTATTCACACCCAAGCCATCAAGTACCACCGCATTTGCTCCAACTCGGACGACTGTAATAAACAGCTGGAAGCACTATCGGAGTCACATAAGCAAGGGCTACAAAACCAGTATAACAACAAGGAAAATTAAATCTGCACTGAGAGCACCCCGGGAACACTTGTTACAAAACAATACGAAGGATACCACTACACATGTCCCATTTGTGGCTACATACAACCCTACGCTAGAGGGAATCCGCAAAATTATAAGGGTTTACAACCACTACTAACAGGGGATACAGGGTTAAAAGAAATATTCTCTAAACTACCTATCATGGCTTTCATACAACCACCCAACATAAAACGGGTTCGTAGAAAACTGCGGAGTGAACAAAACATTATTGAGATTGGTACCAAACCGGGAAATACATCAAGCTGTAAACTATGCAAACACGTATGTAATGACAAACACTGCCTTTCACAACAACAAAACATACAACACCAAGGGATCATACACATGTACATCTGCTAATGTTGCGTACATGATCCAGTGCAGTAAATGTGAAGCAGGATGTTACATTGGAGAAACCGGTCAGAAACTGAACCTAAGCATGAACCTACATAGACACTGCATTAACACACAACGACAATAATAACTGCACCCCAGTCGGCCAACACTTCACCCAGAGTGACCAAAGAAGGATAAAAGTACTGAACGGGAACTTTTAAAACATGCAAGCCAGGAAACAATTTGAAATAAAGATGATTAACCATTTCAACACTAAGGACACGAATTAAACTAGGACATATGATTTCTATCGAATAACCAGAACTTTATAGGGCATATTCTGTGATTTTACTCTAATTTATGAATTCTCCTTATGTTACAGGCCGAACTTGTTTATTTACCTAAAGAGATATGTATGAGGTTTTTTAACAATGCCACCACTACCCTCCTTCCTTCTACCCCCCCCCCCCCAATTTTTATCACACTGGCTAAACAAATTCACAACCACCTTAAACTGGTGTGACTTATACCCATACCTGGGAACTCTACGGGTTTGACACGGGAGCCAGAGTCCTGAAGTTCCCAGGTATGCTTATACCTTATCAGTCTCTATCATGCTCCTTAACCCCCATACTGCTGCCCATGTCTCACTTAGATGTCTGTGATTAATATTGCTTTTGTCAAAGGGAGGTTTATACTCTCGAAAGCGCATCCTTAAAATTGATTATTATTCCAATAAAAATTTATTATTTTATATTTCAATACTCATTTATTAAATGTATTTTGACTATATATATCTATGTATATATATATATAATCATTTTTTATATATATTTTTATATATATTTTAAATTTTTCATAGAAAATGTGCATTAGTTATTTCATTTTGTACACTGCTCACTATTAGGAAGCAGTGCACAATGTATAGAGATCAACTTTTGGGTCTTTTATGACCCCATGGATCTCTATTAGCACAGGGGAACCCATGTGATTTCACTGGTGGCATCACCTGTTAGGGTTCCCCAGCACAACAATCAGGGCGTTCACCTATAGGGTCCCTTTGGGGGTTCCCCTCTACAGCTAACAGTAAAATCCTATGGGCTCTGCCATATCCTGGACACTGACTGATCCCACATTGTGTGACCAGTCAGTGAAATACTTTGGCAAGAGACCCAATTGAGGTCTCAACAGACCCCACAAATCCCTTTCACACCCGGCAACTTCTGAATTCTAGGAGGTATGCTTGTGAAAGGACATATACTTAAAGTGTTACAATTGCCATTTTAATAATACCGCGCCCTGTGGATATAATTATCATTGGAAGAAAGTACTTGATCCTTCAGATATGTTACATCTACTCCCAACTGTGCTACTTGATATAGAAGCTTATCTTGAATAGTTATGGACGCAGGCGGCTAATAACAATGTCTATGATACACAGAGACAAAATAGGTGGGGAGATCACACACATGTAAAAGGAGCCTAGATGTTGATAAAACTATAAGAAGTTTAATAATCACATTAATAATCACATAACACATTAAACAGCTAACACCCACAGTTACAACACTCTTGTCAAGGAAGAAATTAGGAAGAGTGACCACTGAATTCATTTAATTGGACATCCTGCAGGGATGCACACATGCATCCTGAGTAGCCCTTTTTCTGTTGCTGTGTGGATCTTTTCTGCCATACCCATTGCACTAATTACTATTCATTTGAAGACTAATATGTTAAAGTAACATAAAACTTTAAAGGTCCCCTATGTCCATCGGGGAATGTAAGCAGTTGTTTAATTTGCTTATATGGTAGTGCCACACCTGGTTGCACATCTGACTAGGCCCAGGGCAGCAACTGCACAGCCACCAAAAGGATCCTGAGTAGTGAAAAGGTCACTGTCTAAGACTACTCCATCAACAATAGTCTTGAAGTGGAGAACTGATCTCAAACCATCACTCTCCGGATCACCTCAGCACTTGGACTTTTGTCATATCCCTTTCTTTAACACAGTGAATACTGTTGCTTCTTTTTACATATATCTTGTCAATGTATAATTGATTGATGTCTCAGGTGTATTGTTCCACCTATTGACCATACACTCGTGCCATACCTGCAAATACTTGGTTAAGCGGTTGACGTACTGTATGTGATCTGCGCCGTGTCCTAGTCCCCCCTATATATGATATGTATGTTCTGTCTTGGGAAAAACCCTAACTCGGTTCACTGGGCTAGTTACAAGAGAGATGTGAGATCTCCCCAACTGGTCTATTTGCACTATAGAAGACTGTGCCAAACCAGCATAAACTCCATCCTGCTGAGTGAAACCCAATAGATTCACAGCTTTGCTTGTTAACTTTATACATCCAACGATATGTTCACACGGAAGGTTAAAAACATTCTTTACCTAGAATTATAACTGAGCTACTCATGGTGCTAATTAACTGATACTAAATAGAAAGGTAATCTGAGGATAACTCACAGGAGCTGATAGTAGGCCTGCAAATGGTAAATTAAAAAGGTTTCTTTCTAAACTGAGATTCAAACAAAGGGGAGCACCCTGGAGCACAAGTTGCAGAAAACTTGAACCTCATCAACTGAGGGGCTTCTGTTGGACCCATCATGTTTATCCCGCGCCAAAGAGAAAGGCAAATACACATCTCAGTATCTCAGTTAAAATATTGTCCACTTCTAAGAGGTATGAAAGCAAAATTGTAGACACATCATGGTCAATCCATCAAATTATGGGTGATAATCAAGGTAATGTTTAGCATTGTTATCTGGCATTAAAATGGTATTTACCCATGCTGATAGATTATGTTCACAACAAGAATATGATAACATTTTTGAAGCATTTTAGCACACACCCATCAGAGCACTTTGCCTTTTATACCATGGCAGAGTGCTCCCCTTTCCTTTTTAAAAACGAGATGCTCTGTGAGAAGAAGTCATCCTGCTCTGTTACCCTCTTAAAGTCTTTGTGTTTCTCTAAAATAAAGTGTCTTTCTTACCTCTCCCCCTGGCAGTTCTCGCCTTCCTCTTCTGCACTGGACATTTCATCGGTACAAACTGTCTCTTCTGTTATTAATAAACTGTGTGAAAGAGGCTATGGGAGAGGTGCCCTGCCCACCCATAAATGCACGCTTGCTGGGAGAGTCTTGCAGGCTGTCACTGTATCCCCCAAGCTCAAGAACTCCTAAGCCCCTTCAGCTGGGCACGCCTGAGATGACTCTGCAGCTGCCTTCCCTGGCATAGCTATGCAGTACATAGGGGTTAATTCATACCCTGCCAGACAGACAGGGATTGGCTATTGCACGGTGCCTGTCAGCTGCACCCGGTGCTAAATCAGGACCAGAGAGATGTCTGGAAATGAGATAATGCAAACACTGAGGATGGTGCCGGAAAGACTTACACAGCATGTCCATGCAGCATATATATGTGTGATGAATTGTGTGGTTGGGAGTGAAATTATACACACACTGCACATCCATACACTGAAAACATATACCGTTATGCACTGTACTCATGCGCAGCACATGCTACATACTCACATTACATTTCCACTGACATCAACAGAGTACACATACTCAGCCACAGCACTACAGCTTGTATGTATATAGACCTACGGCTACATGTTTGGCAGATGGCATCTGAACGCTGGGAAATTACATTATATCCTGGCACTCAGACTCAGTCAGACAAGATTTATGTAGTTAGATGACACTGCGGTACCACAGCCTCAAGTGTACACCTGCATGGTACAAAGTTTGCCACTGTGAGTCGTGAGAGCAGGACATTGGAGGAATTACCTTGGGTTTTAGGACATCAATAGGTCATAAATCAGAATACCTGGGAACTCTCTGGGTTTTGCCCTGAGATTCCAGGTGAAGTGCTTCTTCACCAGGCCTCCGGGTCACTAAGGAGAAACTCCAGGTTGCAGGAGCAGCATTGCGGCAAGCCCCACTCTTCACCCACTTCCCCATTAAAAATAGCGTGTGTCCAGCACAGTTGCAGGTACCACCCTCTGATGTCAGCGGCGCCTTTATATATATTTGTTCTTTATGCTGCCAGTAGTGTATACTTGCCAAGGTCTGGGGTGGCAGGCCCAGGGGCATAGTATCCCCTATGCTACATAACATACTGCTCCATGGGCCAGTGAGGTGTTCCCATGAACCAGCCCAGTTACCCCATGGAGGTCTGTGCCTAGCACAGCCTCCATAGCATCTTTGGAAGCTAGTCTGATTCTTAGTCCAAGTCCCATGCCTTTTAAAGTTCTGCCTTTTTGAGTGGCTAATTGTGACTTTGTAACAATTCATTTACAGACCTTCTTTGGCATGACTGATGCAATAAAGTTTAAGGGACAAAGGGCAGTTTATTCATGGGTTTGTTTAATTGAGCCTACAACAGTCATCATCCCATATGTTTACATCACACTTTAGCGTATAAATAGGACTTTGTAGTAATTAAGATAATTAAATAGGTTGCAAGCTTTGTAAACCAGTAAGCCAACACCATGAACACTTTGCCTGACCATTCTCCTGACGATCAGCCTTTTCCATAGTTTTAAACATTTGATAACTTTAACGCATTTTAAAGGCATAATGTTATTTTATAAGCTAACTCCAGGACCCTGGAAGAGCAACAATTGTCATGATGGTCTGGCTGTAATAGAGTACATAAATTATCCAGGTGCTGAAAATGTTTACCCTAAAGTTGTCCAGTTTCAACTGCAACAGTCCTGGTGCAAAGAGAGCAAGAGGCCCTCATGGGTTTGTGCCAGCTTGGTAGAGGTATTTCAATATGCTAGTTCTTCAGAGGTTTGTCCTAGGGACTCACCCCAACAAAGAAGAGAAGACTATGTGGCATATTTTCATTCAAGATAACATAGACCAGGAAAATCAATATGAGGCCATGCGATTTCGTGTTGGTCTATGTCCTCCACCAAAATGTCATGTGAGCCCTGGATTGTTATGTGAAGCTCTTCTCTTGAGTTGGCATTACCTGTAAATATGGAATAGTATCTTGGAATATGGTACCAAGAGCTGTGTAGCACAGTTATGGATTTGCACTAAAGGGCAGTGTCTGGACCCATAGGGTGAGGCAGTCACGTCTGGGCTCCATGGGTGTCTCCAGTAAGGTCGGAGACCAGGGAGGGATAGCCCTATCCCAGTAGCAGTTACAGGTGTAGGAACGTTGGCTCCAGTAAGGTCGGAGACTAGCTGAGCAGATAAAAGAATGGACGAAGACTGCAGTTGAAAGGAGGATTAGCATGTATATAAAGAGACAATTTTAATATAAATAAGGAGTGCTTGATTTTTTCTTAAGAGTAAAAAAAAGTTTTGTGTTTAAGAGTGAGCCATTCTAATGTTTACTACAAGGCAGTATGCAATAAGGGTATCTATTGGATTAGAGCTAGAACACATAAAGATGAAAAATATGCCGCTCTAAATACATGATTTGAAAATTAGAATTAGTCCAAAACAAAAGCAAGTTTTTTTTCTTTAAAAATTGTTTTTAATTTGATATTTATTATAAAAGCTTAAGGCTATGCAGAACAATATGGATAATAAGAGTGGGAAATAATTGCGGTAAAGCCGTGTTTTGATATTTGACGAATGAGGTCCCGTGGCTTTGGACAGAAGCTCGCTGCTAATTATTTGGGAACAATGGACGTGAAGGTACGGGTGTACAGCATGTCAGGTGCCTACTGTTAATAAGCACACAAACCTCAGGCTACCAGCACGGTCTCACACAAATGACTCAATACTTAAGGAATGCAATTAATTTATAAAAGGCGGCAGTGTGTATAATTGTGAGCAGAAAGAATAAACTTACTTCCTTCTTTGGGATGAAAATGAATCAGATAAGGTCACTCTGACTACACCTCGATTAAGCCCCTTTCTGCGAGATCTGAAATACTTTAAAAGTTAGTGTTGGTTGCTCTACTCACCATCTGTGTCCTACAAGAGAACTAAAAGAAAATATCCACCAATGTAATGTGTAAAGTTAAATTATTTGACTGTTTTTTATACACAAGGTAGGCTCTGAGACAGTGTAAATCATCTCCTCTATGTCAATGTATACTTGCTATAGGTTGTGGAATATCAAAATATATTTAAATGTATAATGAAATGCATAATGAATAAGACAGCACATAAAAAATATTCAAAATGTTCTGTGGAGAGGTGCATTTTTATTAGGTGGAATGGAAATACTCATAAATGAGGTTTTTCTTAAAATGACATTCAATATCAGAGATTTTTTTTTTTAGAATGCCATCAAGTCTGGTAAATACATTGTGTTTACGTGCCATTAACTTGCTTTAGAAATGTTTCAGGAGACAGTTCTGGGGAGATACAAAAACCAAGGTCCAATGTCTCAGTCAGGGAACTATCACCATATGGCAGATGGACCATACTCTTGGTCAGCTGTGTACTGCCAAAGGCTGACTGCCACCCCTGCTAAGTGTATTTGATGTGACCCCCCCAAGTATCCTGTATGAACTGTTAATGCGCGCGTGTGAAAAAGAATCTTTCTTGTGTATGGCTATGTTATAAAGTAAAGTGAAATGATAATAAACACATTGTGCATGACTGTTTTGAACTGCTTAGTCCTGAGATCATGAGGCTTATGTTTTTTCTTGTGTAGGAAGCAGATAGCCATGACATTAGCTCCAATTATTTCGCTTTACAAGAGGCCCAAAGCGATGAACACTTGAGGGCGCCCTTCCTCAGCACATTTGTATAGGTGTTGGCAAACGTTACCCGACCACTCCCAAACTATAGAAATCTGTCGCTGCCTGGTACCTGTAAAAGAGTGGTACGGAGGAATGCAGGTGACAACCACCCAGAACCGGTTGAAAAATGTCTGACTGCTCATCTTATACATAAGCGTAGGTTTGCAATCTTCTGGGCCAAATGTAAAAATTCTTAATGATGCAGACATCAGAGATCGGAGAAATCCAAGGGGTACTTCATGAATTATTTCGACTGGTTTAAGGTCCTGGAAATTAGGATTAGAGGGTTTGATTGTTAGCCCTCAAGAGCAAGGCCCTCTTGTCATTCGGCCATCAATATTATTGTCAAATTTAATACAATATTTTAATTAGTTTTCTTCACATGATTAAAGGTGTTTATTATACATATTACTGTATGTGCACTTCATTATAATTCTCTGTAAATAGTTTAACTACAGTCTAAGATCCTTTGGTAGCGGGTGAATTGTTAGCTTGCATTAGCATGGCCCTCTTGTCCTTCTGCACCACTCTTCACATATGTTAATGTTGGCCATTTTAATACTACTGTTAGTTTTCACTCTCCCCTATTGAGCTAACATTGTGCAATCAGCTGGCTCTCTATAAATAAAGTATAGTGCAATGTAAAGGCAAAGGCGATACAACCTATGTTTGCTTCATTATTTTACAAATTGTTTGTGGCCCGTCTACTGGCACAGCAGCCTTCGAGATGTGGAAACACCCTGCAAAGTAAAGGGAGGCTACAGGGACTTTTATCTAAAATTAAGTCACATGAAAAGAAATGACATCAGTATGCCTTTAAAGTAGCTCTGTCATCTACACAACGTTTTACATAATTAAAAGTGCTTATTATAGCAATGTATTACAGTATGTACATTTCATTTTCGTTCTCTTGAATTGGTTTAACTAGCAGCAGTGTAAGTTCCTTGGTAGTGGGTAGAAAACTCAAGTAATTACTTCCTCATTAAGATTCCTATTAACTTTAACCTACTCTTTCATATGCTTCCATCACAAGAAAAGGAATATATCAAAGGAGAAAAAAATCATAAATATCCCGTGACAAGTGCTTAAGATTACGGCTCTCACTGGCAGAAAAGGCTGAAGGAGACATGCCCATACCTGGGAACTCTCCGGGTTTGACCCGGAGATTGCCGGGTGAAGCACCGCTTTTCCGGTTCTTTGGAATCCTCCGGGTCGCGGGAGCTTGACATGCCCCACTCCCCGGCCATTTTCCCTTGAAATGGGGGTGTTTGCCACTGATGTCAGTGGGCCACCCGCATCCCGCAAGGGAAGGCTCCGGGTGGCCGGAGACCAGAAGTTCCCAGGTATGGACATGCCAAGACATTTTGGACAATGTTATGCTTCCATCTTTGTGGGAACAGTTTGGGGAAGGCCCTTTTCCAGCATGACTGTGCCCAGTACACAAACCATGGTCCATAAAGATACGTTCGGATGACTGGCTCGGAGAGTGCCCTGACCTCAACCCCATCAAACACCTTTGAGATGAACTGGAATGGAGATTGTGAGCCAGGCCTTCTTCACAAATGCTCTACTGGGTGAATGGGCAAAAATTCCCACAGAAACACTCCAAAATCTTCTGGAAAGCCTTCGCAGAAGAGTGGACGCTGTTATAGCTGTAAGGGGGGCAACTTCATATTAATGTCTATGGATTTAGAATGCAATATCATTGAAAAGTCCATGTTGGGGTAAAGGTCTCGATACTTTCGTCTATATATTGTACGGTATATTGGGTATGGTAAAGCGCAGAAGAAAAACCATGCTATGCAGAGTTGTAGCCAGAGAAATGCTGCAAAACCCTGGTTATGAGTATTTCAACAACCTCATCGGCTTTTCCACAGGGATCAGGCAACACAACACCATCAGACAAAGTAAAGTTAACTAAGTTTCAGGACAGGTAGCAGACTGGCAGAATCAGTATCACATTCCATGTGGTCTCACAACAGTCAAATGGTCCAAAAAGCCAGTCAATGGTCCAAGGTCAAAATCAGAGTCACAAGAGGGATCCAACAGCTAATAATCCCAACCTAGTAGTGGGCCAGATCTGGATCTATACACTAAAGACAGTTGTGATTTTGAACTCTCTGACTCCACAATACGTTATGAAGGACTGACCCCAGTGTGCTTCGGCTTTGTGCAGTGATAGTTGCAGGATCTGGCCAAACGTTAGGGTTGAGCAGCCCCTCCTGTCACACAGGTGCCTCATTAATGGAGTACAGAGAAGGTTTTAAATTGCGTGAAAGTCTCTTTTGGGTTAAAATGCAGTGCAGTCCCACTGATTCAGCTTCTTGGTAAGTGATATAGTCATAAAAACTTAGATAGGACTCACCAATATATGGCTGTATGGTGTGACGGAATCCCCAATATTTATGCCTTAGATGTGTGTGTAGGTGTTTTTTTTTTAATTAAATTCTTGTTGTGTTTTGTGTACTGATTGGTCATTATTATTCTATCAGCAACCTGGGAATTTGAATTTTATGTTTTTTAGGTTGTGCGCTCTTCTTTTTACTATGTTATTCACATAGAAGACTCATTATGTTACCCATAGATCAAAGTACTAGCACGTGTTTTTTGTATTATATCTGAGTGTCCAGAAAAAAATGTTGAGGTGAATTGTTAATTTGGTGTTAAATCTGTGAAGGTAGTTGTAGTGATCAAACTGAAATTGTAGCTTGAAAAGCTATTTGTAAGATGTTTTTAATATATATTTTTAAGGCAGGTGCACGCATATTGACTTATTTAACTTGTGTTACACACAAAAGGTAATTGTGGTTACACAGAAAAGCTCAAAGTGGCCTTTTTATTAATCTCATAGTGTCAGATAACACTTGCTTAAGGAATATAATCATAATATGTATGTGGTGTTTGAATGAGTGGAATGCTTAGAGAAATCTAGATAATCCAACCAGATTAATATAGTTGAGGAAAACCTGACAGTTACATTTGCTATAACAGTACTACAGTGAACCACACTGTGATATAAGTAATGTACAGATGGGTGAGCTGGTGTGTGGGCATGAGGCAGGCTGTAGCACAATGCCTTGTTTGGTCTGGTTCATCAAAAGTGGAACAAGCTGGAGTTCAGAAAACTAAAAATGCCCCCCCCTTCCTTTTGTTGGGTCCTCACGCACATTATAAAGGATGTAAACCAGTTGTTTGGTGAGTGGATGGCAAGCCTGGCCAAAGTCTGACAAAGTAGAGCCTGGTGGGCATCTACCCTTCCATGGTTGGGCCACCCACCTGTGCAACCTACAAGTACAATCTTAAACCAGGGCTGGCCCTGGGGTTTCTAGAACTCTAGGTGAACAATATTAACAGGGACGCCTTCCTAACTGCACTTGCATATCATTAGAACAGGGATCCTCAAACTCGGCCCTCCAGCTGCTGCAGGACTACATCTCCCATACTCCTCAGCCAGCCTCTTAGCTGAAGGAGCATTATGGGAGATGTAGTCCTGCAGCAGCTGGAGGGCCGAGTTTGAGGATCCCTGCATTAGAATGACCCTCATTGACGTACATACAAACTCTCGAGGTTTGCCCCATAGTTTGTTGGTGAAGCACTGCTTTCTACAGGATGGGGGAGTAGCTTTAGCCAGGTTGACCATGCTCCCATATTGCGTACTACCCAAGGCTGTCTAAAGCGAGCTCCATCCAGCACATTGTTAGGCTCGCCTACTTGGTAAGTTAATACCACCACATCGTAAAGCTGCCAACCCTCCCAGAAAAAAACTAAGCACTAAGTACTCGGCCCTGGGAATTTCTCAGGTATGCTCATTGGGCCCCATACCTCAATGTTCCTCTTTCCTCCCCATGATGCCTCTTTTCTATAAGCTTGAATGGTTTGCTGGGCATTGGTGTATCACAGTGCATCCCTAACGATCCCAACAATGTGTATAAAATAGCGGAAAATGGGTTTAAATCTAAATTGTGTGAATAGATTCACACAATTTAGAAAAAACGCCATGAAAAAGCCATGTGGGTTTTATGCCTTGGCGTTTTTTATGGCGTTTTTTCCACAGTCACAATGCAGAGGATGGACCCAGTATCTGTGTGTCCTACGAGAAATAGGCTGGAAACAAACAATTTCACACAAAACAAAGTTCATATTGAATTTTACACCATTTGGAACAAACAAACAAACAAACACACACAACGCATCAACTGGATCCTGCGCGCCAAAAGCAACAGCAAACAATTTGCACCATCATTTGGGGCAAATCTTCCTAGAGGAGCAGGCATTCGGAATAAAGCCTTACAAACCACAGAAAAGAGAAAAAAGGGTCCGCCGGGCGTTTAAGTAGAACTCTACCAAGTAAATGACATCAGGAGAGGGCAGATACTTGCCATTTATCCTAATCCCTTTTAGCTGGGTGAAACATCTAACTTGTAAAGGCTGGAAAAACTGCCTAAGGTCAAAAAAAGCAATTTCCACAGAAAGGCTAAAACGCCAGAAAACACTCCATAAAAAAACGCCAAAACGCAGGAAAATGCAGTGGCAGTTTTCTTGGCGTTTTTGTTGGCGTTTTTCATCAAGAAAAAAACACAGGACAAAAACCCAAGTGGAAACCTAGCCTAAAAGAGGTAATTTCCTATTAAGTCATATAATGATATAGAAATCTTTTTAATTTATGCATGAACAGAATGCTCTGTGGAATAAATCAAGAACCTGCATTGTATTTAATAATAATTCCGTAACATTAGTTTTGGTCACGCGTCTGTTGCTGAAAGGGCTGCTCAAGAGTACAATATTTGTTATTATTCCTGTTTTCGGCTTGTAGCTTCTTCTCATGTTCAGTGTTCCTCCCCGAGGAACATAGTTGTTTCACTGGGCACTCCTAGGCAGCTCTGTGACCTACCTAACCGGTTATGTAAGATGTGGGTACAAGGCAGTCACATGGGCACCAGAGCAGCTCTAGCACAGAATGTTTAACCAATGAGTGTCCTAAATACATGGAAGAAAAACGGTTTTACCAGCATCCTGAGCCCACAAAAAAAGGTTATGTCGGTACTCATAGGAACAGAGTAAATATTGGCAATGATGAGGGAGAGGCACTCAATTATAAGACAAATGAGATTATAAAAGAGATGGGATTAGAAGGCAGTTCGAATAGGCAGACTTGCAAGATTGTTCATTATTTGTGTGTTAGATCCATACAGCCTACACATGTAGCTGTCAACAGTCCTGAATTTACTTGGATGGTGCTGACCACTGGTATTATTCCACACTGGAATATTAAACATACCCATGCCAGTTTTAAGGCAGTGTGATCAGCAGAGAGGAGGGCTGCTTAGTGGAGAATGGGTGCGGTGTGAAAAAGCAGCTGAGCGCTGTGCTGTTGGTTGTTATCTTGTCAGATTTTCATAAGATTTCCATGATTAAGCATTCACAAGATCAAATCACATGAGAAAAACCCTATCACCAGCTTTGTACACAACTGCAAAGGTCACATTGTTGCCTGGCTCTGTTGGGGGTGAGAATACATAAGGGAAACCCTGAGGTAGCCAGAGGACTTATTCCCCTTTTGAGAAACGGAGAGCGGTTATTAGAGGTCTATCCTGTACCCAGATTTGGGTGTAACTCCATGAGCACAGAGGCTTTGCCCCATCACCGATATTTGGTGTTATCAGTGTGTGCTGCTCCACCTGCATGGTGGGTCTACCTTTTCTGCACAGATATGTCCCAAGAAATAAGACCCTGGGCAGAAAGTTATTCTGGGCATCCCTTGTCGGCTTTCTACCACCCTGACATTTTCTGTGATAAAACGGACTGTCCTTACTGTCCCATTTTATCCATAAGGGCAAAATAAAAAAAAATCACACCCGTCGTGTACAATGTCAGTAACTGAGATTTTTCGTTTTCCTAAATGCTGAAGGGCATAGTTGTGTATTACATCCCCACCTGCCCTAACATGTCTTGGTTGTGCTGTAGGGGGCAATAAGAAGAGTCAATCCACGGCTGCACATTCCTGAGACAGAGAACGCAGAGAAGGTGAAAGTTAATCCACATTTCACTCTGTTTCAACCTGCTATTATTCACTGGCCTATCTACACACTATAGGAACTGTGAGGACTGGTGTTGAGGGGCCAAATACACTACCTGTATGCGCTAGAGCACTGCCAGGGAAAGAGTTGTTAAATATTGACTTCAAGGATCAAAGTCCAATGAGAGTAAGAGAAAGGAGGAAAGGGGCCTCACCCTGAGCAGTGACCCAGGGAGGTTGCCGGTTACTCATTGTCTACGGATCAATTGCAGAATTTTGGCCGTAAAGGCCAGGTAAAAGGTCCTTCTTGCTCCGCACTTTTAAATCACATTTAATATGTTCAACAAAATGTGCCCCTTTAATATGAGATTCTTGTCGTGGATCGAAATCGCCCCAATCCTGTTGATTTTTTAGTGCCTCCCAGTTCTCTTCCAGATATATTCTGGTTACCTAGCAGGAAAAAAAGGGTTAATGATCTGTGATATTGTAGTATAAATATAACTGCGCTTGGCGGGAGGCCTGGGGCCTGGGCGCGTCTTCCAGTTTCATTTCAAGAAACAGTCCAGTGTCAGACTTAGAGCAGCATTTGTAGGAGAAGAAAAGCTTAGGTGCATTGTATTCATCCTTACATTACATATTATTTATCTCTGTGCTATATTGCCGCTAAATATACCATGGTCAGCGGATTCCCCATTAACCAGGGACATTCGTAGAAAATCTGAATACTATATTGCTGTATTTAAAGTGAAAACCTGTACACATAGCATTACGTTTACTAGTGCCTAAAATAGATAGTAATTAAGTACAGACAAATAAAGCATGTGGGCGTAAACAGGCTGCAAATAACCAATCTGATGTATACATATGTTTATGATCTATATGATGTATACAGTGCTATTTACAGGGTTTCTTAATTTGTTCCAGGACTCGGGTACACTACCAGTTTCTCTGCACCCAAAACAACCATACGTCCAACTGCATGTTATTCTATAGTGAATTGTGACCTGGGCCTAGTCTTAGGGAGGCAGATCCGAGAGGGTGGTAGCTTCTGTGCCATATTCCCTAGGGGCGGATTGGGCTCCCTCGTGTGTCACTGTTCGATGCGCTGTTGAGGAGATCAGAGAACACACTTGCAACAATTTACAAAACAAGCACAAACTTCCGTATTTTTTTCCCAACTCTGTACAAGCTTATGGGGGTGGAGCACCTGGGTATGATGCCATGTTCTGGCACTCTGCCCAGGTGGGGCCACTGCACAGGAAAGAGGAGACCCTGCTCAAAGTAGGTCCTGGATGGTGGCTCCACACACAAATACACTATGTTTTTACGCTACAACACACTGATGTTAAGTTAAATAAAGCAGTGTGAATCTGCATCATATCCAACGAGGCATGTTTGCCTTACTGACGTATAGCTCATGCGAAATAACATTAATTACCATTCGACCATTTTATTGTTTCCTCACATAAAAACACATGTTGAAGAATGAAGAATTATTTCTTGGAAAGGGCTGAGCATTCAGAAGTATCACACATGATATTTCTAATAGTGCATTTAGATACAAAAGTATTAAGACTACCTTAAATATGCCTGTGCCTTCTCACGTCAATTTATATATACCTTTCTATAACATTCCAGTTTTAACAAGCCTTTTTTTACAGGTATGTCATTGATCAAATGCTGCCTTAAATATAATAACTATCCATAATAAGGATAATTATGTTAATAAATTATTTTTTTTTGAGAACAGGTTTTGGAACCAGTTTTGTTACCTTTGATCTTTTAAAATAACCTTCACTCTGTATCGCATATGTCTCGACCTTACAGCATGGCCCCCGTCATCCAGTGTTGGTATGAGATTGATTTGTAGATAGTTTGTTCTCAACCTGGATTAGTCTTGCATTGAAATCCTTACTGCATTAATACTCTATTGTGACGCAGTGTTCTACAACCCTTAAAGTCACAATAATAAGTAAAGAAACTCTTTAAGTAAAGCCGAATGCATCCGTTTCTTCTAGATGCCTTCCTCGGTATATAAATAGCTATTAATAGGCTACAAATTCACATACATCTGAGGTCCGTAGTATAATTTTCCTTCCTTCAAAGGGACATTTGGAACTTGATTCCAAACCAAATGTGCGATTTTTCTATTGCTCTACTTGCCACTTTCTTCATACTTTCTTCTTATATCATTAGAATGCACCACTTCCTTACAAAAAAGCTGACACAGACAACACTATTGTGTTCATAGGGAAGTTATTAAATTGGCAGCGCATCATATTTCCTATTCACAGTGAATGGCAACAATTGGCTACCAGCACGGCAAGTATTATATATTTAAGACATCTCTATCTTCTAATATGAGGCACTGGCAGAAAGAATTGTAATACAATTAGAGGGTTTTCCTTTTAAACTTTAATTATATGGTTCTGGCCTAGTGCTGTCCAGAATAGATGCAAATTAATATACAATAAATGAGGTGCCCCTCCCCCCATATATTGACACTTAAGTGGAATTTCCACCCCACATCAGCATTGCGTGCCATACGGTTTCTTGCTCCTTGGGTTAAGGTAGGCAAAACCAGGCAGTAGTACCCCTGGTCCGTTGGCCCCCAACCCCTAAGCAACCGCCTAGGATGTCTAATGTGGTGGTGGACATCTTACATGGTTATATGTCAGATCCAACCACGTTCTTTATATAGCAATGGCTTTGTACATTAAATTAGGAAAGTATAGTGTATAAGATTAATACGGTGGAAACTGTCATTTACAGGCAACCTTGGCCTACACACTGCCTTAGTTTCTCTCCATTCCACCCCTTCTAACCGACCTGTCCCAGTTTGATCCAGTTTGAGACTCGTCTGGTTGACTACACAGAACAGGGAGACAACCATTTCCTTCAAGAGTGCTGGGTGTCACTCTGTCAGCATTGTGTGAAGAACAAATTACATAATTCAAGTTTTTCGAAAGCATTAGAAGGTTTTCTTGTACCTTTTTAAGATGGCATATACATTATATAATATACCGGGGCAGGTTCATTTTAAACCAGGTTGTTTTTAGCTTGCGTGATTATGTGTTTTTTTGTTTGTGTAGCAGCAGTTACAAAACCTGAAAAAAAAAGTCCTTTTAGAGTTAATCAAAGTTCTGATCAAGTTTATGCGCCAGCAATGACTCATGCTGACAACTGGAAAGCACACGT
This sequence comes from Spea multiplicata, assembly GCA_009364415.1. Taxonomy (NCBI): domain Eukaryota; kingdom Metazoa; phylum Chordata; class Amphibia; order Anura; family Pelobatidae; genus Spea; species Spea multiplicata. The sequence goes on from VKOC01000002.1 coordinate 23,410,183, forward strand.
CCGTCCCTGAACAAGCATTACTTTTAACGAAAACGTCACAATGTTTAGAGATGTTATGAATGGAAAGTTGCAGGAATTAAGGTGTCTATGTCGCCAGACGGTACTGGTTGTTTCAAAAAAGAGGTTGCTATTTTTAGGGAAGAGTTAATTTCCAACAGAGAGCAGAACAATAACCATGAAAATGATGCGGTGAGCGGCCCAGCCCCCACACACATTACTTGATCCTGATTCCCTAATGGTGTTTAGAGCTCTCCGTCCTCCACTGTTCCAATCAATAAAACATCTTCCGTACCATCCTCCTGAGTCGGTGTCTTCTACTCCAGTGCCATTTCTGATTACATAGTGCAATCTGAGAGCTCTCTCCCTCTCCCTGCTTCCCATATTCTGCAATATATGGTTTGGCCCAGTTTTTTTATGGTGTTGGTCACTATATATTAAATTCTCAAGACCTCATCAGGAAATGGTCACATTAACGGAGGTTTCTTTTAGCAGCCGTTAACTGAAAAACAAAATTTTGTCACATCCCCTGTTTGCATGCATAGTGACCCCTGACCCTGACCTGCCATATTCAGCATGCATACAAACTGCACAAGTGAGCATTTCTTTCGACATGGGACCCAGCGTGTGTGACGGTTAAAATATAGACGACTCACTATGATACCTACAAGAGCATGTCGGTTATAGAGGTTTATTATAGTTGCTCATCCCTGCCTGACAGCTAAAAAAAGTGCTGCTTGAGAATTAGGTGGATTCTGTCCACAAAATCAGCAGCGTGTGCCAGTGCAATCATAGACTTCTGGTATTTCACGCAGAAACATTTTCAAACGAAAGAGTTACAAAAAGTTACACTTACATGTAAAAGACATGATTGTTCCTTTAAGAGTTCTCTTGGCATGACCCATGCTTACGTCTAGTTCTCCACTTGAGGACAAAACTGCATGTGTTGTCTACCCCTGTACTGATTATGTAGACTGCTGATCTCTTTTGATAATGGGTACTACAATATAAAATAATACTCTTTTTTTTTATTGGACCTACATTCTAATTTAAGGACGAACTAAGGACTAAGTAAGACCTGGGAAGCGGTACGAGGGTTAAGGAGAAGGATAGAGACTGATAAGGTATAGATCACAACAGTTTAAAGTGGTCGTAAATTGGACAATGTGAGAGGACCTTGGAGGGTTAGAGGGAGCGGGGATGATAATGTTAAAACAAAAACCTTGTATGTATATCTTTAGACAAACAAAGTGGGTTCTGAAGTCCCCCTTACCTACTTTTATCCTGAGGTCCTCATTGGAGTGGTCTCTCTGGGTGAAGTGGTGGCCAACAATTATTATTGTTGTTGTGTCTGTTAATGAAGTGTCTCTAAGTAGGTTTATCCTTAGGTTCAGTTGATGGGTGGTTTCACAATGTAAAAGGGTGTTACATTCCATAAAATAAAACACATGACCCCAAAGTGGATGAAACATATAGCGCAACTACTGTGGGGTCATAGAAAGGCTCGAGTCATTTGCCCCTCTCTGTCTTGGGCCAGCCCTACCTTGTTATGAGCAAACCCAAGCGTGATATTCCGCAGCCTCAGAGAAGATTATATGCCTTTCTCGTTTTGTGAAATTCAGAGTGGAGTTCACCGCATCATATTCATTGCAGCTGTTTTGCTCTATTTGGGAATTCCCTAAAATTTAACAATCATCCCCTTGCCATGGTCCTAAATTGCTTTGTGATTCACTAAACAGAGGGCCTTATTCACTAAACTGTGATGCATATGTGAGATTAAATTCTTAGTCTTTTGCTTTCTGGAGGGCTATGTGTTTCTCATCGAAGAAGGACCTGATGGATTCCACAGCTATTGTTCTATAATCTAATAAATTTAACCGTAAATTATGCTGCAGGAACTCTGACTTCCCGGCAAGTCACTGGGTGTTGGTATGTAATGCATAGTTAAACGGATGCAATAAAATGTTTAATCTCACCTCATTTCACCTGAAACTCATGGTTTAGTGAATAAACCCCAGGATTTGCTGATATGTGCACATACCTGACACATTCCACTCATAAAACCTCAGCAGGTTCTTTCAACGCACTTTATCAGGTCAGTAATTTTAAAGAATTCACCCCTAGCCGTCTTTAGGTAATAGTCTCTTTTGAACACCAGTTGTAACACTTTTAGTCTTCTTTATTTGTATTCCCTTGTATTTGCGATCACTCATTTTTATATCAGTACTGCGTGGTACATAAAGGAGTCAGGGCAGCCATCACCTTGTCTAGTAATTAGTAAAGCAGCGCCCTGGTAATATCTTAAGATCAACAGACATATCCAAGCAGCTTCACACATTAGAGAGTGTTACATGTCCAGGATGGGAAGTTTGGGTTTTCTTTTTCTGAACAGCAAAGAAAGAAAAGGACACACATACACAACGCATAAAACTTATAATAAAAAATAAAAAATATTATATGATGCATTCGATAAAAATAGACTACAAGGTGTGAACTATTATATAATAAAATATTATATAATATATATAATATATATAGACCCATGTCTTGAACAAAGGTAGACAAGAACACTGTAAACCATTCAGTGAAGCAACAGAACAACTTAAAGATAAAACTGAATTACTTCAGTTATGATGTCACGGCTACGCTGAAACGCTGGAGCAGTGAGATGTAGCCTGGGATAAATTGGCTTCCAATTGGAATAAGTTGGATAAAAAGGAATCTGTCTTGGATGTGTCCAAATGATACAGGTAATAATATGTATAGTATGGAACACAATACTAATGGTCACATATTTAATTAAAGAAAATTACATTAGAATTCGAATAGTTTTTTCTACCTTTCATCATATAAAGGTCTAAGTTGACTGGTGGGGGGGGGCTACGTAATTGCTTAATCTGTCCACATATCGTCTACTGAATTGGTGGATCTAATGTACTATGAATTTCCATAGAATAGGCACTGTTTGAACAATCGGTATTGTGAGAGGCATGTTTGTGTTATGATGATACTCTCATGCAAAAAACATTTATAGTCCATAAAAAAGGCTAAGAAATGTGAATCCTTTGGGGGAATGGACTACTCCCTACATTACTAAGTTACTTATCTGTGTAGCTCCCACACATGCCTTTTTGACCAAGAAGATGAAAATATATGTAACAATACAATTCAGCGGAGGATATGCATGCATAAATGTACTATTACGCACACACTACGAAGGAGGTTACACAAGGCCAATGGCCATAGGACGTGGCGAGGACATAAAGGATAACCAAGGGTACCATTTGAGGCCGTTTTTATACTCTCTCCCCTGCGAAGCCGCTACCAGCTCCTCCATCCGATATATAAAATTGACCCTGGAGATCCAGGCATCAATAGGAGGGGGACCTGGTCTCTTCCAAAACCTGGGGATCACAGACTTTGCAGCCTGAATCAGGTGAATAGTGAGAGACCTTTTATAGGAGCCAAAAGAAACCTGGGTATGGAGGAATAACAGGGATTGGGGCGACGCGACAAAATCTGGGTCAGACACCTCAACAATCACCCTAGCGACAGCCTCCCAGAACGGTCGAATGTCCCTACACTCCCACCACAAGTGAAGAAAGGAAACCTCTGCCTCCGCACACCTCCAACACAGGGGAGAGACCCGAGGTAGGTAATGGTGTAGTTTGAATGCCTTGGTTTCTTAGTATATAAAAATCTATCTAAATGGGTGTTATAAGTGTAAAGCTTTCTTTGAAAAAAGTTGCAACCATTTTGAAAAAAGTTTTTAGCAGTTGGGAGACCTTGTTTGGTTGATACAGTCCACGTCGTGTGTTTTCCCGCCTAACACGACTGAGGTTGGGGGGATGACTGGTGGTCTAATGAGAGGGTGCAGGGACATTAGTCTCCAGTGTTTTCAATTTGGTTGCAGAGGTAGCTGGAGTGTGCTCTGGTGGCACTGGGTCACTTCATCTGAACCCCTCATCTACCACCCGGATTTCACCTGCGCCGCCCCCCCCTCCTGTGGAATTCCCTTCCCCGTTCCGTCAGACTTTCTGCATTGGACACAACTTTAAAAACCTCTCTGAAACCCCATCTGTTCAGGGAAGCGTACAACATTCCTTCCCAGAACTCCCAACCATCATCATAATCAAGCCATCTGAACAATCAACAGCTTCATCGGAACCAGATCAACTCATCCCCATCCAAGCAGTCTTCTCCTATTGGCTCACTTCCCCCCCAACCACCGACTAGATTGTAAGCTCCCAAGAGCAGGGTCCTCTTCTCCTTTGCACCAGTTTGTTATTGTATGTGTTTCTAAATTGTTCTACTGACTGTAACAGCGCTGCGGAATCTTCTGGTGCTTTATAAATAAATGTAATGTACTGATCATACACAAAATGCTTGTTAGGATACGACCGGCACATATTTTGTGCGACATGACATTTATTTACTTTATAATATAACTTCACATCAATAACAGCTAGTTTCACTCATTCAATAATGTCAAGACACAGTCATTTACATATAAACAAGGACACATGCCTCGGCAGGGTCCCATCAACACAGCTCGAAGGGGGTCTCAGATTTGTGTTACAGCAATAGACATTGTAATGAAAGGAGAATGGACTTTAATAGAAAACTGCAAAACCGGTCAAAAGAAATATAAAAGAGAAATAAAGAAATGAACATTAAACCTGTATCGGGATATATTTTGAGTAAAGTGTGTCTTACACAGTGTTATGGATACAGTATGCTAACCACCAACATTACTACTTGTTATGCTAAGGCTCACACACACAAGTTCATCAATAATTCATCCTTCAACAATCCTTCTGATGTTGTCTTTAGCTTTGTGTCCAGGGCGTCTAGGACTAACGCTGTGAATTTGTCCAAAAAGAGATTCCGGTATATTTTTCTTTATCAAGGATTGGCAATACCGTGGGGAGTGTGAGTTTGGACCATTACGCTGCCCTTGCGCTCAAAGCTACATTTTGAGTAATTTGTTCTCTCTGGATTGGTTAGAACAGCAAATTCCAAGGGTCCCGAGGACCACGTTTACCGATAGCCTCCTCCATGACCTGATCCCAGGGTATGGTAGGACTGAGCAGATGGAAGAGGTATGAATTCTTATTTGTCACTGCTTTTCCAGCGCAGATCTTTTTTTGGCACATATGAAATAGGAAGGGAGTAGCCCACTACCTTAAGAGAGTTATATGCGTGCTCCTTGCGGGTGACAGAAATAGAGGCTTCCCAAATATACTTTCGGTATATCAGTTCATAGACTTTCTGATCTACTTCTGATACCAGCCCGCGGTGTCACTATGATCAGGCTGATTTTTTAATACCGTAACACAATGCTGGCTCCCAGCCGGACTAGAACTATGCGTATAATGGGTATGATGGCTCTCTCCCACACCCGGCTGTGTATAGTCAGTGCGGGGCTGTGAATAGATGATTGCTCACTTGGATCGATGTAACAACCCCGTCCAAGTGTGTATTCCCTCTCTCGCCCCGCACTCTGTGTAAGAGGTCCCGGGCTGTGAATTTCCATGTGACCCGCTGTCTGTGGTGTGCAGGAGTGTGATTTTGACCCTTTCTGCCAACCGCCCCCTCTTCTGACAATAGCTCTTTTCTTCTCGCTCCCTCTGATGCAGCTGATGTGGGACAACCCAGTGTTTTGACAACGGGTCATGTTTACCGAGGGTGGAGCTTGGTAAACAACGGGTTAAGAAGACACACCCTATAAACCAGCATTAATCGCAAGCAGAGATATCTAAAGCCATCACGATATGACTCTGGGCTCGGTACACAGTGCTATCTATATAGAAGAATGGAATTAAGTCTGCGAGCCGGACCCGCTTTATCTCGTGCACCGGTTTGACGTAGTCTGTCGGTTCTCGTCTTGTCGTATCCCCTTGAATATATGTATTGTACGGAGCGCTGTGTAGATTGTTGGCGCTGTATAAATAAAAGGTAATAATAATGATTCCACGGCGTATGAAAAGTGAAATGATTCCAGATCCAGTGAGCTCTGCGTAATCATCACACCTATCTGCATACATGGGAGCTCATAGGGTTGGACCCTAAGTTTTTATCTAATTTTAGGGTCTTGGTGAATGGGGAGATTCTCAGTCACAAGTCTTACAGTGTGAATTATTAATATTCGATTCCGATTTTCCAGCTGGTGCTTCTATGGTATATGCCAGCTGAAATCCCTGCTTGAACACAGGTGACTTCATGTATTTTGGACATTCCCAAGTTCAGGTCATATATATATATATATAAGGTTCTTAGATAAATAAAATAATCCCTTTATTCAAATGGTAGACAAATAGTCTTATTAAGAACCCTTCCTACACACGTCTGAACATTTCACAAGGCACTTTGTCTCTGCAACCTGAAACATAAACGGACAAAGACAATATGAAGTGAAGGTCACGGGCGGTAAGGGTTAATACTGCTGTCCTGCCACCGGAGGGCTGGGAGAAGTGAAGGAGGGTTTGGTAAGAAGGTGAAATGACCTCCAGGCGCTCCCTGGTAAAGGTTCCCGTGGCCCGGGACTGTGGGCACCTGGGGTCGGGGGGGGGTGCTGGAGGTTGGTGCCAGGTGACTGTGGGCCTGCCTTGCACGGCGGGGATGGGCAGGCTCAGCGGTCCCATTCCAGGTCCTGGTGTTCCCGGTGTACCAGGTGTGCCCAGCTCCACCCCCGGGGCCGGAATGCGGAAGCGGTGGCTGCGGGGAGAAGAGGAGGAGTCCGGGGGAGACAGAGCGGGGTGACTCCCGGAGACAGAGCCCGGGACTGCGGAGGAGACCTGGATTTACACCCCCCCAAGGACGCGTGTAGAAGGAGAGGGGAGGGAAGACCCGGATTTACCGGTCCCGGCAGCCGCCTAGGTTGCTATTCGAACGATACACGAGCCAGGCTGGCATAGCCAGCCCCACCATGCCACCCACCTTGTGAACCATGTCCACCGAGACCGCCCCACCTCCGGACCATGAGTCTGTGCCTCCGGTGCCAGGCCCGGGCATCGCGGAGCCAAAAAAGAAGAAGCACAAACCGGGCACCTTGCGGCGGGCTCTGAGCTGGCTCCGTGGGCGCAGGAAGAAGAAGCCAGAGGCCAAGCAGCAAGAGAGCAAAGGTAACGGGGCAGCGGGGGCGCCCGGGCACGGAGCAGGCAGGTGGCGTCATATTTCTTATTGCGGCGTATAGACGGCTATTGAATAGTATGGAGCGCAGGAGACGCGTTTCGTAGCCTCCGCTGGCATGTGCAGGGCACGGATGGGGCAGGGGTGTGTTGCTTGGCTGAGCTGGCTGCAGGTTGCTCCGTGCTCCGTGTTACAGGTATAGCAGGCCACTCGTGATTTAGTGGTGAGTGGGTTCTTTATCCACGCTCTGAATGTTCGTGACAGCGAGCAGAGGATGCCCGACACGCTTAGAACATCCCATGTATGTCCTGGGCTCCAACTCCCATTATGCACGGACAGCTCTTGGCTGAGCGTCATGAGAGGTACAGTGTGCAGCAGCTGGATAATCTTAACCCTTTCCTGACTCTTACAAGCCCTTGATCTGCCTTAAGAAAGGTGACAGACCCAGGAGATGGGGTTCCTGTGATCATGTCTGTACATGCGAGCGACTGTATATGAGTCTGCGTGTTATTACCTGTGACTTTCTATACCCTGCATGTATTTACTGTACTTATTACATATTCCTACTTACCCTATTACCTAAGTCTCTGTAACAGGCAATTTTCTTTTCATATTGATTATATTTTTCTGCGGAGACGAGACATTTATAATTTTGCGAATGCGTGTAAAGCTATTTCCACTGATTTTAGTACAAATGATTTGAGTTTTGTGTTTTTTTTTATGTTCGGAACCGTTAGCGTTGGTGGCAGCTGTTTGCTTTTTCAGTTGGACGTAGTCCGTGTCGTTGAAGAACTCGACAGGGCTTTTTCAGAGCAGGTTATGTAGAACTGTCCGTGTTAACAGATATCTGGCCAGAGGATGATAGCAACGGTGCTGACGGCATGTTTACAAATCCAAGACAACCGGCGCATTATTGTGCACGGGATTGTGCAGATTTCTCAAGCGAAGGCAGAAAGTAGAGCCTAAGTATGTGAGCACACATGACGTTTCGTGAATACCGCCTGTCTCCTGCATTTTCTAACGTGACACACAGTCACTTTCCTTCCTGTACGTGTCACACACCCTTTTTCCTGGAGCCGTGTGTCGCACTGTGCTTGAGATCACTAATCTAACACGCAGGAGTATGTACCCGTCTTCCCACATGGCGTGCTTGCGTGTGTGTGTCCAGGAATTGTGTAATTTTTTTTTCCAGGCATCCCATATATGAAGTTTGAGCTGCGTGTTCCCAGGTGGAAGTGTGTGTGTGTGTTGTGTAACACTGCTGAGACGCCCAGAGTACACAATGTGCAGCGGCTGTTTTATATTCAAACACCCAAGGCTTACAGTTATGTTTCAGTTGTGTAACATTGGCTGTTCAAAAACATACAACCGCACGCACAGAACTGTTTAGATATCCATGACCATATCCCCCCAGCATGTAAGCTTCAAATGCCAGATTACCCTTATTAATCATTATGTATTTAAAGAAGAATAAAATGTATACATATTATATCATATTATAACATATTATAACAAAAGGAAAATCTGTTATGTTACTTTTTTTGCGGCCCTTGAGGCCTGAAATTTGCAAACTCTCAGCGTCTGTCAGATCCCCCGTAATCTCAGCCTGACTCAGCTGTAACATGTCTGTGTTTGCCTGATAGGGGAAAACATTGCAAAGTACAAAGGTGGATACGTTTATTTCTCGTTGCCACAGGGTTTACTATAATTGCACAGGACAAATGTTACAGAAATGTTATCATTTATATATATATATAAATAAATATATATATATATATACACACACACACACACACACAATACAGTATAGTATAACAGGGATTTGCACAGTATGTTGATCGACATGATCTAGTGACGCGCCAGTGTCATGCGCCAGTGTCATGGAATGCATGTTAAAGCAAAAGACCCCCCCATCAGAATGGTCACCGAGCATGCCCTGGAACTGACTGTTCCATCCATGCCATGTTCCGGTTTGCTGAACACATCTGCACGGAAAATCGTTGGGGTGTGGGAAAAGGGCCAGTGAATATGGGGGGGATTCTGCAGACAATGTCAAGGCACCCCTCAGCTATTGAATGCACTAATGATGGCTGGAGGGTCCCTTTAATATTTGGACTAAAACAGTGTCACTTCGAGAATAGTGATGGGCTGTCCGCACCGTAACTGTTGGTAACAAGATGGTTCCTAAATTCCCAGGAAACATTAAAAAGAACTTCCTCTTTTATTTAAGAGACGCAATCGGCATGATGTCTTATACATACAGGACAGATCCTGTAGAACTTATATTAAGATGTAAAGCCTTTATTGGTTAAATACTTAGAGTTGTTTTCTTCTGCTTTGGGTGTCTGCAGAGTTCTATAGCTGCAGGCTTTACAATTTTATTTGTGCTTCCTAAATCATCCACTGTGAGGACAGCAGTCAGATTTTGCCCTCTGACACTTGTTTTTGACAAGCGCTGGGGCGTGATCATTGCTAGGTAAGAATGAAAAATGAGGCCTGGAGTTATGAGATGTTACAGACCTCCAGTTTAAAAAAAAACCAATTAACCAAAAACACACACATCCACACAAATATTCATTCTACCACAAAGACCTATCCCTTACTGTATGTAACAAGTTATCTACAATATATTTATACACTGACGTGACCCATGAAGGCCATTCTCTTGCGCCTCGCATTTCCGCTCTGGACTGCCCTTGTTGCACAATCAGACTGATATGAGATTTTTCTTCTGTAATGGCACAAGAGCGCTTAAAGCTTGAGATGGGGTGCACTGTAGGACAGGCTATTAAGCTTCTGTCTGTCCTTGGTGGGTTAGTATTCAGGATTTAGCAAGCTGCAGAATGAATTTCTAATCTCAAAAGTATATGACACGTTTCCTATCTGGTAATGTATGTACATATATTCATAGCCTACCAATAATCAGTGCTGAACACAGCACATAACTAAAGGTACATAAGGATAGGTTCACAACTATACCCATAACGTGCAAGGGAGCTCTATAACTGGAATGATCAAGAAGGCATCCTTTTCAGAACTGTAAGCTTTTTATATTTTAACTCCTGCTTGGTCTAGTAACCACAAAGGGGGTATTCACTAGAAATCATTTGGGTGAATAGAGCGACGACAACCATAAAAAGGGTCTCTTGGTATTTTCATAGATATTGTATCAGCACTCAAATACTTGTCCCTACTCTTACTCAAGACAAACATTACATTACAAGTCGTGTTAGTTTCTTTTTGTCAATAAAGTATGGAATGTCTTTGCATCCTAAACCAGTGCCCAAGGGCACACCTAGAATTCATTATGGCAAGCAAATGCAAGTAGTACCAAGCTGAATCCCAGTGACTAAACCATACCTAGGTAGCGTACATGGCTTCCAACAGTCCTGTAGTTTGTTCACTAAAGTGTTAGATGACGGGAGTGTTTGCTGGAGAGTTCATTCCCTCACTTTGCTATAAATTATGAAGGGCTATACTTGCAAATCTTCTCCTGCAAGAAGATGAGATCGCAGCTGGTCATGGATAATGCATAAATCAACTGATAAGGTGGCATTTAGGAATTATCGTTTAATTATACACTATACAGGGCTGGCAAAGCTCTCCACCTAGCAGAAGCACTCTGCGTTGGGCAATCCATAATGCAAAATAATGTTGGTGAGTTGGGTCTCTTGTGTAAACTCTCCTACCACCTCTACTGAGATGAAATTTTACCCCCTGACGAGAATACTCTTTGATGCCCAAACCCCCATGCCATTTTGTCCCCCATTGGAGATGGAGTCAGAGGATTAGGTATAATATGGAATGGGCTCCTAATGGCTTAAACAGTGAAGGAATGTAAACATGTATGAGAAAGGCAGAAAGCTATTCTGAATCTAAGATGGCCAAGGACTGATTAAGGTCTGAGTCTTTACATCAGAAAAAACGGACTGACTAGATGGGCCGAATGGTTCTTACCTGCTGTTAAATTCAATGTTTCATAAGAAAGGGACGCGCTTCTAAATAGAGGATTGTTGAGAGGACTGCAGTGTTGCGCTATTCCACTTGCCCCAAAGTGTCCGTCTAGCACATTAGTCAAATCCTTAGAAGGCCGCTGCCTTGAGGAAAAGTAGGAACACACCTAATCGCATCGCTACACTTGAATATAGCAGTACATTGGATAGATATACCTTGACAGATCGCCATACACGGGAACTTTTTGGCTCCGTAAACCCGGAGCCCTCCCCTTGCGGTATGCCGGTCGGCGGTCCGGCTAACGTTGGGTTGTGCTGCAAAGCGTTTCCTTGCGACCTGGTCACCCACGGTGACCCATAGAATTCGCACTTCAAAACTTGGAGAGTTCCCAGGTATGCAGATCACACAAAGACAGTGTCCCCACACACTTTATTTTCTTTTCTAAATCAAATTTTATTGAGGGAGAAAAAAAACAACCAACTCAAGCAACAAAGGCTGAGCAAGTGTACAAGTAAGCGCATTAAAATAAACCTTTCACAGTAGGCATAGAAGCAGTGTATCCTGCATCGTGATCCTTATACCCCAAAAGCCACCTACCCGCTCCTCGCACACTTCATCATTTGTGAAGGAACTGCACTAGTGCACTCCAGCTGCCTCACTGCACACTGCATGGGAACTGACTCCTCACTCACACAGATTGTACACACAAACTTTTAACCTGCTTCCTAAAAGTGTATTAACTTGTGCCTTATTAGGGCGACATTGCCACAAAGCTGCTTTCTCTGTAATGTTGTGTACACAGGAGTGTGTTTATGCCTGAAGAATCTGAGGAGTGTATAATGTGTTTGCCGTCTGTGTGCATTTTTTTTTAGTGGGCAAAGTGTGTTTTTGTGCGGCCTATAATGTTTTAAGATCATGGTGATCTCTGGAGTCGTATTGTGCTGATGTTAACCCGTGATATTGAAGCCCTGCGTCCTCCAAGCAGCGAGTGAGTCATTGGAAAATAAACAAGTAATACGCCCCGAAAATTGTGGTCGCATTTAGGTTGGGCTGGTCCTGTCACGCTGGATTCTTCTCTCATTGTTACTCTTTACAGCCTGTGCATCGCTTGCGGTGACCTTGCTTTTCAATCTTTCCCGGCGTGAGAGAAGGGTTTATTTAGATTACAAACTCTGCTTCCTATTATTAATGCTTCATTATTCTAAGAGGGCAAAGATGTAATCATTGATCTTATGTCTCTGAAAGCTCAACCCAAAAATGATGGCGATCCCCAGCCTACAACTGCTCCCGAAGATGAACCCCCTGAAAACGTTTTCTTTCCTTCTGGAAGCACACCCTTCCTGGAAGATATCCACAGCCAGGCTCAAGAGGGCCTTAAATCTCTGCAGAGAAGAGGTAACATTTTGTGTGTGTGTGTACCCTATTTTCACAAAAGTACTCAAAGTTCTTTGTGCCTAAAATAGGCAAACCTAAATATTTATTTTGTGTCTTCCAGAGAAACAGAACAAGAACAACACGCAGGATGAGAACAAGAGCCCCCAGGTAAGAAGGAACGACGGTGCATGTTCTCGAGAGCATCTGTGTCGCCTACATAAACAGAATTAATTTTACTGCTTTTTGCGGCCAAGAGTAATCGGTCTGCCGGGTTTTAACTGTAAGCAACTAATACAGCACAAATAATTGAAGATAACATTTTGTTCCTTAAACCGCTGGGCAGTTGCTGAACAGTCATGATGACCTTCATATTTACTCCACATATAGCATACACAAGTTCCAGCTGCTGTCCATAACCCATTTGTGGATTTACCCTTATGTCTGTCCTTTAATTTCAAGTTTAGTGTGCCAAATCCTACCAATATTAGCATTTTACTTTATTTTACCGTTGGACCATTTTCCATCCGCAAGAGGCTGTTCGCAGTCATCCGTGATGACTTTCTTATTTTACCATAGTCTACTGTTGTTAACATTGATTTTAATATAAACATACACTCATACAGTCACACTGTTCTATGTTGATGCTTTGCTATGTACAGAAGATCCTTATATGCTCTTATGGAGGGACACAGCTGAACCACTGATATTTGTACTGTCAAGTTCACATAATGTCCATATCTATGTGTCTGTGTACAGGGTAAATAATTTCTCCCTCTCTGCATTTTGTGTGTCTCTGTGTATATAAATAATAATTTCTAATACTTTCATTACCTTTATCATACTCTCTGTTATCGCTCTTATATTTTCCTTTTCATGTTTCTTGTCCAACTCTTTAGACCCCGCTTGATACTGCTGAAAACGGAGTCAGTGCTCATTCGCTTCCTTGCGCCACAGAAAACACTGATGATGCTATGTCCGTTCGTTCAGAGATGATACAACGCAAAGGTTAGGCATATGGCAGATTCTGGGGATTCGTGGGCCAGCGTCTGATATAGAGCAGGTCATGGAGAAGAATAAAGTAGTGGTGCTTGGAGTCTTTATTTGTTATGTGCGAAATAGAGGGACGGAATCTAAGGACTGTGTATATGTTGGCGCTATATAAATAATAATAAGGGGCAGCTACTAAACTAATGTTTAGTTATCCTGAAACAGTACCATGTGCTAGGGTATTTTTCAATTTTTTTGAGGCTGCTTTTCTATATTAAAGCACACCTGACACTTTACAGTCCCATACACTAAACCAATATTTTTTGCAACATTTATATTTAATTATGTTTGCAGATTGAAATAAGCTATATATAGTGTATGTATCAGAATCCCAATTTATGTGTACACTGTGATCTTAGATTCCCTTTTTTCAGGATTTACAAGATTATTGCTTTCTAGTACATTACCTCTTGCCTGTTGTTAAGTAACTGATTCATTTTGATTGGGTCATAGCCTTTGTAGAGGTGAGCGAGGAAAATGAAGATAACTGTAGAAAAGGAAATAAATTAGATAATGCTAGTTTTGCCACATTGAGATCACCGCTCCCATTAAGGCATACTTTCAACTGAATATTCATAAAATATTTACAGTAATTATAGAACAAAAGCCACATTCTGTAGGTAACTTTTGTAGTTTAATTGTTATCCTAAAAAAAGAGAAGATTATTTGTGTATATAAAATTCAGTCACCCACTGCATTCATTGACAGTCCATGCGTAATATACAGGTTTGCCAATTCTAGCACTTGAGGCAGTTAATGGAATGTATCTTAAGCGGAACTGCAGTATAAATAACCAAAATGGATCCATCTAATGTATTAAGGGGAGGTTGCGGAAAATTATGCATCTGTTTTTTGTTACAGGCTCTACTTTTAGGCCTCATGATCCACCGAGAAGTCCCTCAGGGAAGTCAGGAAGGAAGCATAAACAGAAAAGGGCCACTGTGATGGGTGTCCCACATCACATTGCTGCAGAACTTGGTAAGAACACAGAAGGGAGTAGTTTTGCAATCCGTCGTTGGTATGGGCTTCAGTCCATTAGAGCGGGGTTCTTCAAACTTGGGGATGCCTCCCAAGATGGCCCTCACTGTATTGTGCACTGCACTGTAGAGTAGTATTTAGTAGACTTGTGCATTCAAATTTGCATTAATTGCAAATAAACCACATTTTGGTGAATTCGGCGATTTGTACCACACCCTGAAAACGAGGCCTGACCCCACCCCACAAAGCAAGTTAAGAAGTGGGGCCCGCTTTCACTTTTATTCTCGTTCACTCTCCCATGCTCTAAATGTTTCCCACCTTCTCTGTCAACCGCTTCAGCATCTTCTTTCTTCTAGCTTTTTTATCTTCTCCCTTCTCTTCTATTTTCTATATTTGTCCACATCCACGCAGAGGCTGTGCTTATGGAGATGTTCTCCCCCGATCCTCCAATCGCGGTAGAGGAGGTCACTAAAGGAGCCGTCATTTTGCCCTTACTTGAACTCAGGGCAACATGACGGCGCTTCCATTGACATCTTCTCCACAATCCTCCAATCAGGGGAGAGGATGTCACCAAAAGCATTTCGCCCTAACTCATCCTGAGGAAAAAAATATTTCAAATTCCTCCTAAAACTGCCTTTAGAAATGTGTTTTTGGTACCACTATCTTAGTGGGACATTTGGCAGGGCTTGCCCCGTGTGCCAGAAGATACCCACCATACCCTGTAAGCACACAAATAGAGTTCTGATATTTACTGCATTCGGTTACCAGGAAAAAATTAAGAGCACTGTGTAAAAAAAAAAAAAAAGTATTGTTTAAGTTAAACGTATCAAATGTTCTATTCATTCTCTTTTCTCTCCTATCATTCAGGACTCCAGTCCCGTTCCTCAGCCTCACACCGGGGCATCCATGAGCTTTTTCCACGTGCAGACCAAGGCATGACTAAGCTTGCAACTTGTGTTCCTTTGGTGAATGGCTCTCCAGGGTCAGAACAAGAATTTGTAGTGATTCCCACAGTGGATGGTAACCAGACTGCAAGACCACAGGATGGAGCTCGTGTTTCGCTGGCAGCACTGGAGAACACTGAGGCTGCTCTTCAGCGACATATAAACAGGGTGTATCAAGATGACAGCTGTATTGGCTGGAAGTCTGGACCAAAGATATCCCCCTTGCTTCTTCGTCCAAAGTCTTTGGCCGTCCCCGGCATGACTACTCATTCCTCCCAGAACGACCCTGTGGGCCCTGTCATGTCAATATCACCACAGGCCACATATATGTCTAAAATAATTCCCAATGCAGTGTTGCCTCCTATGGTCGATGTGGTGGCACTAAGCCGATCCAGTGTTCGGACTCTAAGCCGCTGTAGCCTGACAACAGCCAGCCCGGCATCAGTGCGTGGATCGTTACTCAGAGGAAGGGGTCAGTCTTTCTCCAGTGATACGTGGAGTCGCTCTCAGTCCACCGAGACCATTGTTTCAGACTCCTCCACTATTTCCTCTCATGGAGGAGGACACACACGGGAGCCAGGTGAAAGGCATGAGTCAGGTCTGAGTACAGGTAGGACATCTCCTGCTCCTAGCACAGGCACCCAAGATGAGTCAGATGCTGCCAGTATGTGTAGTGGTCGCTCGTCCATTCGTAGTGTGTCCTTGCGTAAGAACAAGAAAGCTCCACTGCCCCCTAAGCGAACCTATTCACTGCAGCAGCAGAGGGGCATGGGACTCCCTCCCAGGCCTGAAAGGAAACCTTCCAGTAAGCCTAACCATGCACGGGATCCTTGGGTGTTGCGAACAGATGGGATGGCAGTAGAGAATGATGTGTTTTCAACAGCCTTGGATGGAGCCAAACTGAACTCCCCCAGTAGGTCAGACAGAACTCTGTCACCTTCCAGTGGTTATTCCAGCCAAAGTGGGACTCCCACTCTGCCTGCAAGGGCTCTGATTGAGTATCCAGAGTCTCCTGGCTCACGTAAGAAAATACCCACAAAGCCAGAGAGGACCAGTCTTGTTAAGTCAATAGCTGTTGATCCTACAACTACTTCATCTTCTACTGAAAACACTTCTCCTGTTCTTGCTAGTCCCCCAAGAGCTGGCTCTTCCATGCCATACCAAGAAGGACAAGACCTTATTCCCCCACACCCAAAAGTGCCTGCTCCATTGTGCCCACCACCCATCAAGGCACTGGTGGGAAGCCAACAATCCACTCCACCTCCATCTCCACCACCCACTCATCATCCCACACCACCACCAGCACGGAAATCTGAGTCAGATGCTGATGTCTCAAATTCTGCATTAGAGGAGACTGCTCAAAAGGAATCTTTGTGGCCTCCGCCACCTCCTGAGGTTCCAGATGAGCAGGATCTGTCTATGGCTGATTTTCCCCCACCTGAAGATGAAATATTTTTACCCCCTCCGGCAGCCCTTGAACCAGAAGGCCCTCTTACAACTGAACAGTTACCTGTTGTTGCTCGTGATGACCACAATTTACTTGCTGAAAAAACATCAAAAATAATTACCAATGAAGAGGAGCCTTTGAACATTACCAATGATTTCATTGTCCAGCCTGCTCCTGTGCCACACTTTGCCACAGAGTCTTCCACAGCTCAAGAGACACCTTTAGCTAAAGAGCAGTCAGCACCTTCTGTGCCTCTGTCTTCAGATTCCTCAGAGACTCCCCTGGTTCCATCTTTGAATTCTTCACCTGCTCCTCCAGGAGCCACTGACATCTTCACCTGCTCCTCCAGGAACCTCAACATATAAACCACATTTTATTACCACTACATCAACGTTAACCACTGACATTAACAACATTGTACCTACTGTGCCACATGTTCCTTTGGATCCACCTGATATTGCTTTAAAAGAAACTGTTTCCAAAGAATCAAGTGAAACCACTGTATCATCATCTCATTCAGTAACTACTGTTCCCCGGTCTGCTGTTGTATCAGCAGACTGCACTGTTCCAGTGATGCCAGACACCACCAGCACACGCCCCACCCCAAGTGTTTGGAAACCTGTCATTGCCCCTGGAGGAAGTCCTAAGAAAGTGGCTGCACCCATTCAAAATGCTGCATTGTCTCAAAAAGAGGATGCTAACTTGCCCATTGTCACACCTTCCTTATTGCAGATGGTTCGCCTGCGTTCTGTACAAGTTAGAGGACCACAGGTGCACAGCACTCAACATTCACCTGGACTCCCTGCCCCTCAGAAACCAGTTCGCAAATCCTTGTCCCTTAGGTCCCCTCCAGGACCAGACTCTCCCCCAGGGGAAGTTCCTGTGGGATCTTCACATCTGCCTCTGAAGTCCCCAGATCCAGATCCTTCTTCACACAGATCCTCAGCTTCTGCTGCTAGCTTTGTATTTGCCCGGGGATCCAAGAAGTTTGTGTTTGAGCCTCCTGCATCCCAAGAAGCTGAGTCGTCATTAAAGAAGGATCTTGTGACTGAACTTAAATCACACGGGGGACCACGCAGCCCAGAGGGTAAACCACCACTTCAGAAAAAGCCTAGCAAGATCCCCCCGCCTGTTGCAAGGAAACCATCATTGGGTATACCACGTACCCCCAACAGTCCTCAGACGCCTAACAGCCCTCTGACATCAACTGCAGGCAGCAATGGCAGTGTATTCACACCATCCAGTGCAGGGCCATCTTCACAAGCAACTGGCACAGATGTAGCTGTGACAATGGCAGGCCATGAGCAGCAAAACTAGAACCCTGTGGGACAAGGTAATTCTTAACGCATGTACCATCTATAGATGCAAGTTTGTCATTGGTTATTTCTGCATTTGCACTCTTATCAGGTCTTTTCACTGATAAGTTTCCCTCTATGCATGTACTGAACTTACATCACATTGCTACCCCTTCTTACAGGGCCGCCATCAGAAATTTTGGTGCCCAGTACATGCTCAACGCCTGGGCCCCATGTCTATCCCGCTGTCTCACCCATCAGTCCATCTTAAGATGCTTCTGTTATGTTATGAAAACAGTGGGAAGCTTAGGGTTAGTGGCATCTGGGTGCTTCCGGGTGTTTTTCTTAAGGCCCCTCTATAACTAACACGCAAACTCGCTTTAACACCCACTCGCTCTTTCACAGTATACTTACATATTCTTTCTCCTGTTCCTCCTCTCCCCTCCTGAAGGCACTACTAGCTCTAGGCTCACCCTGACACTGCCAACACCATACGCTGAAACACAAACTAACAATAACATCTTACGCTCACATCCATGCATACATGCTCGCCAAATAACAGCATACGCTGAAACATCCTGACATGCTAACATTGTATGCTCGAAAACTTTTAACATCTTACAGTAACAAACGTGCTAACTTCTTACACCAATATATATACACTCATGCATGTAATGCAGTAACACAAAACACCATATGTGCACAGTCACACACACTCTCCAACAATACACACTAACGCGCTGCCTCCGTACTGTGCAACTCCGCTTGCATCTTCTCGTTCTTCTGTCTTCTTTTTTCTTTTTGTCTACTGCTCCAAGAAGTCATCTTTCCTCTGGTGCTTCCCCATGGACAACATGACATGAACTTCTGCAAAATAGCAGAGCTTCTGGGCACACTCTCTTGCTGGATTGGAGTGTGCGCGGAGGTTCCTCCCTTTTACAGAAGTTCACAGCGAGGTCAGTTCAGGAGCCCCAGTATGTCCAGGGAGGGTTGGTGGAGCTTGTGCTAGGGGCCTCCGTTACACCAATGTCTCTACTACCAGTAACTAGCATTACATGACCCCATTGAACGTTCCCTGCAACCAGGGGGCTGCTCTCCCTTCTCCCTCAGGTGGGAGTGCAGGGCAGCCGGGCCCAGTAGACCAGTACTAGTCATACCCTTCTGATGGTGGTCCTGCATTTTTAGTTTCTTTTTACCTGCAGTCATCGTTGGTATTTTTATTGACTCGTTTGAGTGCTTCCAATGCACTCATTGTAGGTGCTGCATATATGTTGTGTTAAACAGTTTCAAACAACGGGGGTTTTGTATAACAAAAGTGATTCTGGAGCAAAGTTGCAAAAGTGGTCCTAATTGGTGATAAGACCACTTTTCACGCTGAACAGGAATCACCTTTTTATAAGTCTCTGCTTGCTTTACCAACATTTGGTACTAAACCCAGACCTAAATCTCTTATTCAGACAACAGAAAATAATGAATGACAGCAGTGCTGTTTGACCGTAAACGTTTACTTTTGACACTTGTACTGTACCTAGTCTCGACATACTTATTACTGCACCTACGTCCTATCCTGCCTTAGATGTAAGCGCTTCCTTTTTTTTCTACGCATCGCTATAATATAACTTCTCAATTTATTTCAGCCTAGCCGGTTGTGGGGATATTCAGGGATGTGCTGTCTCGGGGACGCCTCTGCAGGAGATCCCCGCGTACTACTGGATTCACACAATTTGCCTTAACCATGGACAGCCTTGGTTTTTATACAACTGGTGATGGATTTCACTTTAATTTTAATCTACTAACTGTCCTTGGACTGGAGAGGTTCTGTTTCACCATGACTTGGCTTGGAGCGCCCTCTGTTGGGGACAACATGATTCTGCAACAAACTGATGCTGGACTGTTTGAAATTTTAGCTTTTTAAATAATTATTTTAGTTTTTCTTTTTAAGTTTCTTGGCTTCTAATATCAGTAGGCACATTCCTCTCTGATCTATACACGGAGTTGCTCACTGTGCCCACTGCTCCTATAGCCTTGGAAATATACAGATACTGGTGTATTCTGCACAATGGTAGAAATCAAAGCACTTTTCTATGAAATGCTACAGCTTTTTTTTTTCCTTAGCCCTGTGGCTACTCAAAAAGAAACAGTAACTACTGAAAGGCCTTGGAACCATTAGCAATCATCAAAGTTAAATCTTAGATCAACGGAGCACAGTTTTGTAGGGTAATGGGAATACTCCTTACCTTCATGGCTATGCAGACAAAATATTTTTCTTTTAGTTAAAGTGCCTCAATATAGATACTGAAACTTTTCAAATGTTTTATAAATACGATAAGGCATCTCCCTAGTAGGGCTTCCTATCTGTTTTGAGACTGCTTTGTTACAGGTGAAATGCATATAATGCAGAGGAGAGCCTATTCGCCAGCTTGACAATAAGCCTATTATGGAACGGAGTAACAATAGCTGTTTTCATTCTAGTTAATCTCTCTCTCTTAGACATCTAGCTAAAACAGCAGGTGAAGGCTATCCCAGTGAGACTGAGCATAAATACTCAGTTATGAGTGGCCATAGACATCGCTTGGTGACTAATCCTAATTTTGTTAGTCATGTTTCGAACATGAACTGGGCCAGAGATGGTCACCATGGTTTTCAGATGATCTCAAAGCGACAGCGAGATCACAGTTCAAGGTAGATTTGTCCAGAAGTATTTCAGAAACGATAAATGCGTTTTGCCTTTAATCTATGGCAGGACTTTGTATCCCTGTCTAAACCGAAGTGCCAGATTTTATGAGTTTTCAGTTTGACGCCCTGCGTGTAAGGAGTGATCTTGGCTCTAGAGGAGCTTAGTTTCTACCTCTGGCTTACAAAAAGCACAACACTTGATTACTGCCCACTACAATCCTTTAGTTACGCAAGTATAAGCTTTCTTCTTTGACACACATGGTTCTCCACTGCACAATAAACAATGACACTAATTTAGTAGACATAGGGTCCGATTCGGTGACCTAATCATTCGTAGTGGAGGTGAATAATGCATGGTTTGCGATTCAATTACCAGTCTAAAATCAAATTCTAGACAATGAAAGCTTTAAAAAAACCCCGCCAATGTGGAAACACAACGGGCATCAAATATTTTCTCAGATTTTCTAGGCAATCAATAACTTAATATATAGTGCCAGCATTGAGGTGCAATATATAGTGTAGCAAATATAGTATATATGTACAATGTTTACTACAACTACCAAGGTTTAGAATCATTAATACACTGCAAAGGTTTTTGTTTTCTTTGTACACATTTTCCTGTGTTTATCGAGTCTCTGGTTTTTTCTGTGCCAGCATTGCTACAGAATACTTTTTAAATAACCAACTTTTTATTGCATTAGGAGGGATTTCAGCAAATTACAGACTGTGCTATCCTTATGGAGGTGTCCAATATTTTGACAAAGAATAAAGGGGATATAACCCCTTGCAATTCTGGCACCTCTTTTTTAAAATACCGTAAATACGGGTATTTAAGCCATTCACAATAACTCAGTAATTATTAAAAAAATGGCATAATTACTAATCATATATATGTATATGACAGTTATAATGTGCAAATTATGATTCATAGGATTTAAATATATATATATATTAAGGTTGCATTTTATCAAGGTGATCTGGAAACATTTTACGGCTGGTTCAGTTTAACAGAACCGATCAATTTACTTTGATCTGAACTGGCCGCCCAAAGGTCTTTCTGAGACAAGTGGTGATTAAACATAGTGTTCATTGTCACGTTATATTCCCATATTTTACGAATGAGGTTGAGTAATTATCACGCATTACTTGGTTATATACCCTGGTGGTTGAATCGCTGACCAGTCAATAACAACTTGGCTAGGCAGGTCATAGAATCAAACCTTATGCAGAATCTTCCTCTTCACTTTGGCCAAAGTAAGTTATATCAATAGAACAGGATTATCGACAGGAATGAGAGGGGGAAAGTGTCTGCTTAGCCATCAATTAATGACTGCCAAACATTGTGTGCACATTAATATTCTATATGGATCAGGTACTCCTTTTAAATCTTCTTGTCTGAACATGTCTGTACTATATACCCCAGGAGCAGGGTTAAATACAAATCACATCCTACAGTGCTTTAAACAATGCATTTTGCTTTGTCATTAAGGGGTTAAAATCACATGCCCTCATAGAACGCAATATGAAAAAGTACACTGTATAAAGTAGTTTTGGTGTGCTGGATTTACTTGCTGTAAATGTACATACAGTAGGTTGAATTGAGATGCTGAGCTCTGCTATGCACTTGCCAAATTACCCTAAACATTACACGCTATGATATATACCCACTCACATAAATATATATATATTGCCCAAGTGTTAACATTGATGCCTGCATGGGATAGGATATATTTAGTCTTGACTCCTGGGAGTGATTTGCCTTGTTGTGGATAGTAGATTGAATATGCCTGGCTCCAAGCTTTAACCCCTTAAAGACAATGGGTGGTTCCTAAAACCATTGAAAACAATGCATTTTGAGCCCTTACATGTACAGGCTTTGTCATTAAGGGGTTAAAAAAAAACGGTTATGTATAGCACTGGAGATATCTTTATTTTTTTTTTTATGGCTTTAGTATGCAGAAGGGCCGCAGGGTGTTTTTTTTTTGTGGGTGCGAAAGGTGGGCACAAGCCACCTCAGCTGCATCTTTTACTGCCTCTGTAAGCACAAAATTATATATATACATCAATAGATATTTATTTGTATAAACAGAGCACTTACAGGATCCAGCTCCCAGAATAGAGACCAAAACTGTAGTTCTGCTTACAGTAGATGTATATTTATCTTACGCTTTCACCTGAGATATGTATGAACCATACAATTCTTATACATATACATATATATATATGCTGTTACCAAACTGGACTCATTTTCTTACGATAAACAGGACCTAGGACTTAAATTCGGTACAGGTGGGATGGATGGAGTGTTGCACAAATATAAGCACACACTGAGGTAAATGAAATACATTTTTATTCCATTAATGCAAGTTGTACACAGATCTTTGCAATGTGAGTGGCATTCCTGTTTTATCACATGCACCTCGTATAAATATTTGAACATCGAATCCACGTGTATCTGGCATCCGGGCCGTGGAGGGGTTAGGAGTTTAAATCCATGCTGTGTTTTCAGTTGTTTCAAGGTTGAATCTCAGCTGATATTACCCCCTTTTAGCGATTTACAAGTCACAAGCCCTAGCTTGGTCAGAAAATTCTTCCCTTTCCATCGAGCACAAAGATCATCAGAGATCTTGAAGTCAGCCTGGAAAAAGACGACATGCTAGTTAACAGGTGCAATTGTAGGGGTTGATGATATCAGAAAACAAGTGTGGTTATCAAGACAACGAGAACATGGGAAAGCCAGGATACCTGAAGCTTCTCAAACACTTTTTTCTTCGGTTTAAGTTCTCCTTCTGGCTCGCCAGTCTCATGTCCTTCTATGTAGACTCGTTCCCCAGGGCCTGAGCCTTCAGGAGGGTCTAGTGGTTCTACTTCTTTTTGTTCCCCTTCCCTGGTAGGAAACAAATGTATAAACACATGGAAATCTAAAATTTCTTTATTTTAACTGTATGAGGTTTATAAAATCTAGCCAACTAATAGCATTGAAAAGAATACAGCAGAGAAGTATAATTGGCAGGACTTGAGCCAACGCCTTCACGAAAAAAAGGTATTTTCCTAGGACCCAATAACTGAGGTGACCCAGAAAAGCACCACAAGCTGTCATTTTCTCTCCTCAGGTGGACCTGGCTCGTAGCCACAATAACATGGCCAGTGTTAGGGCTATGGAATGTATAACAAAAAAAACAGCCATCACATCATTTTCAGCTTTCAGTTCCTCTCTCCTCCTCTTCTAATACAATAGTAGTTCTGTGTGTGGCTTTGGAGATGGTATCTAATCGCATTAAATTCCTTTCTGGTAACAAACAAATGAAAATCTTACATCTAATGTGTTTCCACTAAATAATTAAATTTCAGAGACGCTAAATCAACGTTGTTCCTCAATGCAAGATTTTGTTTCTAATATTACTATTATGTGTGCAGATGGTAGGGGATTTTTTTTTTATCAATATTTTAACACGCATCAGCAGATCCATGTTCATATATAAACCAATCCAAGAAATGAAAGCCTTATTGACTTACCTAGATGCACACAACAGCATGCCCTGTGATTCCACTCCACGCATCTTCTGAGGCTTTAGATTGCAGAGCACAACAACATGTCGCCCCAAAAGCTCATCTGGGGACACATACTGTACCAGTCCACTGACGATAGTACGGGGATTCTCTTCACCCACATCCACTGCCTGTACATATAGGGTGTCTGCATCTGGGTGCTGCCAGATTAAAAAAAAAACAAGGACTGTATTCACTTTATACATTTGTGGTAATAAAACCTACAAAATGTGTGTAAACCTGCAATACTCCTTTTATATTAAAGAAGAAGAGAACATCCAATATCGGCATTTGTGAATTGCATAAAAACAGCCCCAAAACATTTTCTGTTTTACTTTAATAGCTTTCTTATGACTGTAGCGTCCCCCCCCCTCTCCAGTGTTCCCTATGCCCGTGTTTGTACTCTATACAATCCAAATATAAAAGATTGTTCACATATTTGCTAGAAATATTCAAGCACTGGATACAGAGCAATTATATTGCATAGAATGCTAAATTTTAAGTTATTCTTGTAACATACATTACAGCAAACAATGATTACGTGGGACTGACACACCAGGGAGATGTATGATTGTTGCTTCACAACTTACCCTGTTCACATTCAACACCTTCCCAACTCGCAAATCTAAAAGAGATGGATCAATCTCCTCCTGGACAGCATTCTTAGCTGTACCTTTAGCAGCATTCTCTGTGAACAAGCAAGGGCAAACAACACGAAAAATAGGGGTGAATTTTATGGCACAAATAAGAGAATGCGGGTTATAATCTGGCCAATATTTTTTTTTTAGTGAAGTTTCATAGCTCTGCAAGAGACAAATGCTCCTAGTTTCAGTGCTCAAGTTTGGTTACATAGAATATTACGGCATTTAGTCTGCCCATTACTTCTGATCTAGGGACCAAAACTTAAACATATGCCTATGCCATGCATGTTCTAAAAATCCTCACTCTTAACATCAACTACTCCTGCTGGAAGGCTGTTCCACTGATCTACCAACCTAAACATAGCTTGAATTACTTTCAGACCACAGGTATTAATCTCATGGAGTGACTAATGAGGAAATGTAGACAGGAATCAAACACCTAATCTTGCGTTTACTCACTCTGTTTGGAAGGGTCGGGATATGCCTCATTACTAAGTTTCCTCATTTCGGGTTTGGCAAATTTTTCTCTAATTGGGTCCAAAAGTTTGTTCAGAGCTTTCTCCACAGAAGCCTTCAAATCCCCAGGGTGAACCAACTGCAGACAGAAAGCAAAGAACACAAGTCCAAATCACTGCCGTACAGAGGAAAAGCACCAAAAAATAGGCCTTATGCATAACATCGCTTTTTGATAACCACCATCGCACCTGCTCAGCAAAGTCTTTTTCCAGGGTCTCATAGTCTACGTAAGTTTTATTTCCCCCATATTTCTCATCTCGGAGGATCACAAACTCTGTAGGGGAAAACCAAAACCAAGTGAGCTCAGAAGATGGAACAGTTCAACCATGCTCTTATCCGAACTTATCAAAAGGCCAACCTGATTTTAGGGGAAACAGAACATGTCTGACAAAGCTTAGAACTCCATTGTTCTCTATGTTCCCAGGCTCACAGAAAGCCTTCTTCAATTTCTTCTTTACGTCTGCAGGAGAGTCCAGGAGATCAATCTTCGATTCCTGGGATATTTTAAAATCACAAGTGAGTAGTATAAAAGAATAAAGATCAGTGATTTGAGTCTAGGAACCCATGGTGAACTGCAAGAACTGTCTACAGCCCTAGTATGTATTACGTGTCATATGTTACACACATTGCTGGTTGTGCTGAACACTAGTACCATCATACAGTCGGCAATCTAGCTGATATGAACAGGCATCATTTGATGGTCCACCAAAGTAGAGTTAGAGCTACACTCCAGCTACCCTACCACCACACACTCAAACATGTAGGACATTCAAATTAAGCCCTTTAGTCATCAGAATAATATAACATTTGTACAAAGCCTGTATACTAAACTAAGTTGTGAATCACCTCAATTCAAATGTCTGCTTTTAAGAAGAGGTACCGATGCCATATTAATATGCAGTTTATCTTTTATGTAACTATTTGCTCAAGCTATTACTGTTTTAGCGCACCTGCAGAAAACACTGTTTTAACCCCTTAATGACAAAGCCCGTACATGTACGGGCTCAAAATGCATTGTTTTCAATGGGTTTAGGAGCCGCCCATTGTCCTTAAGGGGTTCATCTTAGCAACTGCTATTATACCTATAGAAAAAGTTGTCTTCTCAGCTTCTGGTATATTGAGATTACATTATATGACCAAAAGTACCCGGACACCTGACCATCACACCTATGAGCTTGTTGGACATGTCATTCCAAGACACAGGCATTAATATGGCGTTGCCCATAACTTTGTGGCTATAACAGCCTCCTCGCTTCTGGGAAGTCTTTCCACAAGATTTTGGAGTGTGTCTGTGGGAATTTGTGCAGATGCAGCCAAAAGATCATTTGTGAAGTCAGGCACTGAATAGAAGGCCTGGATCTCAATCGGTGTTCCAGTTGATCCCAAAGATGTTAAACGGGGTTAAAGTCAGGACTGTGCAGACCACTTGAGTTCCTCCACACCAAATTTGTCAAACCATGTCTCTAAGGAGCTTGCTTTGTACACACGTTACAGTAAGCACTAAACACTGTAGTAAGCGATGCTACAAACCAGATTTTTACATGCTACATCACTCGTGGTCCTGCTCAGTGAGTGTGCGTGGTCTACCGCCTCTTGTCTGAGCTGTAGATGCTTCCACTTCACAATAATAGTGCTTATCGTGGGCAATTTTACAAACTGACAAAGGTGAGATCCTACGATGTGCCACATTTAAAGTCACTGAGCTCATCAGTACTGCCCATTCCACTGCCAAAGCTGGTCTATAGAGATGGCTACGTGTGTGTGCTTAATTTTATTGCCGTTAGACATGGGTGTGGCCAAAACACCTAAACTCAATAATTAGGGGTGTCCATATACTTCTGGTCATATAGTGTATTAATATATTGAAATCATTTAAAACTAGGGTCCCCAAAGCACCCTGTAAATACGCCTCTATATATATTCAAGTCTCACCTCTTCAGAGGAGCTCATCTTGCCTCCGGTGAGACCAGGAACCATGGGGTTCATCAAGTGAATGCGCTTTGCGTAGCCCAGGGCGGGAAGATACTAAAAACAAGAGGGTAGGCAACAGAGAGATAAAACGTAATTAATATCCAATATATTGTACACAGCTTCCAATTGTTAGGTGCACAACTTTTGTCTATTTGAGCAGGTGCATTCTGAGATGGGCTACTACAGCTGCACAGACCTTCATTCATCATCTCCCTTGTGCAACTTGTCATCATGTGAGGCTTGTGAGGATGATATTATATCCTTGCACTCAGAACACTTAGGCTGAATCCAGAGCAAGGTAAATGTCACCAGACCACCACAATATATCAAAAGCTCAATATTCCTGCATTCAGTTCTCGGAGAACCAACAAGCCACTTGGTCACCAAAACACCAGGGTTTAGTTGATAAAAAATATGCATCTCTGAAATCAGTGTTACATAGTTATATAGGCTGAAAAAAGACATGCGTCCATCAAGTTCAGCCTTTCCTATATCGGTTAATTTGTTGCTGTTGATCCAAAAGAAGGCAAAAAACCCCAGTTTGGCTCTTTCCAATTTTGCAGTAACCAGGGAAAAATTCCTTCTTGACCCCAAAATGGCAGTCAGATTTCTCCTTGGATCAATAAACTGTTTCCCCATAATTAAAGATTATATCCCAGAATATTATGTTTTTACAAGCATTCATCCAGTTGCTGTTTAAACGTCTGTACAGACTCCGATAAAACTACCTCTGCAGGCAGAGAATTCCACATCCTTATTGTCCTTACTGTAAAAAACCCTTTCCTCTGCTTTAGCCTAAATCTCCTTTCTTCCAGTCTAAACGCGTGACCGCGTGTCCTACGCATAGTCCTGTTTATGAACCGATTTCCACACACTGTGTATTTTCTCATTCTCTGACTCACTCATGCTGTGCTTTGGTCATCTACATGCTGTGTAAATTTATATATAAATATATAGACACACACACGTTTTAAATGGACAGGAGGCTGCACTTTGTCAGTACTTGGTTCAACAATGTGTGGGACGTAATCTGCACTGTTAGTTTCTTTCCTTGGCCTTACACAACCTCTTGTACATTCTAAAGTTCCAATAAACAAGGTTGCACATGAAAGGAACAATTATACAGAACACGTGACAATGGGGTGTATTCATTAGGGTTGACCATTTCGACACCCTAACAGTATTATGCATTATAATTTTAATCAGCTTTTCCTTCATGAATGGCTAGCTGGTCCTGTATAATATATACTTAAATAAGTGAAATGATATTCAACAAAGCACACCCAAATTAGTTAATAAACAAATATAGAGGAAAATATTCATGCACATATTGAGAAAAAGGAGGATACTTTTTCCAGTAGCATATATTTGGAAGAACACACAAAACACATATATACTTGAATACGCGTTAATGGAGAAATTCACAGAATATTACATTTACATCAGCACTTATTTGACTGTAAGTATATTTTGTTTTCTTGGTTTATGGAAGAATACGATTTTCTTAATAAATATAAATTTTATATATTTATATCTATATTTAGAAAAATTACCATTCAATGCGGCATTTGAAACCAGCTCGAAAGGTTCATAGTTTTGCAAGTCTACAGTGTAAAAATATTAAGGCAAAAAAAAAAGAGAGAGAGAATGTTCGACAAACACACTGCGCTACACGAGACATCGCCGTACTTTAAAGGCAAATTTGGTGCTCTTTGTTGTTTGCCCTCTCTAAACATCCTCTCTATTGCCCAACACTATATGCACTCTAATGAGGAAGCTGCCGCAAGCATGAGTTTATCACAGGGACACAAGACATTCCCACAATACTTTCAACTCGTACTCGAAGTAAGAAGACACACCGCACTTGTAATCATTCTCCATACGCTCAGTATGTTACTTTACCTTTTCAGCAAATGTGAAAATTTTCCTTTGGTCCACTCCACCAAACTGGGCATCTACCTTCAAGTATTCCTCATCCAGAGCCTGGAATGGCACACACAAAAAAAAAGAACTTTTAGCAAAAGGTTTTGGTTTTTTTTTTAACTCTTTGCTGCCCCTGGTTTCTGCCACGATCTTGTTGCTCCTACCTGCAGTCCTGGGTACAACAGCCCACTGAGCAAAGGATGCTCCACTTGTTTTACCACCTCCGCCCCTGCCTTCTTAGCATCGTGCTGAGTGACCACTGAAGAAAGTCTGTACACATCCAGCGTGTACTCCCTGAAACAATGTAAGGGAACAGGGGTGTCCATGCAGGCAAGAGTTCATATATAAGCAATGTACAGATCACTGAAATTTAAAGAGTAGAAAAAGACAGAAAAGGGCCAATGGATTATATGCGTATTCAACGTATACTGCAGGGATCCCAGATTCCTGTTTCACATAGCAAATTTAACGTGGATTACATAGTGAGATGCAACAGTCATGAAACGCGAGGTACAGAAACAGGCCGATCCCTTCCTCTCTTCTCATACTTGCTGAGCTGGTACTCTGTCCCCCGGATGAATCGCAGACGCTCAAGCGGGACGCCGATACTTTGCAGCATGGCCTGGATAACGTGCTCGTAGTAACGCGTGCGAAGCTCCAGCAGTTCCCAGGGAGCTTTCATGTTATCAAGATATGCATGGAGATCCGCAAACAAGATGGTCACCTGGGGTCATAATAGAATGATAGATGTCGCACATAGAATCACAGAATGTGTCGGCAGATATGAAGCATTTGGTTGAGCCAGCCTGCCCAATTTTTAAATACTTTCCTTGGTCCCCTAGCCTCATCTTATTTCTAGGATAGCCTTATGCCTATCCCATGCTTGCTTAAACTCTGTTGGAAGGCTGTTCCATACACCCACTACCCTCTCAAGTAAGTACTTTTAAACATTTGCCCCTTTAAATTAAGAATATGTCCTCTTGGTTATATAGGGAGGAGAGAAACTATCCAAGATAAGCTTCGCTTTGCTCTTATTGTACTGCAGTCCATACACACTGAACTCCATCAGTAGCTCTTTGTCCTCTTGTAGCTTTCCTGAAATACCACAAGCCCCCTGCTAGCCACCATCTTAACAAAGGCTCCTCATTTGGACTACTTTGGCTGCTCTACAAGCAATTTTACCATTTAATAAATACATTATTTAATAAATAATAAATCTTCTCTAGCTTTTCGGCTCATGGATCAAGCAAATCCCTTCCCTTTTTTGCCTCACTCTCTGCTCACCTCACAACCAGCCTTCAAGAAATCCGCAATCTTTGACATGGGCACAAAATAGGCCACGTGTGGCTTTCCGGTGGTGGCCGTTCCCCAGTAGACCCGCAGCTCTCGCTCCTTGAGAATTTCCTTCAGCTTGTCCTCCCCTAGGACCTCCTGCATTAGAGAGAGAACGTCATGATGAATAACCAAAAATCTATATTCGGAGAGGTAAATTCTGACTTTTTACCTTATTCAATAACATTAGCAGGACGGATACTTGTTTAACAATATAAAAGTGTATAAGCATAAAATAATACTCTAATCATTTCTATTTAACAACAAATAACATGCTATCTGCTCTCTTTGCCGTTTTCGACATGAGTTTACATTAAAAACAGATATTCACACATCGCACACAATTCATTTTAAGCCCACATTCTTGTTTAACCCTTTCAGCGCTGGAGTTCAAGCCGACTTCATTGTTTAACTAGAACAGGATTTTAGGGCTAGCCAATTTACACTTAAGCTACTGAAATATTTTAGGACAAGTTAATCTATTCCAAGATACCTAGTTTAAGGCAAACCATGAAACCAATCACGTTATAAGGATAAAAGGTAATTTTGTCCCCATTTCCCCATACATGTTAAGAAAAAATAGAAAAAAATACCTATAAAAGTAACTACTAACCCTTAACTTAATCATACACATGTAGCGGCATGTATGTGTAGTGGCACATTGAACAAATTAGAACTACTGTTACTATCCCTATTACTACTACTACACAAGTTTAGTATATAGTTAAGCATTGCTAAGGATTTGTAAGAAAACGGTAACATCACACCTGTTGATAACATAGGTGTAGGAATGTAATAATCCTATCAGTCTTAATTTAACATAGTATGACGTGTGTGACGCATGTACAGAAACACAAACCTGCAGGTTGCGTGTGATGAGATGAGCCTTCTCCTCAGGAGTTGCACTGTCACCCATATTGTCTTGTTAAACACACGCACTTTTCTGCAAGACCCTGTATAAGAGAGAAAAGTGTAAGCATTGTCAGCACTTTACCCAGATGTGTCTGCAGGCAGTATAGAAACGGCATTGGTCTTTGCCTTAGGTGGTATTACCGTATAACCAGATTGCGCAACTGCTTAGGGACCCGACGGTGTAAGGGGCACCTTGTAACATAAAAGGCAAAACCTATACATTTGTGACACCAATTCCACACAGTATATGCATCCATTGCGTTCATTGGGAGAGCTTTCCTGCTTCAAGCACCCAATCAGATACAAGAGTTGTTAGACTATGGAGGAGGAGAGCTGCAGGTAGCGCCTAAGGTAATTGCTTGTTTTAATCTTTGGAGAATCCATATCCCAGAACTCACGGAGTACCTCAATACGCATCCTTCTTTTTATTAAAGCAGCTACACGGAACGAGGCTATGTATACATTTACAAAATTGCCCCAACATCGTTCTTGATTCATAACCTGAACACTGTAACTGGCTGCGCTAGTCTTGTGCTGGACACTGATAATTACTACCCCATTCACACACAGTGACAATAAAGCAAAGAACGCTGGTTTAGACAGACATGAGACAGACACCCCATTAATAGAGCAGATTGGCCATTAGATATTGGACAGGTTCCCAAACAACTCATCACATACTGTGTTACATTTATTACAGTATATTGGCCAAGTTCCTACAGCGGAGCTCACTCACTGCTTCCTAAAACCAGATGTCACCACAAGTGCCTGGATCTCAGATTCCCCAGCACTCGTCCAGGTGTACACATATATTCCATATAGGATGAGGTAGTGAAATAAGATTTTAATACCATGTGAAAGACACTGTGAACATATTTTGATATTCTAAATATTTCTTAAAGTTGTAAACACTAGACGTCTGACATCTACAACCCATTCAAGCAGATTTGTATAAATAATATGACAAGAAATGGATCAGCTGACATTTCCTGTGATGGGTAACATCAGGTGGTTGATGCCACAATCAGATCCTGGCCAATACAGTGGCCCCACGTGAAAATTACCTGTATGCCTTTTATTTAATGATAACCCCCCCAAACAGATGAACTGAACGACTTTGACTTATTGCCATTACAAAGCCTGATAGACATATGTGGCCCGTAAGTAGCCACGCCCAGAACACCGATCTACTGCTTTTATTATGCAGATCCTCGAACACAATTAACCATGCTCTGTAACTGTGCTACCACCACACGGACAGACATACTAGACATTTCCCCTTGTATGTAAATCGTTACGATCACTCTTAATAACCCCACATCCTAACCGAGCCGTTTTGTTTTACCTGCCGGTACACGTGGTTCTAAAGGCGTCCACTGATACTCGCCGCCGGTGATTGCGTCAGACGGGTTCCGCTCGATGCGCTCGGCACTTGATTAGATTGGCTGGCTGGCTAGTGGTTGGCAGGTTCGTGCACCATGGTGCGGACGAATCGCAGCGCATCTCGATCTTAAAGGTGCAGGCAGACGCTTAATAGATCCGTTAACGAAACTGTGTGACCGGAAATTGAGCTGCATGGATGACCCTCACTCTCGAAGTCCGGTAAAGCAGGACGCGCTTGTGTTCAGTGTTTTCGTTAAAAAAGAAGAGTCACTCAAACTTTTTTTTTTTTGGTATCTCCGTATTGTGGAAAGTTTCAGGGTTTCTCAGACGTTTTACTTTACATTCTCCATGTTCTTTAATTGCTAGCTAACTGACAAACGGTTCACCAATAGATTATTATTATTATTATAATGAAAATACTTAATGAACAGTTAAAGACTCTGGAATTATAATGACAACTCTATCAGGCAGAACATCATCTTGTGGAGCTTGATGATTATGTTTTGTTAGTACAGACTAATCTCTATACCAAAGTATTTATTACTAGTATCTGATAGAGATCCCTTTTCGAGTTGTGTTGTCTACACCCGTACCACTCCTGATGGGAGGATGTTCCATGTATCTACCAGCCTCTCAGTTAAGTAAAACTTCCTTAAATCATATGTAAACTTCTGGCCCTTTTGTTTTAGGCTATGACCTCTTGCCCTAACATGTTTCCTCCTCTGGAATTGACTTCCCTTCTGTACCAGAGATCTGTGAAGTGGCAGAACCTCATCCTGCTATTAATGGCTCTCCCTATACAACCCAGCACCCTGCTTGCTTCGCTTTTTGCAACTATTTATTGCATTGCTTGCTTAGCTTTAACTCTTTAAGAAATAATCACGCCCGAGTCCCTCTTCTCTCTTGTCTCTTGTCTAGACATAGATTTCCCTAAAAGTCCCTTTTTTTGGGTGTGTGTTTATGGTGATTGTTGTAAATGTACCGACGCTGGTAACACTTTGCAGGAGAACGCATTCACAGTTACAGCCACTGTCTGTATTATTATAAATGTATGTATTAATATAAATGTATTCATTTCATCTATCACAACCCTCCTCTTCAGTGAGATAGAGTAGATGGGAAGCTTAGGACGCTGTTCAGATGGGATCCAGTGCTACAGGGGGTTATAGTTTTACTGTCCCGTGTGACGAGTCAGCTTCTATGGGAATGCTGACAGTTTGTCTTGCCAGGGGAGACTAGAAATTAGGCAGACAAAGCAGATCAGCGTGTGCTGACCTCCTCTGTCCACCATCTTAAAGGGGGAGGTGTCATGATTAACTCATATGATGTAGTGGATGCATGGAAGGGTAATCCAGCAGAGGTGGTTTGTTTTTGTGTAAGCATTGAATGGGTTAATCTGATGTTAATTTAAATCAGTTTCTTGTGCATGCCCCCTGTATCTCTTCTAGCTAGTGTCATCTTCCCAGAGGACCCCTGTGGAGGTTCATGGCCTAACTCAGGGGTGTCCAACCTGCGGCCCTCCAGCGGCTGCAGGACTGCATCTCGAATACTCATCAGCCAGCCCCTTCGCTGAAATAGCATTATGGGAGATGTAGTCCTCCAGCAGCTGGAGGGCCGCAGGTTGGACACCCCTGGCCTAACTGATAACTATCCTGAGTTATAAGAATTCCATTAATGGCTTAAGTGTAGGGTTTTCCCATCACCTTTACCCCACCATAACTTATTGGCACATCAAAGATGGAATCAATTCTTGGAAAAAGGTGTCATATATTCGGTCATGTGGTCAGCGGGGTGCTTTCTTTGCAAAATAGTCTTATTTAAGGGCAATGCATGACCTCAAAGAAGAACTCCACGATATACTCAGATTGGAACAACATCAGAAAAGTATCGTTAAAATGATACCATTTATTGGCTAACTGTTTAATTGCCAGCTTTCGAGACCAAGTTGTTAGGTCTCTTCCTCAGGCAGTAATGAAGTTAACAAAAACTTAAAATAAACACAGAGGTATCGGGGAATTTTCTCAGCCGTACATTAGCTGGACTAGCAGAGATCTAATAGACAGATAAGGTTCAGTCAGAGCATCTTTGGTCAGTTTACTCCCTGGTTAGAGGGGCCATAAAACCATTTGACAGATGCCAGATCCATGAAGGTGCCAAATGTTCCCAGGAATAAGTTGTTTGTAGTTAATTGGAATTGTGAGAGAATGAATGGTTTGTAATGTTATAATGAGAGATGAATTCTCTGTTGAGGCCAGTGAGTAGGGTATTAAACCAGCATATTAGTTTGACCTATCAGTACTAACAACTTCACATGCCAAATGATGGGTCCAGGCTGGTCTGTGGGAATTAAACCGCTTGTGCATGAAATACACCACTTTGCACGTAAAGCAGCCATTGATTTTGTGGTGTAAGTGTGAGCCTGGTATCTGTATTTCATTTGTGGGAAGGATGTGTGCACAGGTCTCGCATCTCTTTTATTGGCAGGGAGAGGTACCGTTTTCTGTTCGCCTCTGAAGGGTGCTCTTCACTATCCATTGTTTGAGATTGGGAGGCTGTTTGAATGAAAGCAGTGGGGGATGTGGGAATATTGATACAGTATATTTAATGGCTTGACTGTATATGATTGAGTTTTTGGTATGTCTCTGGGATGGAAGCTGTTGTGTATCGTCTTCATGAAATCTGAGGAGTTCCTCTTCGCTACCAGTCCAGGTGATTAGTATATCGTCTATGTAGCGGAGATATACCAGTGATTTGGTGTGGCAGGCGGAGATGTAGTCCTCCAGTTTGGCCATAAATAGATTGGCATATTGTGGAGCCATTCGTGTGCCCATAGCGATCCCCATTTTCTGGAGATAAAAGTCCTTTCTAAATGTGAAGTAGTTGTGGTTGAGGATAAGCTGTATTAGTTGTGTTATGGGTTCCATTCTTAGGCTACACCATCACAATGGGGAATGTTGGTCTAGAGGGATTCTACATCCATCGTAGCAAGAATGGTGCCATCAGGAACTTTGGTTTGTTTCTTTGTGTAAGCATTGAATGGGTTTATCTGATGTTAATTTAATTCAGTTTCTTGTGCTTGCCCTCTGTATCTGTTCTGGCTAGAGGTGTCATCTTCCCAGAGGACCCCTGTGGAGATTCATGGCCTAACTGATAAGGATCCTGAGTTATAAGAATTCCGTCCTTAGCTTAAGTGGAGGGGTTTCCGTCACCTTTACCCCACCATAACTTATTGGCAGATCAAAGATGGAAATCAATTCTTGGAAAAAGGTGTCATATAATTGGTCATGTGGCCAGAGGGGTGTTTTCTTTGCAAAAGAGTCTGATTTAGGGGCAATGTAGCGATCTCAAGGGGGAACTCCAGGATATACTCTGATTGGAACAACATCCTAAACCATCTGGATTTAAGGAGTTCCCACAGGCCTGCGTATTGATGGAACTCGTGAGTGAGGGTCCTGTGTTTAAGTCCCATTGTTTTTAAGAACTCTTTGCCTCTTTTATTTTTCTTTTGCATGTCTTGTTTTTTTGTAATTACGGCACTGTGTAGCATTTGTTATTCAAATATTAATCCAAATCTGTTTTTGGGCTCTAGTATTGATATCCACAAACCCTAAGAGAGGATAACATGTTATCAAATTGTTATTACCTGATTTCTAGAGGATATATACCATATTGGCTCGAATATAGGCTTCAACCTTAAAGATATGCTTTATGCCCCCTAGAAGTGCAGAGGTTGTCTACGCGCATCGTCGCAGCTGGTGAACGTCTGCGCAATATACTGTGGCAACCTCCGCCGGGGCTTCTATGGTGGAGCACCGAAAGGTTATGTCATGCTGGTGCTCTACCATGGAAGCCCCGGAGGAAGTTCCGGCAGCGGAGGTTGTCTACGCACATCGCGCAGGCGTCCATGGCTGCCGGAGAGGAGGATCTACCTGGGGGGGGAGTTAATTTGGTATAACTGATGCCTTGTTAAGGGGTAAAGTTAGTAAATCCAGAGGCCTGGTGTTGTTAACCCCTTCATGTCCACACCGTCACAGCTTGGCAAATAGTCCTAACCGTGACAGTGGCCTCTTGTTTTTCCGGCATGGTTGCCCCATTAAATGTTCTCTGTACTTATTTGCGTTGCTATGAGGACCACTGCAATACTCCACTGTGTGTACAGCGTACTGTATGTACTGTATGAGCGTTTTATTCCTGTATTTAGAGCAGTCTACTTAGTATGAAGATAATAAGGGTTGTGTTCCCTGTAAACTTTGGCTGAATTCCATAATGACTTAGGTTAGACTTTGCCTATATCTTTGTTGTCCACCTGGTAACGTGGTTTGTCACAGCCCTCTAGATATTTGTTATGACACCCAATCTGCTTGAAATTGTATCTACTTGGCTTAAAATTGTTCCATTAGCACTTTTGCTTGTACCGGAAGTGTTGCTGTTCCATAATGCACCTCCACTGTACTTGGACAATGATAATGATGCCGTTTAATTAAACTTCTGTTTCCTTTCAATAGTATAAATTACAAACAGCTCTATGGAAAATTCCTGTGACGATTGTGGATGGTCCTCACCTAAAGGGAATTCTGGCCGTCAAGTTGTGTTTTGTTTGGAGAATTTGCAACCAGACAGTATGGAAGCAATGAGGATTAGAATTGTAAATGAGAGAGCAACAGGAACAAAGCACAAACTTGAGGAGGTAACGGCATTGTCCCCAAGCCCTAAGAGAATACACACTACTGTGTTTAGTTGCAGCACTCCTTGCTCTTCAAGCCGTTTACAAGCGTACAACTGTCCCTTACGTACTGATTTTACTCCCTGCGCCCCTGATGTATCTCCTTGCAATAATCTGAATGTGGTATCCAAGCAACCTAATCAATGGGATGACTCTTTGTTGGATCTCTCAGATAATGAGAGTGATTCCCCCTTATATTTGACTGTGGATCAGATTGAGTCATTATTGGAAGATGACTCCTGCTGTACTGCTGAGCCTTCAGGTTGGGAAAGCGAGGTGGAAGTTTCTAAAAAAACTGTGATTCACGTGCCTTCTGACCGAACTCTGCTTCCTCTAAAGTCTCAAAACTGTGATGTGGAAAATAATGCCCCTCATCCTAAGCAAGAAGACAGTACTTTAATTGGGACGGTGGAGAGTGAAGATGAGGATAACTATGCTGCAATGATTCCATCCCCCCGCGCATCATTGCCTTCTAATGAACTGCTGGATGAGGTACCTAGAGAGAACTCCTCTGATTTGTACACCATGAGGGCTCCATCTCCTTCTAAATCAGTGGTGGAGAGATTAACTCTACATAGTGGATCTCGAGCCTCTTCACTGCCAAACAACTTTTTGCATCAGCCTCGTTTCACCATGGGGGATACCACCACAAATCAAGGTTCTACTGCTTGTGCTACTGAGGTCCCATCTATTACAAACACTACACGAAGGGGTTCTGATGTTGCTGAAATACAGAGTGAGGGTTCCGATTTGCCTTTTGACTGTGACATTGATGATATCTTAGCTCTAAGTCCTGGGGATAGCTCATCGGCAGAAGAAGACTGCACGCTTGTTGTCTATCCCAGCTGCCAGAATTTGGGGTTGGACATGTCTGACTCTACAGTCTCCACAGTGCCTTCCAACTCTCTCCAGTTGCCTAGTTCCTTCGCTACTGTTAAAGTTTCAGACAACCCACAGCTTCCCTTTTCATTTAATAGACGGTGTCCCAAAGTGCTACCTATGGGGAAGTCCTCTATTCTCGCAGAACAGACAGTGATTACAGATCCATGCAGTCTGAAACAAAACGGGCAA
The DNA here is from genome assembly GCA_009364415.1 of Spea multiplicata. Taxonomy (NCBI): domain Eukaryota; kingdom Metazoa; phylum Chordata; class Amphibia; order Anura; family Pelobatidae; genus Spea; species Spea multiplicata. Next base: position 23,449,047 of record VKOC01000002.1, read on the forward strand.
GAGGTGGACCCTGGCCATTCTGTTGTCTCCCCTGATCTGCAAGCCCTTACTGAAGTTGAACAGGAGAACAAGTCTGTTGAAGCTCCTCCAAGTATTCCTGATGGCAATTATATTGCAGAGAACCAAAATCCATCCCCGGTAAACTCTACCTGCAAGCACATATATTAACCACAAAACTGTAAAATCAATGCCATTAATTCTTTGTGCAGAGTATACACACTTTTAGATTTGCAAGCACAACAGTTAAGATGCTAAAAAATTGCAGGGTTCTCTTTTAGATAAATCCATATAAACACATAAAATAGATTTGTACTTGTGCTTCTAGTTGGTAATTTTTAGATCACTTCCAATAAGAGATATTCCTATTCTATGCATGTGCTATACTCATCTTTTCAAATACACTTCCCCTAGTCTTCTAACAAACAACTAACTTTGTGCCAATATGTATTATGTTCAACTTGGTGAAGCTTATTTCTTTTGGTTTCTTTTTATTGTAATTCAGGAATCATCTTCTGTAGCCCGCAAATCGTCAGTAGTTCCTGTCAAGCCAGAAACAAGGAAACTGGGGAGTGTAGCTCCTTTACCAAAACCCACCTTCAGGTATCTCCAGTAGCTCCAAGAGCATTCATGTTGGGTTCATGGTAATTTATATTCTCGGTTGTCTACTGCCAGTTTAGTCTTGTGTCCATCCTCTATGCATAATGCAGTTTACATATCTGCCTGTAATCATTTCACACATATACCGTATGGGCCCAATTATAGGCCGCACCCTTATAGTCTGGGGGGGGTATTGCGGCCTATAATCGATCCAATACGGTATAATCTTGTCTTGGGAAAAACTTGGCATGGAGGCATCTGTATTGAAATACTTTTCATATTACAAAAAACGTTTATCCGTTTCAGGCCACCAACAAGACTGGGTAAAATACAGCAGAAGGCTTGCACTACCCACTTCTGGTTACTTCCCCATTGACAGTGATTTTTTCTAATCAGTTACCAATAAAGAATCCAACAATTCACCCAAAAACCTCTCGGGGCCTCTATATTCTTTATTTCAGACCACAAGTTTCTCTGTGTCAGCTAAAGGAAAACCAAAAACAGTACTTTCACTGTGTAGAAATGCACCTTGACGGACTTAGTACATCAGAAGGTTAGTCATTTACCCTTTTATACGTGTATAAAGAGGTTATCAGTTATTCTGGGGATAGTACAAAGTGTTACAATAACAAAAAAGCATGAGCGCACCAAGAGAAGTACGCATAACAATAGTAGACGAATATATTGTGCCACATGCTTTGTCACACCATGCCAGACAAGTCCAATTTATTTTAAACCTATGTATGGAAGATGTTCAGAAGATGGATGATCTGCCTACTACCACACACAACAGCCTTAGTTTCTGCACTAGTCATTAAACCCATACAACACATACAAAAACTACTGTTTTTGTAATGATATCTTGTTATGAGTGCTCATACTGTACCTTCCTGTATTTTATTTTCCAGATCCCAATTATGAGCTGGCCTCGTTACTGAACAGGATCAGCAGAGAACACCCCAGTTGGCAGCACCCATCTGATTTTACCAGGAGGTACTTACATTTCTCTCTATTCTTATTACTACATGACAAAGGAGAAACTTTGGCTTTCTGATATGCCTTGTTGATTTCTTACAGAAATCACCCCCGAACTGGTGGGAAGAGATCTACATGGTGCACCTTGGACAGATGGGTGCTACAAAATGGAGGCAACAAGCGGCGCTTCCAGGATTTGCCCTGCACATTTCAAAGAAGCCCAATTCCTGATGTCCTCCCTTCTAGGCCATTGTAATATTACACTTGCATGGTGTGTCCTGCCCTACCTTTATGTACCTGATAGCAGTAGAAGGATGCACCCATGGTGAGAACATATTTCCTATCAGTGTTCGTTCCGTTTGTATATATTGTTATAGTTCTGTTTCGGTTTTATTGTCTTTGACGGGGCATTTTATATTCTGTGAAAGCTGTATTGGCCCTGATATTTACTTTTAATAAATTGTTTTCACACTTGGTTTGCATACTCGTTGAGACATCTGTTTTATCTCCTCCCACATGTCTGGTTTTCCCCTCACATAAATGCCTTTCTGTCTCTTACTACTGGTACCTCTCTTTTGACTCTTTTCCTGTCTTATAGGCTGCCCATCCTGTTTGACCTCTGTGACATTATTGTCTTTTTCCACTTCTCTTCTCTGTTAGGAATGGTTCCCACCTGCAGATTATCTTGGTTTAATTGAGTTATCTGTAAATCAGTGTGCCCCTCATCCCCTCCCCCATCTACTTTTTATCGGATTAAAATCAAAACCAAGATTACTATGAATGCAGATGGTGAGGGTGGCGAAATACAGAGCACAAAATAGAATATTTTGGATTTCAGGATAACATGAGGCTTGCAAAACTGGACAGACATTTGTGTGAACTCATTTCATTTGGAATAGAGATATTGGCCACACTGTATATCAGCCATATGATCAGTCATAATATTATGACCACCTGCCTAATACTGTGTAGGCCCCCCTTTTTGCCGCCAGAACAGCCCTGACCTGTCGTGACATGGACTCCACCAGACCTCTAAAGGTGTGCCGTGTTATCTGGCACCAAGATGTTGGCAGCAGATCCTGTAAGTCCTGTAAATTGCGAGGTGTGGATCAGAAGGCACATCCCATAGATGCTTGTATGGATTGAGGTTTGGGGAATTTGCAGGCCAAGTCAACACCTTGAACTCATTGTTACGTTTCTCAAACCATTCCCCAACCATTTTTGCTCTTTGGCAGGGTGCATTATCCTGCTGAAAGAGGCCAGTGCCATCAGGGTGTACAATGCTTAGGTAGGTGGTCAGTGTCAAAGTAACATCCACATGAATAGCAGGACTCTGTGTTTCCTAGCCAAACATTAACCAATGCATCACATTGCCTCTGCCGGCTTGCCTTATTCCCATAGTACATCCTGGTGCCATGTGTTCCCCAGGTAAGCGATGCAGACTCACCCAGCCATCCACGTGATTCATCAGACCAGGCCATCTTCTTCCATTGCTCCGTGGTCCAGTTCTTATGCTCACGTGCCCATTGTAGGCGCATGGACACCCATGTGTTCTGACACCTTTCCATCAGAACCAGCATTAACTTTTTCAGCTACAGTAGCTTGTCTGTTGGATTTGACCACACAAGCCAGCCTTTTCCCTACCACGTGCATCAATGAGCCTTGGCCACCCATGACCCTTTCACCGCTTTTCCTTCCCTGACCACTGCAGACCGGGAACACACTACAAGAGCTGCAGTTTTTAAGATGTTCTGACCCAGTCGTCTAGCCATCACAATTTGGCCCTTGTCAAAGTCGCTCAGATCCTTACGCTTGCCCATTTTTCTTGCTTCGAACACATCAACTTTGAGGACACAATGTTCACTTGCTGCCAAATATATCCCACCCACTGACAGGTGCCATGATAACAAGATTATATCGGTGTTCAATTCACCTGTCAGTGGTAATAATATTATGGCTGATAGGTGTATATCATCTATGGGGATTAGTAAATTAGTAAAGGCCATAAACAGCTCCGTGGTAACACTGAGAAAGACGTATTAAGTTAGAGGTGGGTATTTGGAATGATAGTGCTAAACGGCTATTCAGGATTTATCTGGTCTTCCTTGTCATCCCATTTTTGTGGATGCATTGTACGTTGGAGCCATCTCCTTCATGCCACCTCTCTAGGAACACATTTGGGAGATTTTCTGTGGTTTCAGTTCACTGTGGATGTCACCCGCATGTGCCAATCTGTCAGTGCCATCTGTCATCAGCGGCTTGGCACCTGCAAGTGGATCACCTCCATCACAGCACATCTGTCTCTTTCTAACCCATGATGCGCGAGGTGCTCTCCCACGGTTTACAAATATACACAGTTATCACTGCTCAGATCTGCAAAGTAATAATGAAACCAGGGGTATTTCACCCATGCCTGGCATGATCTGAACTGAGAGAACATTCTCTTTCTGTCCTATGTATGGAATTTCCATCTTAAAAATACAAATCTTGTCTCTCTGTGCCTTGCGTGGAAAAAGGCTGCAATGTGTCAAACCACACAAAGTCACAATTTAGCCAATTTGCTCATGTATAAAATAAATCTAAAAGAGATCATGTCTAGCATTAGAAATGCCAGAGTATAGCATGAATCTCTCATAGTATTTCTTTTTATCTGTTGTAATATTGCTGTGCCATAGAATGTAAAAGCAGCTTTTGGAGCAGTATTATAATTCGCCTAACTCAACAAACATATTGTAGATGGTACTAAATTGTCACATGGCTTTATATTATTACTGTTATTTTATTTAACGTTGTAATGGAATTTACATTGTAATTACACGGTGCACCTTTATATGTCTCCGTCCTGGGGAGAGGTGACCTAGTGTCCTTGCGTGACCTCTCCCCCCTGCTATACACTGACTGTTTAATATTGATATAAAATCTGATTTCAGATACACAGTAATCCTAACAGATTATCCAGCAAGAGACAGAAAAACCAGTTCACAGATTAATCCTGACTGAGGGAATATGAGTTTTGGCGTATGCAAATGTATATAAATGTGTGTGTGTGTGTGTGTATATATATTTATATTTTTATTTTATTGATTAGCCATATGCTCTTGAAAGTAAGTATACAGATACATGAGACATCTTGTAATGTATTCATATACATCCTTTTTGGAAAATGTTGTAGTGAAAAGGGACAAAGTAAAAACCAAAAAGTTAGTGGAAAAGGGCTGTCCATTAACAGGCCACATAGGAGAAACGAAGAATTTCCCACACTACAGTCATATTTTAACACTGTGTAGGCCGGTGGCAATTCTATTCTAATGAGACTATTCTAGTACCTATTAGTAAGTACAATACCGATCCATATATCTAGAGTGACCTCTTCCAACATCAAACCTACATGACACTAGAGTCCTACAACATGTCTTATTTCTATTGATTGGAGATTGTTTCTGCAAAGAGTAAGGGAACACTTAACAAACCAAACAATTGGTTTGCATATGCCATTCTAACAAAGGGAAATCCACATGATAGTGAGTTGATACACTGTGGTGTCTTTGTCCCATTCAGTCAACGCCGTGTCTTTGGGGTTGATTCGGCTCTCTCGCTTAACTGTTCGATATGAAAAGTCAACACTATCAAGTTTCTCCAGCAAGGAGGGCTGAGCTGGCCCTACATAATCCCTAACTGAATAGTTGATAAGGCTCTGGAAAATTTTTACTAATTTAACTATACATTATGCAGCAGAAGCATACTGTGATTGTTTGGTTGAAGTAAAGTAGGTGCCTGATAATTTGAATGTTGGGACCCTTCACCCATGTATAAGCATTAGAAAAGCCAGAGACTCTATAATGTTGTAGAGAGCACACATTTGGCCTTTTTTTCCTCTATTTTTCAATTTCTTGTTGGTTCCCAAATGATAGCAAATACCCCAGACTCAATATGTTGATATCACAGGTGCAGGTGATTTCCTCCATTGAGAAAAGTGTGTCTGTAAATCTCCTAGCTTTTGTCTAACATTTTTTTCTCCTCCCCTCTGCTAAATCTATTTCCCATGGGTCGATTATGCCATGCTATCTCCCCTTGTTGAAGGTGATGTATCATGTGCAAACATCCAAGCTGCTCCTATCCTTACCTGGCCAAAATTATTTTCCAGACAGCTTGTCAAGGCCATTGGAATGTGTCCAGGAACATGTCATTTAGGTGTAGGATGGTCTGACGAGGTATTGTATGCCTAAACATCAGTGTGTCTCTGAAACTTCAACTTACTTGTCTTCTTATGCTTGTGCTTCACGCTTCTGAGATTTATGGGCCCATACTGATGTATTTGCATATACAACTCTTGTATGGGTTGCAACCTGTGATACACTTGTGAAAATAGAAACATTAATAAAAGCAAAAATAAATGTTTTTGTAAATTATTTTGCTTTGAATCTCATTTTTTATTTTGATTTTATGGAAATCCTTTACTTTATTTCATAGTATGTGTATTTTGATCTGATGTGGTACAGTATATTACATGCATATTGTCAAATTCACATACATAATAGGAACAAGGGAAATGTAATGCATTCGGCTGTGCATATCTTCAGATGGCTGAATTTTGCGGTGTTTCGACTGACCTGTGATGCAGCAACCTGAGAATTTCTGTTATGTAGAGAGAGGGGCGCGTCCCTGATCGGGCATTTAGTGAAAGAGAGCAAGGTGGAGAGATACACCTGATACAGAGCCCCTTGGTGCTAGTTCAAGGAGGGCCTTATCACCACATGATATCTGAACCCCTTGTGTTGGGGGTGAGGATCAAGCAGGCAGGCAGAAGGGACCCAAATTTATCCATTAGGAAACTGGTCCAGACTATCCTGGCCAATGATTATGTCATCCGTGAAATATAATTGTTTGAAGGAGCAGCTCTGCAGAAGAAACAGCCATTGAGGAAAGTAGATGATGCTATTCAAGGTGGAGCCAACATCCAAAGGAGCATGGAGGCTATAAAGAAGAGCTAGGTGAATTGCAAGAGGTCTGTGAATGAAAAGATGGTAGCAGTATCACAGCTTAACAGAGTCAGTGGTGGTATGCCCCCATGCAAAGTCACATTTAAAATGCTGGGAAGAAATGCTGTGCACAAACTTTACCCACATGGGTGTTTCAGGAATACCCAAGGGTTTGGACACGGGATAAAAACACCCTACATGATCCTGATAAGTACTTCACTCATACATCCATGTAAAGTGAGATCTTCTTTTGTAGTCATCTAAAAAAAATATACAATTTTTTTATGTGTTTTTTTTTTACTATCTTACCCCTTTTTCTAGAGCATTGGAAACATGCTCCATGGTGTTTCCTTAGAGTTGCTATCACCTTTTTTTCTTGTCCTATTCTATCCCTATCTATGTTCTACTGGCATAAAAATACACTGAATGCCTCATATATATAGTACCTCAACATCACAAATCATGAAATCATGTGGTCTTCCTAACATCTATCCTTTAATTGCAGTGTATAATGCGTACCACTCAGGCTCAGACTGATTTTTATTTCAAGTGTTGCAGTTTCCAGTCTTCAATAAATCTGTTGTGTTCCCATTACATTTCTGGTCGCAAACAAAGGAGATAGTGCCACCTATCAAGATACAGCACAAAATAACAAAATCCCCAGAACCTTCCTCTTACCCTAATAGTTCTTTCCTGCCTTATCCTGGGTAGGTAATGTTCTTCTTCCCTTGCTATTTTTTAGGGCTCATTGGAGACCCCTGTTGCCAGGTTTGTAACCCCGCTCTATGGAAGAATGGGGGAGCCTTTTATCAGTGGCTTTGGTTTTTTGGGCAGCCATGCATCTGCCAGTGGCAGTTTGAATGAGCCTTTTTTAGGCTATCCTCCGACAAGCCTGAGCCTGAGGAACCAAATATTCCTAAGAAGGTGACTTCAGGTCTAAGCACTCTGCCTTTTGCAACTGGAAAGGAACTTTATGCAGCCCGGGAAGAGTTATGAATTATCCAGCCCTGGAAATGGAAGAAGAAAAGTTTGAGATTGGGACTTTTTTAAGGATCCTTTAATAGCATGGAGTAATTCAAGACCTTCAAGAGTCCCACGGTCTCCAGAAGGGTGACCACTATTTCTATTATCTGAGCAATGTGCTTCACCAAAGATTGACACACCAGAGGCAAGGGCCACCAGATGGTCAGCTTTCCCATGGATAGAAAAGCAGACAGCACAACAAAATGGGCAACTACAGTGATATTCAGACTTGGCATTGCAACTGCTTCAGTCTCTAGGTCAGTCATGATGATGTGGCTACAGGTGGCAGGGAGAAAGATATCCTACTGTGTATCAAGACCAATAATGGTGCAGCTGACTTCCTGCATGACACATGTCTTGAATTGGTTTGTATGATGGGCAGAGTTTTGACATGTAACATATTTGTGTGAAATACCATTTGTAGAGAAAAAGCTGTTTGAAAGAGCTACAGGTAGGCCGCAAAGATAGGGTGACGTTAAGATCAATATTTCTTTTCAAAAACTATGATAAAGAGTCTATTGAGAGGGCAATATAGGAACTGGAAGAGAGAGAAGAAATTCTGAATTCAACAAACATAAGATAGATCGGGCACATAAAGACATCCCATTTAATATTAGATCATCACTGTGTCTTGATTTATTCAACAAAAATAAAGCCCAAATTGAGAAGCATTGTGTGAAATACGAGGTAGACATTAGAACCACCTTTACCAGCAAAAACGTCATCATTTTCTGTATGACTTTATCAATCTCACATCTTTGTGGAGGAGTTTTGGCCCATTCTTCTTTTGCTTCCATTGCTTCAGTTCATTGAGGTTTGCGGGCATTTGTTTATGCACAGCTTAAGTCCTTGCCACAGCCTTTCAATCGGTTTGAGGACTGGACTTTGGTTCTGGTTCATTACAACACCAAAATCCTTTTTAGCCATTCTGAAAAATACAGTGCTAAATTACATTGACTGGCTCAGACTAGAGTTTTAAGGGAATGTTAGATACATAATTTTGCAAAGGGGTAATCATAACTGTTCTAATTAATTTCAGATAATAATGTGGTCTCCAGATGGTAATAGTTTTAACAAGAACATGTTTAGTTTATCACAGCATTCAACCACCTCTCCCTGATCAGAAACTCTCCTGTTACTAAGCGCTAAGAAAAAAAACTCCCTCAGCCAATAACCAGACCCCCTCTGTGATTAACGCTCAGTAAGACACATTTATTAATTATTTAATTAAATGTCTACAAAAAGAAACACTAATATACACTCTTTCACTGTTGATTTAAACCTTTAGTATGTTTCTTACTGGTTATAAAGCAGAGATTTCTCTCAATACATTACACACAAAACCTTCCTTGTCCGTTTCACTTATCCCTTTAATGTCACCAGAATGTATTAAAACTTCTCTTTTAAAAGGAACATTTCTGCTTTGGGGCCCAAATCCCCTTTTTTCTATGGTTTTTGAATAAGTTCTACAGCCCCAAAAATCACTAACATGCATAGGAAACACATAAATATTTGTTTTAATTAAATTATGTACAGTATCTCACAAAAGAGAGTACACCCCTCACATTTTTGACACTCAGCTACAGTGTAAAGTAGTGAGTGTACAGCCTGCATAACAGTGTAAATTTGATATCCCCTCAAAATAATTCAACACACAGCCATTAATGTCTAACACCTTGGCAAGAAAAGTGACTACACCCTAAGTGGAAGTATGGAAATTGGGCCCAATTAGCCCTTCCACCCCCGGTGTCTCATTAGTGTTACAAGGTCTCGGGTGAGAATGCGGAGCAGGTGTGTTAAATTTGGTGTTATCTGTCTCACACTCTCTCATACTGGTCACTGGAAGTTCAACATGGCACCTCATGGCAAAGAATTATCTGAAGATCTGAAAAAAAGAATTGTTGCTCTACATAAAGATGGCCTAGGCTATAAGAAGATTGCCAAGACCCTGAAACTGAGCTGCAGCACGGTGGGCTAGACCATACAGTGGTTTCAAAGACAAGTTCCACTCAGAACAGGCCTCAGCGTCATATCCAGAGGTTGTCTTTGGGAAATAGACGTATGTGTGCTGCCAGCCTTGCTGCAGAGGTTGAAGGGTTGGGGGGCCAGCCTGTCAGTGCTGAAGCCTCTTCTTAAGATGATGCACAAGAAAGCCCGCAAACAGTTTGCTGAAGACAAGCAGACTAAGGACATGGACTACTGGAACCATGTCCTATAGTCCGATGGGACTAAGATAAACTTATTTGGTTCAGATATCGTCAAGCGTGTGTGGCGGCAATCATGTGAGGAGTACAAAGGCAAGTGTGTCTTCCCTACAGTCAAGCATGGTAGTGGGTGTGTCATGGTCTGGACCTGTATGAGTGTTGCCAAGGTTTAGACATTATTGGCTGTGTGTTATTTTGAGGGCTGTACACTCACTACTTTGTAACAGAGTGTCATTTATTCAGTGTTGTCACATGAAAAGATATAATCAAATATTTACAAAAATAGGGAGATACTGTAAATACAATACATTCGTCTTCTGTAAAGCCACACCTTTAACCACCACTAAAACAAGTGTTAATTTTTGGCTTAAAAACAATGAGAGCAGGAGCATGTGGGGGAGAGTGGGCAATGGGCCCCAGGGGGCCCCGGAAATTCTGCATGTTTAGTGGGTGATGGCATTTGAGTAGGTGGTGAGTGTGCCAGTCCATGTCAGGTAAACTTTCTAGAATGAACATGAATAAAAAAACATTTCTAAAGCAATTTCACCAACTACTTTAGAGTGTCCTCGTTCAGGTACATATGCTGCTTAAAATTCACGGTTTTATACCCCATGCACCTTAACAAGGACACTCTAAAGGAGTTGTTGCAATTGCTTAGCTCTGTGTGCAGTTAACAAATTAATCTCAGAAAAAAAGGATTATTAATGTTTTGAAAACCTGGCCTGAGGAAGAGATTATTATTATCCAGGCCATTGTATATTTGTTTTGAATTCAGTTATTAAAGGCTTATGTTTAAATACCAAGGTCATAAAAATGTATAATGCCACGAAAGGATTAAGACCTTTCACACTAGACAGCGGTCAAACATTAAACAAAAAAGTAAATACGTGATCAGATGATGGATTGCACTGATTTAGGTGCAGATTCAGAATTGGTTTAATCTCTCATCTTACTTCACCTACCTAGCCCAAAGAAACTTTCAGTTGGGGTTATTTGCAGGAGAGCTACAGTTTCATTTTACTATACTTTCTGAACAGCCATCCCCAGTGTGTTTGTTCTACAGAAAAAGCTTGGATGGTCCTATAAAATGCAAACGTATATCACTAACAAAAGCATGCATTATGCGGGGCCATCTCATCCCTCATTGACTGATACTCCAGTGTCCGAGGGAGTCCCCTAAACAAACAATACGTATAAACGAAAATACTTTGTAAGTACGTTCATACCCATTATTAAAAAAAAATAATGTTTTTTCCTGAGGGAGAAACATAGCAGGGCCGAACTGGAAATAATTAAATAGCAGTCCCATATTTCATGGTGCCATTTTTGGTCACACTGCACATCAGGTTCCCAATATTTTTATTAGAAAAGGGACATTTTAACGTAAATTTGAAAAACACATATGAAAACACATAATTTCTAATATCACTTTGGCCCATGACATCATGGGGCCAACTGAGAGAGTAGCCAAAAACGTATTACGTATGAAATTAACTATTATCAAATGTATTTAAATTACTCAAAACAAAGTTATTTCAAACATTTAAATTGTAAACATTGCAAATTAACTAGTAGAGAGAAAAATGTAAGAGCCTCAGACCAGTCAGGGTGCCCACACTGACCTCTGTCACTGCCGAAAGCCCTACAATGGGCACGTGAGCATAAGACCTGGACCATGGAGCAATGGAAGAAGGTGGCCTGAACTGATAAATCGTGTTTTCTTTTACATCACGTGGATGCGTGTGCGTCGCTTACCTGGAGAACACATGGCACCAGGATGCATCCATGGAGACCCCACCTCGCAACTCACAAGACTTAAAGGATCTGCTGCTAATGCCTTGGTGCCAGATACCCCTGCACACCTTCAGAGGTCTAGTGGAGTCCAAGCCTCGACGGGTCAGGGCAGTTTTGGGGGCAAAAAGGGGGACCTACACAATAATGTTATGGCACACAATACACAATAATGTTATTAAAAAGATATTCTAAAACACAGCCAGAACCGAACAAAGTCCTTCAGTCCGATAACTTAGAGGTGGTATCCACAATAGGTATTATTTGATATGATTGTTTTTATAGCAGTAGCAGATGTTCTTGTATTATGCAAATTAACATTAAATTGCATTAAATGGCATACCATGCTGTTCAAACTGTGCACACTATCCAGTCCTAAAAATACACATGCAATAAAATGGGCAGCATGCATGTGTAAATCCAACATCACTTTACATGCATGCAATATGTGAAACCCTTCTCCCAGTGACCCTAAAATCTAAAAGTCAAAGAACCCTAGTCAAAATTTAGCCTTCTGCACCTTTTCAGCCATCTTTAGATGGTGAATGTGCAACTAGCTTTATGTGGGTTACTATCTTCCAGTGGGATATAATATATAAATATAGTCCATATATTAATAAATTATAGCATTAACCCCTTCTTGAATAAGGGTACTACACTACAGAGGGTACACCAAAATCTGGAGCTTTTTTTGTGTGGCTTTACAATATGTTTGGTTAGCTATAATTGCCCTTTTTATTTTTAGGGCTTTTTTGTCATATCAGTTTTAGATGTATAGTCCAACATTTAGTATGAATAATATATTAAAAAATAAAATGTATGATACTCACATAGTACATATTTTTGGAAAGCTGGACAACCTGGGGCATTTCACTAGCAGCAGGTAGGCTCTTGTCATGCAGCCATTTCACCGCCAATCTTTGCAAAAATAAGCCATTATTATTTATTTCTTTTTTCAAAAACGCTTTTGTGGTTTCCCAGCTAGGGGGCTGGCTGTGGCATAATGCCTAAATGTTTTTTCCAGTGTTCCAGTCATTACAAGTCAGCTGGCTGCCTGTTTTTAATATTTATTTTTTACTTTACTTTTGTTGGCATTAAAGCAGGCAACCATAGTCTCATCTCCATGCAATGATCACAATTTTCTTTTAACCGTTCTGAGGTTGCTGATCACCCTGTGACTGATCAGCAGCACCCACTTCCCATGAACAGAGCCATTCATAAAAGAAATCTTGCGTGTTCACATGATCGGATAAGACATAGAGAGGGTAAATGATGGTTCTTGAAGACTGCCGCCATGATAGGTTTTCTTGCACATGTTTTTATGCCACCATGGAACACCATGAAGATTTTAGGGGACAGTTTACTGTCCCAAACAGTCTCACGGCAAAGAAACTAGTGAGGGAGCGCCTAGGAGCGAGCACCATTAAGGTGCTTTGTTCCAGTTACTTCTATAGAGTACTCTATAGAGAACAAAGGGCGGTAGGCTGGGCCAGCTTCAACGGTGGGATAAGGGAAATTAGGGAGTATTTTAGTAGGGCCATTGGGCCTGTTATTACTTTACTTGTTTGCTTACTCCGGTGACAGTATCGGTCAATGGTAAGCACTGATTTTGTTCTCAGGCTTGTTTCAGGGCTGAATGGGGCTTTTGACAGAGGCGCTCCAGTGTGCGGAAGTGACATCACATCACGTGACTCCGCTGTGTTCCTGGGCGGAGAAAGAGAAGAGACGCTGTGAGGGAGCAACGTGAAGGCAGCCTTGCGGGATTACCGCAGGTACAGTGTCTGACCGCCCGTGACCGCCCGCAACACCAGCAAGACCGCTCGCAAGTTTTTTGGCGGGTTCCGCGGGACCCGCATCCCAACGCAGTCCTCTAGTAAATAGTGATAAGGGTTATGCTACACTACCGTCAATGTCTGGCTTGGTGTATAGTGCTGGGGTTACGCTGTACCATATCTGTTCAGTAAATGTTATTTATTTAAACTAATTTATTTTTTCAGATTTCTAGGTTTTTTTTCCACTTGACATACAGTTTACAAATTCGTAAAATAAGTAATCTTGCCATCATTTATTTTTTTGTGGGTGTCTTTTCATTTTAAAGTGAGGGGGGTGCCGAATTCTCTAGGTACGCCCCAGGTGGGGGGGGAGCCTTTGTTGATGTTGCATTAAATTTGCACCTTGCCGCAGCTCTGTCAGAAATAACTCGAGGTAGACATAACACAGGTTAGGAAATTCTGATTTAGGCCATTTCACTTCTTGCCCCATGAGTACACTGTGTCTGTCATTTATATAAGTAGGTTAGGAACGTTCAGAACATTGCACTTTGAGCTGTACCCATGAGAGAAAGTGTGGCCCAGTTATGTACCTGGCTTTCAGTGTACCTGTGTATTTATGTCTCACATAAAAAATATTTTTATATGTCTATTTACCCTCTATATATTGACTTGCCTCGCACAGTAGCATTACCTAATAAGGAAAAAATCTATTATTAAATATTTGGGGTAAAATGACACAATGCATATGGAGATCATTTCAAGCATGGGCATTTACGAAATATTGTTTCTGGGAGGGTGGCAAATCGTTAGCCCTATCCTGGCATAGAGCATAGGCAGAAAAATGGTGGCATGGTCACACATGGGTATGTAGAGTCTTCTTTGCAAATATAATGTTTAGTTTACAAAAGTATGCTAAATAAATAGAAAATGAAATCACACTTTTTTATTAATCATGTACATGTTTAAGAGCATGGACTTAATTAATGAAAAAAATTGAAGTGTTAAAAACATGACTCAATCCATAATTGAGCATAATTTATTGCTTAGGGTATAGAAAAGGGACAATCAGGACAGAGCTTGTCTATTACCTTACTACATCACACATCTTAACAATTCAGGGCCATTTTTAACACTGGGTAAAAGGGGCAACAGCATATTGGGCCTCCAAAATAGCCATTACTTCGTGTTCAGTAAACATGGCCAGTAATCTGGAAACTGACAGACTGTGGGTCGTGGCTTAAATGGATGCCATTGCTGAAATGCATAGTACCATACAGTTTCTAGGATTACATTTTTGGTAATCGCTAGACAAGAACGGACGTCATGGTTGTAGCCTCTAAACCAATAGCTGTATGTTATGATTAAAAATTACAAAAAAATCCAATGGGATTTCCTCTTTACAATTTATTTACTATACCTTACTTTGTTCAGACAATTACAAATGTAATAAATTAATTTACTATAATTTTGTTACAAATGCTTCAGTGGTCTACATATATACATTACTTATTGTATATTTTTTTACTCAATGCGTAAACTAGACTTTTAAGCAACATTCAACTGCCGCAGGTTATCAGTTAATTGAGTACTAGCTGAACAAGTATCTACATGTAATCTTATAAACATCTCATGACTCATTATTTAGAATCTGTTGGCCACATTTAGTTTTTGTAAATTCATTAGCAGATTTCATATATTTTCATTATAAAAACAATAAGGCCTAGCAAACAATGCCTTCAATGAAGTATCCCAATATTCTTTCTTTTCTTATCTGATAATAAATTCCCAAAGCCATAAAAACATTATTTACACATTTTAAAGTTAATTATCTGCTACTGTTGCAATCTTTGTTACCAATTTATTGTTTAGTGAATTCAATGTGTTTTAAGTGTTTTCCAATAGCATTTAAGATCATTAAAACATATGAATGAAAAAATAATGAATGTATTTCTAGCTGTTTCCTGGCCAACACTTTTGATGCATCCCAATTAATTTTTAAACTTTTAATTTTCTGTGTTTTTTGTCTTTCAACTGGAGAAATTAAAGATAGCATTGTGACTACCCAGGGGGAATTACTCCCAGAATTATAAACCACTAGGGTGTTGACCACATTTAGATGAGGATGTTTTACCACCCGCAATTTTGGGCCTTTGTTACACCCAGTGCAGGCTCATAAAAAGTGAAGAGGCCTGGTGGCGAGCTCCCTCATCCAGCCCAATTGTACCTGAGTGGAGGGGGAGGTCTGCACAGCCGCCAGCACTGACCTCTTCCTCAATGGTCTGCACTTGGATGTCACGTCATATCCCAGTGCTCTCCAACAGCAAGGGAAAAGTGTTATAAGAGGTCTGAGACAGCAGCTGCACAAACTTCCACCTCAGTAGTCTGGCACCGTTGAGGAGGCGCAAGGGATGGTCAGGGTCAAGTCAGGGGTCCCTTATTAAAGCAACAAAATAAGAAGCATTTGGACAACTTAGGTCAATACTGTTATAGATGTCTATCTATGCATTACATAACTGAGGTTGTTCTCATATTTGACCAGAAAAATTACAAATAGTGTACTTTGATGTGGTGGCAGACTAAGCAATATATATAACGGATATAAATAACGGGTACTTGCTGGGTGTGGTTCCTTGCTTTGTAGCATATAGATGTTGCCCATTTCAGCAGCACCCCAAAATGTGAATGTAGGTTCTGCCCAGATCTTTGGTGCCTCATTAATGGCGTCCAGAGAGCGTTTTAAAGTGCAGTCACACTGTTTCAGCTCCATGATAAGCAAAACAGTCATGTTAGGAGTAGCTACGGCTGGCCAAAATAAATGTATTTATGTATATAGAAGATTATGAATCTGGAGACAAAAAGACACTGTGACGGCCCTGGGTTAATAGGTGCCTTCTGAAGTAGTTGTCATTACCAACCTGGGTTAAAATGTACTGATTTATTGGCGATTTATGTATTTTTTTCCCATATACTGGTGTTCATTTGTGTGTACTTTGTTCTCCCTCATGTCCTACCCTATCCATGTGCCACATGCCCTGCCCCCGGACTTTTAACCCTGTATAGCCCGGACATCATCGGCCCGACCACAGCACGGTTGCACGGAGATACCCCACGGGTGGTGGGGGCACAGACCAGGGGTGATTCGGGGAAGAAGCCTCCTATAGATTCCCAGCCGCTGGGGCTGCCAGGAGAGTGGAGATTGGCCGGCACGGTTATCGCACGCACGCCGGCTATCCTGCGGTCTGTCCCGGGGAAACTTTGAACTGCTGCCGCCCGGGGTCCCTTCAAACGATCGTGTCGCTTTTTGGACAGGATATCCTCAGGACCCTGAGCTATCTATCGGTACCCCGGGATTGCCGCCGCTCCTTAGGGATCACCCCGAAAATGCCGGTTTAAGGTGGTACAGGCATTGCAGGGCTCGGTGGCCTGAATGTGGCGCCGGACTGTCTGGGCAGGGTGGGAAGATGTGGACATAATTTATGGTCTTCCTCACGCCTAACCTGTATATAAGCTTGTGTATTTCCCTGGACATTAGTCTCGTCTAATGCTTCAGGGACCCGCTATATCACCTATTGTCCTTTTCAGGACAATCTCAGCACTGTACTCAGCTACGCCTTGGCGAGCTGCAGTGCTACGTTTGGGAGGACACCAGGTCAGTCCCTGGACGCTGTCTCGCTAGAATCGTCAAGTGCTGGTAGCGGTTAACCCTTTCGGTCCCGGAATGGAAGCATCGCAGAACCGAAGGGCGTACCCAGTTGGGGTACAAGGCATGCCCGTCACAGACACTAAAAAGCAAACCCCCTTAAATAAGATATGTTTAGCCAACAATTCTTCTCAGCACTAGTCATTGGACATCATGTTCTGGGTTGGTGTAGCATAACAATTACATTTTGTATCCTTGCTCTTTGTGAACTATGCATATTAACCCCTTTGTGAAGATTTAAAAAAAAAAAAAAATTCTTGCAGTTGGCACCAGAGGTTAGACATTTCTCCCTCTAGAAAATGAAAACTAATAATAAACTAAGTGTACAGTACTCTATGAGCACACAACTTTGGTAGCACAGGAAAAACCTATCTAGTGATGTCATTATGACATCACAAAGGTTTCCCTTTCCCTAAGAATGCCCAATATGGGATCTCTAGCTGTAGTATACTGCTCTCTTCTGTACTAAAAATAAAATAAAAAAGTGAAAAGATAAAAGATTAAAGATAAAAATACTATTAAAAAAACACTGCATGTTCTAAAATTGGCTCATAGTGACCCCAAAACAGGGATATACAAAACGATGTTCTTTTCTGCAGTTTGATATACCCTGGACAGCAAATCCAAAGCAGCAATGCAAAATGTGTTTGAAAAGCAATTTGGATGAGATAGGAGGGGAAACGGCAGGGATGCTTTTAATATTACTTGGACCCTGGGAAAGCATTTGCTTGGGAACCCCCACACCCCTAGCATATAAATACTCCCTCCACTCCAACCAAAAGAACACTACAAAAAAAACAACAAAAGTATTTGCCGCACTGACTCTGCAGATTAGGAGGAGACTGTCAGAGTCAGTGTGGTATTCCCTCCTTCTGAACCTACTGTGACACAAGCAGGGCAGAGGAGGAGCACAAATCTCTGCCGATCACATAGCAAATGAATGGTGCAGGTCTGGGCTGGCTTTAGGTGTTCACCCTTGGGGTGCCCGGTCCCCCGTCATCACCCTCAGTGTCTTTGTCCCCTCCTTCACTGTACCTCACCTTAATTTTCCTACCTCATGTAGTTCAGGTATATATAAAAAATAATGCATGGAAACCCTAAATTGCCGACATAGATCACAGGTCGCAAACCACAAAGGCCAGCCCTGGCACCCAGATTGTACACATAGGACTTGTCCCAGCACCCAGATTGCAACCACAGGACCTGCCTAGCACCCAAATCGAACCTGCCATATTTTCACCATACAGCATGTATGCCATATATGTCCCAAAACAGCCCTCCTGTGCCATCTTTGCCACAAACAGCCTCCCTGTGCCACGCTTGCCCCACAACAGCCTGCCTGTGCCATCTTTGCCACCCACTTACACATCCATGCTATCACACACACTCATTCATTCACTCATTCACACATATTTATTCACAAATACTCATACACTCACTAATTCACACATAGCCATTCATACATTTTGTACTTAACTAAAATTAGCCATCCTATATTGAGATCTATACACCTTGACAAACTTCAAAACCAAAGCTGCTCCATACATGGTGGTAACATGTTTTATGATAAGGGCCTGTAGGAAATGGTAAGAAAAGCCACTATTTTGGTGTTTTTTTTTGGGGGGGGGTTGTAAGAAGACAAGGTATCTATGTAAGCATTGGTTTAATGACCTTCAAACTGTTCAAGCAACCTCTTTACCCAGGCATTGCTGCTTGTTTCATAGGCTTAACTTTTGGCGTATTGACCCCTCTGAAATTGTCATTTCTATGTAATCTATGCAATGTGTTTCATGTGTGGCCTAGTTTACAAGATCAGAAAATGGTTCCATTTGTCAGACGCAAAGCTTTGATATTCACACGTTACACAACCAAATACATATTGCAAAGTCCGATTTCAAATAAAAAAGAAGTACATGAGAAGTCCTAAAGTGTCATCAAAAATATTTACAATTTTGCAATACTCTCGAGGCTCAAACATATTATTTTCACATACTGATTACGGCTTAACAACTTCACTTTTTTTGCAATGTAGCAAATGTAACTATTTTTTCTTTTCCCAAATAAAATGGCAAGTCTAATTTCCCAAGCAGCATTTAAGTTGAAAGCAGTTATTTTATCTTTTATTAAATATTATGTTTAAGTGTGAAATACTTTTTTTCTGCACACTGCACTTTTTTGCACACCTGTTACCCTTTTTCAAGGTGGGTTTTTTCACAGAACATACACTGGAAATGTCACGGTTGAGCCAAGTCCCTGATGACCTGGCTTTTTGGTAAGGATTGTTGGTGGAACATTTGGTTTCTACATCCCCTTGTAGACTCTGGTGGCCCCCATCTTTGGAGGGGGATCAAGAAGATCCTACCATAGAGGGAAGCAAGGGTCTATATATCCCTTTGAGTTGTGTGGCCCCAGAAAAAAACTATGAGTCCTCTATGGCCTTCTAATGGCACTGGCACCATCGCCAACATGGTTAAAGCATGACACCTCTGGCTTTAATATTGATCACAGCATGTGTTAAGTAGTCTGCACCCACTTTATATTAAATGCTGACACTCATTTATAGGGGAGAATGCATAATGTATAAATATGCGATATTTATACAATAAATAATAAAAAGAAGACTTTTGACTACACATTCACACGTATGTATGTCAAGAGATGAAATGTACCTCTGCTGCGACTAGCCCGTACAGACTCATTCAGCCAGAGCTGTGATCTGGACTGATCCATTCACCGTTTGGGGCGGGGTGCAAAACTACTGTTCCTAGATTCCCCGGTACTGTGGCGTACCTGCCGGGATTCCCATTTTTCTTTTTGAATGGTTAGCTCGCTACCTATCCTGCCGTGCTGATAACCGAGTTCACCCTGATACGCAGGATGTTTATTTATAGATATTTGAGCGATCCACCCCTCATGCTGTGTAGTGCCTGATCCCGGCCGGTCTGTAAGCTGCACAATCCGCTCAGCTGCTTCAGGGAGGGAGAGAGAGAATAGACAGATATACCGGCGGTTGGTGTACCGCGGAGGGACTGTGGAGAGAGAGGGGAACACCGGGAACACAACAGACACCGGACATCACACGATACACCCGGAATATACATATACACCGGGGCACTGGAAGAATACAGCCTGATCCGGAGACAGGACACCGACACACGGTAACACATAGATAAAGGTGTGTGCATATAGTAGACTGCCTGTCTGTAACATATATATATATGTTTGTTTCATCTAGCTATTTATCTATCTATCTATCTATCTATCTATCTATCTATCTATCTATCTATCTATCATCTTTCCTATTAGTCTAATCCCTACACATACCCGACCCTAATAAATTGACCTAAAGGCTTACATTCAGAACCCAGAATTCATTCAGTTATTATGTAAGTTGTCATCATGTATCTAATAGTACATTTCATTTCACTTTTGATTTTTACAAAGTTTTTAGGAATGGATCAGTTAGTTGATCCTTTAATCTACAGACAGTGTGGAGCTCAACACAATGCAGTTAAAGGCTTTATCTCACTATGATTATATGATCCGCCATCATATTAACTTTTTTGGCCCCTCTGTGGCTGTCCCTCTGGCGCTACTAAATATAAAGACACTATAGGGGTCGGTTCTACTATGTTGTCATAAGCATCTGTCCTGTTTATGCACGTCGATGGACGGATAAGACGGAGGATTCTGAAACTTTATGTTATGAGAATTTAAACATACATAGGATGAACATAAAGCCGCCCTGAATCTTAAGGCCAAAGACCTGTTAAGGTCAGAGTCTTTACATCAGGAAAAAAGGTACTAGGTGGGCCGAATGGTTCTTATCTGCGGTCAGATTCTATATTTCTATTGAAATGCATATCCCCAAATGTAAACCTTTCATGACACAGTATGGAGCCCCTTTCTTTCCCTGAAAGGGTTAGTGACGGGTCACCAAAAAAAGAGGGGAAGTCTCTTACTCTCTCTCCGCATGGACCCCGCTCCCCAAAGGGGTCACATCTGCCGGGTTTGGTGTGCACAGAGAGTCTGCACACGCCAGCTGTGCTGAACAGCTGCAACCGACCCTGGGATAATCCAAGATCAGCCAGCCGGTAATGAATTCCCCTAACACGCAGGGAGGAGGTGACACGCGTGTGCTGGACACTCAGGCACACACACCAGCATCTCAGGAACGCGTGCACACGCATCATAATGTACATGGTTCGTCCTATGTTGTCCATCCGAGCCCTTTTACACAAATTAACATTGCTGGGCTCGCGGTTAAGCCAGAAGCTTTACAGTATTCCCAGGCTGCACAATGGCAATTAAATGGAGCCACACTAAATATTACTTAATCGACGATACTTAATTCACTTTTCTCTAGCAAGCCAATTAAATTATGCACGTATTTGACATTTCAGTACATTGAGTGACAAATACTAGATGAATAATTGACATTAAGTACGCCTAGCAACAAGACCGTTTATACATGATCAAGAGTATACTGAATGCTATACGGTAAACTATTTAGGTCAGGGTATCCTTTCATAGTATTTATATGCAACATCCTTAACCCTATGTATATGCATGCGTTTGGAACCATTGCTAACCATTTCCCTGTAAGGAGAGTGAGCAAGGCTATGTTTGCCGGCTCTGGAATGTAAAGGGTTAAGCACTATGTACATGGAAGGAGCTGTTCCCAATTTCATCAGGATTTAAGAAATCCTCCAGTATCTATTGTATTAAAAAGGGAGTGGAAAATCTAATAGAGGCTACACTTACAATGAGTACCTTGGGTGTGCCTGCTTAAATTTCAGAATCTTAAACCACAGAGCTCCAAACCAAAGCTCTTGTTAATGAAGTATTGGCATGAATAGTACACATTTCCCAACTGGTTGGCTAACGTGATTATTGCGCATTTCAATTGGTGTCTTTATTGTGTTGTTAGAAGACATTTCATGCACTTATGTTATTTTTTTTGGGGGGGGTGCACAGAAGATGGGGAAGCAGAACAGCAAGCTGCGGCCAGAGATGCTGCAGGACCTGCGTGAGAACACGGAATTCTCTGACCATGAGCTGCAGGAGTGGTATAAAGGCTTCCTGAAAGACTGTCCTTCCGGCATTCTTAATGTGGAAGAGTTCAAGAAGATCTATGCCAATTTTTTCCCATACGGCGATGCCTCAAAATTTGCTGAGCATGTCTTCCGCACGTTTGACACCAATGGCGACGGGACGATTGATTTTCGTGAGTTTATCATTGCCCTGAGTGTTACGTCAAGGGGGAAGTTGGAGCAGAAACTAAAGTGGGCATTCAGCATGTATGACTTGGATGGAAATGGCTACATCAGTCGGGAGGAGATGCTGGAGATTGTTCAGGTAAGTGAAGGGGGTGAGCCTAGGGTTATTGGAGCCTAGGTGCAGCATTTGTAAATAACACACACTAACACTCAAACTCGCTGTAACACCATGTGCTAACAAACACTCAAGCTTACAAGAAGCATTCACTTAAGCACGCATAGACACTCTTCCTCTCCCAGGGGCTGCTAACCCTAGGATCAACCTTGACACTATACACTCATACACACTCACACTTAACACTGTACACTAACACACACAGTAACACCACACCTTCATGCGCATGCTTCATTGCACACACACACACGTTAACACCATACACTAACAGACTCACTCTAACACCATACACACCCCCTCTCCTTCTCCCATTCCTCTATTACCTCTTCTAGATTCCTTCTCTTCCCTTTTACCATCTGCAGTAGAACTCCCCCTCTTCTTACCTCATACATGGAGCCCATATCTGTAGTGCATGCTGTGTGCAAGCGGCCGCTACTACCACAGGGGGTAAATTTTAAACTCTAAGCCCAGTCACTAGGGGGGATGTATAAGTACACATCATATCTCAGAAACGTTTCTCAATTTTTGGTCATCCTTGCCCAGCGATGCTGGTACTTTGCAAAAATAAGACTACACCTTCCCCTTTAATTCTTCATTATAGTACAATGTACATCAATAGATCAGTACATACATAACAAAACGTAAAAACCCCAGAAACTATAGATATTTTATTATAACAAAAAAAAACTTTAAATGTGCGAAATGTCCCTTCCGACGAAATCAGAATCATTGGGTACATATATAAAAAAAAATGTTTTCATTTGACAGATTTCATATGGATTGCAGGGAAATTCAGCATGTTTAGCTGTCTAAATGTTTGTTGCTAGGTGCATCCATTTAGCCTAACAGCTGCCTCACCCTCTGTTGGCACAGGCGTTCTGGATCTCATAGCGCAGCATGCATGAATAGAGGCCTCCTACATGCGCTCTGCTCCAGGAATTACTGGAAGCGCAGTACAGAGCATATGGGCAGCTACGTGGGCCAAATACACTGCTTGTTTCACGTTGAAGACTTGAGATATGTCAGGCATGTGTGTCACATGTAATTATTCTACAGGTATATTTCTC
Organism: Spea multiplicata; assembly: GCA_009364415.1. NCBI lineage: Eukaryota > Metazoa > Chordata > Amphibia > Anura > Pelobatidae > Spea > Spea multiplicata. The sequence continues at coordinate 23,472,549 of VKOC01000002.1, forward strand.
CAGTGCCTGGAGTGGCTGTAATTTCTCCCGGGAGACTATTTTTCCTGTAAATACGTTCACACCCAACAATTCACAACTTTAGAAGCAGCTGGTGGTCACAGATCTAACATGTATAAAATAATTATGCAATCTGAAGACGTTCTCCTGCCGCGCGCTTTAATCTAAAAAAGCATTTTGTGTTCTTGCAGGGGTTATGTACAAAAAAAAATAGCTTTTGGTCCAACCAGCCTTTAAAGTGAACTATATTTGGCTTTGAGTGCGCTGATCTTTTCTTTTTATGTTGATTTAGGACTAAAATCCTAATTGGTTGGTACGTTTTCACAAAAAGAATCATATTCAAACTGAGTTTGCAGAGATCTATGTTACAGGGGGTGTTTTATCATTATTTAGTGAAACCCCTCAATGTCTACGACGGAATTTAGAAGGACTCCCACGTTGTTAAGATGGCAGCAGGTGATTATTGGTTGTTTAATACTATGTGCGAATATTTTTGTTTTTTCATTTTTTTAGGCAATTTATAAAATGGTTTCTTCGGTAATGAAGATGCCAGAGGATGAATCTACACCAGAGAAGCGTACAGAGAAAATTTTCAGACAGATGGATACAAATAATGATGGTGAGCAATTCTAATGATCTGTATTGATAGAAGGGGGCACTGTCTGCACCACCATCTGCAAGAATAAGGGTCTATATTTAATTAATGTTATTTTAATGCTGTCTTGTGATTGGCAATGTTCTTTATGTCCCAGTGATCTTCTTTGCCTTTCCCATCAAGATCGCTGCTTTTCTCATCTCCTGTTTCTTGACTCTCCTCTGTAGGTAAGCTCTCCCTCGAGGAGTTCATTAAAGGTGCCAAGAGTGACCCATCTATTGTACGGCTACTGCAATGTGATCCAAGCACAGCTTCCCAGTTCTGAGTGTTTATGCATCATGGGAAAATGTCCATTTCTTCCAGAGGCAGTGCCAACGAGAGATACTCTCTACTCCATACAATGGCCTGTCCCAGAATCCTCTTGGGCATTAGATGGACATGAATGCACTGCCAGTCAGTCAGCCCATTACCCATCCCCTATTTATTTATTATTCTATATATTGTTATTCTGTATATTTTATGGAGGGACAATTGGGGTGCATGGAGTACTTGGGCTCTAAGAGTGGGTGGGTGGGGGTATTGAACAGAACGAAAGGGGCCAGGGCCGCGTTGAGAGAGCGTTACAGATGCTGCGTAGTAGGGATAATTTTGCAGCAGTATTTTGCGGTTCTGATCCATGTTGCTTGGCAGAGGTGCACAGCAGCCGCATTAATGTGAGCGGCAACTTTGTTGCACTAAACACATAAAATATCTATGCACGTTCCTTTTGGTAGGGGTAGGTTTAGTGTATTTTAGTATCAGGGGGGACAAGCTGCATGTAAATTTGTTGCCCTTAACTCTCCATTGCAAGGTGATCATTTCCAGATTGATATATCTTATTTATATACTGCATATATGTACATAGCCCAGAATTTAGTAACACTATCAATGTGTAGATACAGCACAGTATTAAAGTGCAGTTCTTCAAGTCCGTCTGCTCATAGGCGTATAAAAAGAATACACTCGGATAATATGCAAATAGAAAAGCATATTGCACACACACTTCTATACGTGTATTCATCATAGCTGCTACTGATCGATGTACAGTTAGCCCTTACAGGATAGGATGTTATGTTTAGTATGGGCTATGTACTAAGGGGTCTATTTTTAGAGGGTGGCGCTATTGAAAAGTTTGATAATATGTAAATGTAATGTATCATCATATTGACATCTATACAACCTTTGTATACATTTCCAAAATTCAGAAGAATTTCTCTATAAAACACCAATACCTGACATCTTCTATGTCTGTGACCGTAGGTGCGATTATGTTTTGCAGACAGGTTTATAGATTGTGAACAATATTTTTTTTTTGGAAATTTCCACACATTTAAAAAATCTTGGCACACTTAATGCAAAAATATTTTAAAAAGTTGCGATTAGAAATGAGTTATGACTTTTGCAAAATGAATTTATTGGTAGTTTTCTCATAGCGCCACCATTTATAAATCACCTCCTATGTGTCAGGGAGTGCCTGTACTGTCTACATACTTGCTTCTTTTACTGAATGACTGGCTCGTCATATAAAGGTAACCTGTCCACCACACCCCAATGTACCTTCACACCTATACCAATCCTAGAACAGGGGCCTCACAAATTGCAGTGTGGTTTTCTAGACCAAGTAAAATGCTTCTGTCACGGTATGGAAAGTACATTTTGCAAAACTTTGCACAAATTACAAAACTTTGGCACATAATCCATCTGCGTGGACTTGATTCCTGGAAGATGTCGCAAATGAAAACTGATCTCATGAACCACTGTGAAACCTCTGATATTAGAGCTTGTTGTCAAGACAATGGGGGTACCGGATATAATTGGAATAATCAGCATGAACATATCACTGGTTGCTATGGCAATTTCATCTCTCTCTACCTGAATTTTTCATATAAATAATGCCCAGATTGGAATTATATTACCCTGTAGAACAACATCAAGATCTACATTTTCGTTGTATATTACCGGCCACATATGGTATGCAAGAATAGTACCCAGTAGAGTATCCCTCCATTTGGTAGGATAGTTTTTTTGTGCAGACAGGTTTACACGGCGGCAGTACTTGCTCCTGCATCAGACCTCTCCTTAGAGAACATCCTTTATCACACGACACCAATGGAATCTTGTCCTCTACCTCAGATGTTGAAGGGTTCTCTGCAATTCAGTTTGTGTGTTCAGTCCTTGTGTTACAACCGTATGGGTCAGTTGTCACAGCCACACACTTTCTTCAGGATTTAATCCCTTGTTTTCTGTTTCCATGTCGTTCGCTACCTGTGCAAATTGTAGCTTGACCTGACAAGGAAAATTATAGGAATGATTTATACTCATGCATGTATGAACTTTATATGTTTGTGCAACAACTTGAATGTAAAGATGACTATAGATACTGTAAATTTCACTTTTAACTGACTGAGGGTACATACTCTGGACACGGGTGGCTTTTTCTCATGAGACACAGGCCATTGGCTCCAGCAAGACTGCATCTTGCACTCGTACTTAACCAATGGTTTTCCATGCAGTCATAATAAGTGTTAAAGATGACTATTTTCATGGCAGCATAGAACATAATAAAGGCTTGAATTTAAGATGTGCCCCCATGTTAAAAAAAGGACAGCTCCTCTCCTGATTTGGAATGATGGTGGTATGGTATCACATAAATGGATTGGGCAGTTGTTTTGGTCATTATTGATCCTTCAGGCCCAACTGAAGGGTGTCCAGGTATGACAAAGAGTTATCATAAAGCTAAATCTCTAGAATATATCTACAAAACAAAAGCTGTGAGCATGTGAAATACATTCTGTTATTTTGTGTATATTTAAATCTATTTCATGTTCTAGAAAAGTATCCTTGAAATTGTTTTTCTTAGGGCCCCTTAATACCTAGACCCACCTAGATGATACAAAATGCTTTGTCATTCAGCCTAAACTATTACATTGCCTGTTTTTCTTTTTTTTTTTAAACAATGGACATTTTAGCTAAAACAATGTTCAATGCTAACTTTGACACCATTAAAATACACTTTGAGAAAGAGTACTCACCTTCCTTCTTCTCCTCCGTTTGTGGCAGAGGTGGATATCCATTAGGTGAAGGACAGTGAAAAAACACTGGCAGCTGAACACAACCTCTGTGATATCCAGTAAGATGGATAGTACCCAAAGACAAAGAGTAGTGCTCTGCAAAGAAAGAGTGGTAGGGAGCTGTAGTCTCCAATTGTGCCTCACAAGAAAAGAAGGGCTTTACAGAATATAATACCTAAAGTTGGTAAATGACAATATTAATACCTGAATCCAAGTGATGACTGGACAGGATTGTCCAGTATGTTATGGTTTTCTGATGTACTGGATATTAAGGGGTTGCAGGTGCACATAGTACATGGCAATAAACCTGTGAAATGTGTCCTACATGTGTTGTGGGTGGGTGTGGAGAAGGGCTGTAGGGATGAGGGCACTCTAGGGCCCATATAGAGCAATCACCATAGCAACCAATGGAATGTACCTGCTGACTGCTCCAATTCTAGCATGTCACACCAGAATTGTCCTGTTTTCCTTAATAGGTGCTCAAGCGACCTACTACATTTCTCGGTAACCATGTCTGATAGGCTTAAAGCTATGCGTCCATCACCTGTTGTGCAACATGTACCTTTCAATGTGTCAATGGAGCATCAGACTCCATAGATTATTCTCATGATGCAGGGCATGTATATCTTTCTCTTTCTGAAAGGTTTACGGTCATCCTTAATATAGATAGCAGACATCACTTACATAGATCCGTGTTGGGTCAAATGGACACTCGTATGAGATCTGAATGAGTTCCAGGTCGGCAAACGTGCAAGAGGATAGCAGCGTGCTACCCTGATTTACCACAGTGATTATAATGGAGATGGCGATACCAATAGTACAGGCAGCAGATAGCAGGGCATTAATTATGCTGAGTATCACTGCTGCCCAGCGCTGGAAAAAAAAAACATCGTCAAAATGCATGAAATGCGCACAAAATACTGATGTGAAGAGCAATAAAATCTACTAGAAACTTCATTATGAGCACACAATTTATTCTCACCAGAGATCTATGTTTAAGGTATCGAGATAGGACAATGGCCACGATCCCACAGGAGATGCTCTGATATAAGATAAAAACATAATATTAAAGGTACATACTACATACAACACAAACAAGACTGAAATATTATTCTGAAGATTGAAAATTGAATATTAACTCCAAACAAAGCTATATGTCACCTACCAAGATTGCAGATACCACAGCTGTGATGTTGGCTACGGAATATTGCACCGATGCTGTGTCCTGAAGCCTAGCCACGTGTCTCAGGACTAGTCCATGGACAATAGCCCCCACTATAAAATTCAGGTGCCCGACAACAATCAAGCCCAGGCCCTGTTTCATTAGAATCTTCCCAAATGGCGGGGCTTCAAGTTTTCCTGCAAAACCATTGAGTAATACGTCAAATATTGCAACGTCCACATTCGTAGTAAGAGGGGAAATAAATAGCATTAACTAGAAACATAGATAAACATGTATCTTTAAATATATTAGTATTTGTGTGTTAACAGGTTTATTTGTGTTTTGTTGCTATGTCAACCCATAAGTAAACAGTTTCGTTGTAATAAAAGTTATGTCCTTTCCCCTCGGTCAAAGCAAAGCCTGATATCCTTTCTAGCTCAATTGCCATATTTGCTCGGTTATACAACTAGTTAATGGGGGGGGGGGGAATCTGAAAAAAATGACCTCATCCTATAATCTAGGTCGTCTTTTATTCAGACCAAAGATACGCGCCACCAATCCTCCAATATATCACTTCCCCCGATCCTTAGAATCAGGACTTTTTTGGGGACTACATATCCCACGATTCTCAGACTGTCTTTAAATTGACCAAGCATCATGGGACTCCTGTCAATAATAATAGCCAGGACTAGTTAATCTCTCATGCAAATATGGCAAGATCCATCATATTTATTGTGCTGGCCGATTTGCTGTATGGTATCTATATAAGCAACAAAATGGCCACCACAGGGGTTGCACACTCCCAGTAGAGAGCTTGTAACAATCTGCCAAGGGCGCAAGTTCATGCAAACGCACTACTCGGTTCTGTCCTATCCATTAGAAAAGGACAGAAAGGATCCAGTCCATTGTTATCTTGGACATGCCCAAACCTGGGAACTCTCCGGATGTGGCCAGTAGAGTGGGTAGTCCTGGCTGCATCCTGCAAGGGTAGGCTCCGGGAAGCTCCGGGTCCACAAGTTCCCAGGTATGGACATGGCCAGCGTCTGTATAAAGGCATGGACGGGCCATCTGGAACACTGGCCACATGCTATGTGAGCATAAAAACGTAGTGTCTCATATCCAGCCGCTACTTTAGGTAGTGGCCCAAAAGTCTTTAAATCAGAGGAGCATAGAAGGCCATTGCCCCTGCATTTGCTCAAAATGAGCATCTTCATGTTAGATTGCATTTGATGAGGAGCAAAGCGGGATGATTTATGTGAAAGGAAAGGTGACCTGCCAGTCCATTTGCTATGCCTACAACTCACACTACATTAAGCCAGAAAGGTGGCGCTTGCAGTGGCACATGGCACCTGAACATGGCACCTGAAATATCAAAAGTTATGAATACTTATGAAACACAGAACGGTCTTAGAGCTGTGGCTTGTACGAGCCTAGAAGGTGGTTTAAAATGTCCTTTGGAAAGCTGCCTGGACAGGCTTGTGTAAAAAAACAAAATGTGTATTGGGTGAATGATGTAAAAATGGGAAAATAGCTAAATTAAGAACACGGGGCAGGAAAAAGAAGAGATCGAGCACTGGTGTGGTGGTTCCACCATTAAGCTGGCCTACTCACCAATAAGTAAGGTGGCAGTTCTACCTAAACTGGGCTCTGAAGCATAAACTGTAGGGATGCATCATTCTTATGTCTGTTTCAGGGACTATGTAGCTTTAGAATAAACATAACGTAATTATTAACAGACTGTTGTTGTAAGGGAGGTCAGTGAAGTTTGCTAACCGATAAGGGGCTTTCACTTGTTAATAAATGTTGGGTGGATTAGTGACATTGCCCCTTTTTTTGGTACTACTAAGAGTAGTGGCCATAGCATGTACTGAATATTAATCGTTAACGCGATCGACCAGTTTCTCTCTCCCTGTGAATCATACTTCAGAAGATTCATTATCTCCAGTTAGATGCGAAGTTTCATTTGTGTAGTGATATTCAGCATTTACTGCAATACTGGCCCCCAGATATCACTTACCTTAGCTTTCTAGGTGTCACCGGGAAGTGACACACACACACCCACCAAGGGACAAAGGGTTAAACAATAATGTTTATAAGGCACTTTGCATGTATGTAAAAATTTCAATCACTGGGTAAAGTTCACAAAACAGACAAAACAACGTCCCGGCTTTAATCCAAATCACGTAGATCTGGAAATGTATACTGTTGGTGATAACTGGAAAGTTTTAGCTAAACAAGTAATAACAATACCAATACTCTCATTTCTTTAGTACGTGCGTTAGGTTATACGCCCCCTTAATCAACAACACTTTCCGATTAGCTATAGGGCATAATATTATTATTTATAGTTATCACATAGCGCCATCATATTCCGCAGCGCTGTACAATGGATAACCAGGACATAACAAGTAGTATAAAACATAACAACTAGATTTGAAGAAACTGGCTTACATTCGAGCAGTTTTACCAAGGGCTACAGTGCAGGAGAACTTTACGAACCCATTCGTCCCACTGACTAAGTGGTTTGCTGTAATACTAATAAGCAAGGCAGAGGGCTTTATTGTCATTGAGACGGTCTATTGAAGGCATTGCTGCCATACAAATCTATGAGATTTGAGATCAATACACTGAAATGAAGTGTTTTCATTAGTGTCGCATGTATTTAGTTTATCCCAGGATCCCAAGATGCCCTGTTACCATCCCCAATGAAAGATCACTTACTGGGTCCACACATGGTGTCTGCTGCCCCTCAGTATGTTTATCTCAAAACTCCCTCTCCATGTACTGGTCCCAGGTCTGGAATTTCTAGTCCCTCCCATGGAAGAGGCGCAGCTCCTACCTAGTCAAACCGGATTAGGAGCTCCTCCTGCACACGGGGGTGAAACAATAAAGGATTATAAAAAAAAAAAAATCATTCATTTTTACAAGCTGTTCACACTGGGCTGCTTCGCCTTTACAGGGTTTTCATTTTTAGTTCCGCTCCTGAGTTATTCCCATGTTTTAAATATATATGTAGGGTATGATATATATATCATTGTACAGCGCTACAGAATTTGATGCGCTATATAAACAATAAATAAATAAATAAATATATATATAATATATAATATATATATATATAAAGATATAAAAAAAATAATAATATATATATATGTTTGCTTTAGTGATACGACTGCTTCCCCGAACGGATTCATGTTTTAAACATAATGTTTTACAATCATTATATTATTGTAATATTTTCATGTGATGATCTTCTACAGAAACGCGGTGAAAGCGTTTTTCTGATGCCGTGCTCAATATTAAGGAATTCGGTAATTCGGTGATGATTTGCCAAGCTGAAGTCCATTAGCACAGGATGCCGAGATGAATGAGTTGATGACGGGGTATAATGTGCACGGTTGTAAATAATGCTTTATAGCGAGTGAATGTGTGTGTGTGTGCATGTGCGTGTGCGTGTGAGTCCAGTGCTTGCAGACGTGTGTTTTGTGGGCGCCTATGATCTTTGCTTGTGAGAGGAGGTAGTAATAGTGACTACAAAAAAAAACCAAAAGGATCGATCCAGCACTTGAAAAAAACTTCCAGCTTTATTTAAATTACTAAATGATTAAAAAGCATAATTCACACCTAAGTGCATAGGAAACCCCAAATCTGACGCGTTTCAAGCGGCACCCCGCTCTTTATCACAGATTTTTTTTTGTGTTCATTCCACGCATCAAGTCCGTGCGGATCCGTGCAGATGAATATATAGGGAGGTGAGCTGGCTTTTGCATTTATTCAATTTTGCTAGTAATAGTGACTCACCAATCCTGCAGTAAATGTCTGTACGTCAGTGATTTGATTTATTTGACGCTGTGAATCTTTAAGAGATTTCCGTGTTTATGTACATTTGTGCCCAGACATATGTAGGCTGTGTTCCACCCAGAGTTTTACTAAGTCCTGCATCCGTGAAACATGTGCAGAGTATTGCAACGCATAGGGGTCTATTCACTAAAAGGAAGAGACGGTAGGAGAACATGATTTAAACTTTCTTGCTTCACTGTTCATTACAAAGAGCCAACACAAACTTTTCTCTAGCAAGAAGGTTTCAGCTGGATCTGCTTAATGCATAACTCAATGAGTGAAGAGACTTCAAACTCTTTAGTGAATAACCCTCTTTATGTCAGCGCAGGGTCCAAAATACCTATTAGGTATTTGGAGGATTTTCATATTAGCTGTAAATGAAAGTGAAAAAAATAGTTTTACGGCCTTGCACTCAAATATTTATACATAAAAACAATGAATGGTATACATCTGGAACTATAGAGACCATAGGTGGCCGAATTTATTATTCATTTTGTAATATACGATTCCAACATTAAAATTCTATTAAATATTTAGTACTATTGAATAATGAACAGCTCATAAGAAGCAGATCTTTGTAACCCTTCTGAGGAAAATGGTGAACACGTTACTTGAGCCAAGCAAATGCACAGATTTACGAGGCTCTTTGCAGATCCATAAAATAATATGCAGGTAATGTACCCATTATGGGGAAACCTGGTAAAAATAAGCCACGTTACAATACAGGGAGCACAAATAACCTGAGAAGGATACATTATGTCATCTGACTTCATAGCTGTCAACTGTCCCAAATTTGCAATGTCTGTGCTGTCACTAAGTTTTCTGTTTATTGGGCTGTTGGTAGCTTACGTAAGCAAATGGAAAAGTGCAAAACATGACACCCTCTACGTATCATGGGCTAAATGGCACATGACGGCGCAACGTCTCCTATGTATTCTTTTTATTTATATGGCATATTCTACACGTGACTCAATGGTACCCTGGGAAATTGTTGGTACATCACAGTCAACTATGTAATAAACCTAACCCATTCATTGTGCTAGCAACTCTCCTATTTTCCATCTATACATTTTTTTGTGTGAATAGAAATAAAAGAGCATTATAATGGTTAAACACCCCCCAGCACATCCCAGTATAACGGAAGTAGGATTCCCGCAGTCATTAGGCATGAAAAAGGGAGTAGTACAGTAGCACAGTAGGGATTGTCAACGGGGAGCCACCTAGACTAGTGAAAGAAAAGAGAGTAAATATCAGTGGTATTTTTTAAGACACAGTCAATAGCATTGTGTAGCATATGAACAGATTCCACAGTCTATATTGTTTAACTAACCCCTAGGCACAGTAAATATCCACACAAAATATATATACCGTTTGAACATGTGTTTTGTATGTGCATACACACACCGATCAGCCATAACATTATGACCACCTGCATAATATTTTTCTTTTTATATATATTCTCTGTTTATTGAGCAGGTTAAAATATAGGGTACATGAACAATGGAGAGGTACAAAATCAAGATGTTACCGAGAAGTGAAAAACATACAATGTTACATGAGTCCCTAAGCTATACATGAGCGTGAGACTCGTCATGACAAGCCCAGCATTTTGTCGGTGATCAGAAAGAGCTGCATAGATTATCTCGCGTAAATGTATGGTAAGATTGGTTCTTGCAAGACTTAACGGAGTCAAAATATCCCAAAACAATTAAGAACATTCAAACATGAGGGCTCCGAAAGCGCTTACTCAAAAACAAAATATAAAAGATGAGAAATGCCAAGCAGTCCGAATAGGTAAGTATATTGTTGTATAGTAATGAAGTATACCACCAATGGAAGTCAAAATTTAAGTTCCGTCCGCTGTCCCTACCTGTCCAAGAAGTGTCACCATTCAGGATGCCTGTGAGGGTGATGGTGATATAGGGGTAGTATTTAAGCAAGGTCCAAGGATAACCTGAAAGTCTGTGGGAGCGAAAAACTCGTGCCACTAAAACCACCTCCTAGTGTGCTGGAACCCCTTCCATCTGGTGGACCATACCAGCTCCTCCATCTGTGCAATGAGAGTTATTTTCTGTAACCACATGTGAATTGGAGGGACCACCTGCATAATATTGTGTATCCTGATGTCTCCAGGTGAGCGACGCACACACACCCGGCCATCCACAAGACCATGCCACCTTCTTCCATTGCTCCATGGTCCAGTTCTTGTGCTCACATGCCCATCACAGGCACTTTCAGTAGTGAACAGGGGTCAGCATGGGCACCCTGACCGGTCTGCGGCTACGTGGACCCATACACAGCAAACTGTGACGCATTGTGTGTTTTGACACCTATCAGAACCAGCATTAACTTTTTCAACAATTTGAGCTACAGTAGCTCTTCAGTTGGATTTGACCACACGGGGCAGCCTTCACCTCCCTCGTGTATTAACAAGCCTTGGTTGCCCATGCCCTGTCTCCGGTTCACGATTTTCCATCCTTGGACTACTTTTGATCAGTACTGACCACTGCAGACCAGGAACACACCACAAGAGCTGTAGTTTTTGAGATGTTCTTATCCAATCATCTAACCATCATAATTTGTCAAAGTTGCTCAGATCCTTACGCTTGCCCATTTTTCCTACTTCTAACATATCAACTTTGATATCTGCTACCTGCTTCCCAACCACATGTTATGGTCATCGGATCGGTGTGTGTATATATATCGATCTATATATTTATATATATATATATATATATATATATATATATATATATACATACACATACACTTTATGCACAAAAGTATTGGGACACCTGACCATTACAACAACAGGGACTTTGATGACATCACATTCTGAATACATAGACATTATATAGTTGGTCCCTTCCTTTGCAGCTATGACCACTCTTCTGGAAAGGCTTTCCACAAGATTTTGGAGTGTTTCACATGGGTGATACAGGTTTTACCGCTTTACCTTCTGTAAACCAAATGTTCATTTAAAAGCTGCATTTTGCAGTTACCCGTGTTGTTTTTGTCTTATATTAAAATTAGTTGGATCGCAAACATTTAAATGAGACAACTAAGCAAAATTGAAAAGAAATACTTTCTCACAGAACCGTATTTATTCTGGATACACACCAAAGACATCCCCTGGAGAATATATTTGGAGGATCCGGTTTATTATATTACAAGCATTGTATTCATGGTTACTGTCTGTTAAATGTAAAACATTGTAATCGGAGATGCCCAATACATTCTGTCGAGAGATTGGATAAACAGTTTGGTCCTGTTTGGAGCGATTTATTCACTTGCTACCTACATGCCAAGGAGCCACTTTAAATAGGTGGTCACAGTCTTTATATGTTCAAAAATCATTTAACATACAGGGAGGAAAGCTAAGCTTCTCCACTTACATTACCTTCACCTGCAAAATATCTCTTGGATTTGTTAAACACAATGAAACAACATTATGCCCTCACGATATCCCATCTAGATTATTGCAACTTCTTACTAACTGGTTTTCCCCCTTATTCACATCTTTCAACACCCGAATCTATTCGAACTCTCTGCCAGACTGAACTTTCTATGTCATCACGAATCATCTGCTGCCTTGCTTATAAACAGACCCACCACTGGTTCCCAAACTCACAGCCCCTAACTACAAAGCCCTATATCGTTTCCAGTTCAATGACTGCCCGGATTCATTTTAACCCATTGTTTCCAATCTTGTCACTTAGAATTATATTAATGATTTCATAAGTAGAGGCCTAACCCCGGGGCAGAGTGTTTGCCCTATCCTGTGTTTATTTCATAAGAAACAGGTTCTACTATTGCCATGCGCCATCTGGGATCATTGCGACAGCATCATCTTATCCAAACATCACCACTACACCTCTGGGAGAACTAAGAACAAGTAATCCACAGAGCATTAGCTGCAGCTTTGTTGCCACATAAAAACAATATTATATTCTGACAATTACTTAGTGAAACATCATTTTGCTTCGGGAATTATTTTGTTTCCATGATTCATTTCACTCGTTTGTACAATAGACCTATCAAGAAAAATGATTAATTGCATGACACCCATCAGTGGTAAGATATTATATATTACACATACATATACACACACACTACATCTCTGCATTACTCTGTCAAACGGTCCAATTTAACTCCTTCTATTCAGTATTCAGGATCATACACAACTGATTACTTTGGGACCAATAAATAAGCTGTATGTTCCCAAGTAATATGAAGCGTATGAACATATAGTATCAAACATGTAACGCTAAAATTAGCCTTGTTGCTAAGAGGAAGACAGAAAAAAAAAATACACAACCATAAATGGAGAAATGGTCATTTACATAAAACTACATAAAATGATGCCAGGTTCCAAAAGCATACACAATTTAAAAGTTTTATTCTAGACATGACCAAAACCAATCACTCAACTTAAAGGCAGAACAAAAATAACAAAAAAAAAAAAAAAAAAACTCTGGACTTTAACAAGATGTCGATCCAGTTTTATTTTCAACAATTCCTTACAAAGGAAAACAAAAATCAGATTCACCAAATTCCCTGCAAATATCACATAAAATCAGATTACCTATACATCCAGTTAAAGCCAATAAATTAGAGAAATTTACAAGAGCAAGACAAAGCCTTTCACAGTGAGGTGCAAACATTTTTGAATGCTCAAGACAAAGCATCTGGGAAGGGTTTACAGCAGAGCTGCGCACTAAGTGATCCGGTCCGCTCGTAGTAGTAGTATTAGGAATTTTCATTAGGGGAAAATTAGAGGGGGCAAAAAAGTCACTGTGTAGAAGAATACTTCTCCTTCACACGCGCACCTCTATGAATTCCATTTTGGACAGCCCCTCTTCCCGGGCGCAAAGGCCTTCCTGTTGAGCACACATCCGAGGAGGTGGGCTTTCACGAGGAGGATCTGGAGGGGAAGGTGGAAGAAGGTGAGGAGAGTCGTATTCTTCTGACGCCAGGTCAGGGACATCATCGGACTGAGCATCAGAACTCTCCAAATCACTACGGATGCTTTCAGGCTGTGCTAGTGTTATGTCGCAAGGGGGCATCTGATCCTTGCAGGCATCATCATCCTCGCCCTCCACAAGAGGGGCTGCTGTATGCAGAGATTCATCAGTGCTGCTCTCACTCATCAGCTGGTAGCGGGAAGGTTTTGCTTCTATATGAACTTGAATTTCCAGGTTATTTACCTCCCTGCAAGTGTAAGATGTGAACAGAGAAAGGGTAGTCATTTAACCCTCTGCGGGCAGTGTAAATGGCACATAAGAAAAATTCCAATTTTGCAGGCCGAATGAAAAATCATAACAAAAAATACAGCACGAGTTAAAAAGCAACACAACTCAAGTTGGGTGTTGGCTTTGATATTAAACACTATATGTGGTGAAAATATAAAGCTATATGATTATTATGCAACAATAGGATTACTATACGCAAACATTTTATATGACACATGATTTTGAAAGAACAAGCTTTAAGAACGCTCACCTCTCCTGTGGGTTGTATGAGCTGATAATGGAACCCGCCATGGCTCTAGTACTGGCGCTATCACTCACGGCACCCAGGCTAACGGAGTCTTTCTGATAGGTCTCTTTCTGCACGTCTGCTTGAACCTCCAGTCTACACAGAAAATTGTACAGTAGGTAAGTGAATGTAAGTGAATGATGCCATATGGTCATTTAATCACCAACGGATCTCTACTGTGTCTCATACTTCTAATCAGAAACATGATGAAGTGTCAACTCATACAATAATTGGTGTGAAATTTAAGTAACATTCATTATTTGAATTCTGCATTGTGTTTTACTGCACTCAAACTGGGTGTTCGGAGCAGAGACTGACTTTTTAATACACTGATAGTATACACGTATGAACGGTCAATGCCAATGATCTTCAGCAAAGAAGCACTCTGAAGACACTGAACAAAATGTAGGTAAACATGCAAAGATTTCTGGAAAGCCATCTCACTTCTTTAACTACCCATTTTGCCACTGCAGACAGCATGCTGTTATGTTCATTGCTATGAGGATGTCAATCAGCACACTTTCAACCATGACCTGCTGGCACAGAGCTACAAGGATTCCCGAATTCAATCTTAATATGTTTTGTTTTGTCTACATTTCTTTGCTGTCAAACGTCCTAGGTTCCATTTACTAAAGTAAAGCTGTCTGTCATCCAGTCTCGTATCAGGATTGACAGCATGTGTTCCTACCTGCAGTACTTGGCTCGGCCTCCACTCAGCATGCCCCCACTTAAGCTGCCGCCAGAGAGAGCTGCAAAGCTGGCGGTCTCGCTGTAATTTCCCTGCAGGACACTCAATCCGTCTGTGGGGCTCCCGCTTGTACTCAGCACACTAGTCAGACCTTCCATACTGCTCTCCCCAATACTTGGGTTCTTCAGTGCTCTCCATGCATCTGCCACTATAGAAACATGTCATTATAACACACACCGCAACACAATCCTCTTTGGCTACGACTATTATCGGTCACATATCTTTGAGCAATTAACTGAGACAGTTTAAATCTATTTTAAGGATACCAAATATATATTGATGTGTTCAATGTTTTATTAATTTATCAAAAAAAATGCAAATATTCTATTTATAAACGCATACACATTATGTATTGTGTAAACACCGGGATTATTGTAACTGATAACAAAGCAATCATTCAATAAATACAGTATTTGCTCGATTGTAAGACAAGGTTTTTTTCAGAGCAAATGCTCTGAAAAATACCCCTCGTTTTATAATCTGGGTCATCTTATAATCAGACCTCAAATAGGTCTGATTATTAGACTAAGATCAAGATCCCCCGCACCGCTGCAGGGGACCTGGATCCTCCTGTCTCAACCCCCCCCCAACTAACTTACCGGTGCTTGTGAGTCCCCGGTGTGTAGCCGGGGCAGCGTGTAGACGTCTACGCGATTCGTAGACCTTCCCCGGCTGTCAGAGATCAGAGTTCCCCTCACCGTGGTATTCTCTGTGACAGCCAGGGAAGGACAACCCCCGCTGCTGACCGCACCTCCTTCCGGCTGCAGCGGAAGTTGCCTACGAATCGCGTAGACATCTACACCCTGCCCCAGCTACACACCAGGGAGTCAGAAGAACCGGTAATAAGGCATTTCTGTAGGCAGAGGGCTCTATGAAATGCCTTTTAACCCCCTTAATGCCACTCTGCCTCCAGAAATGCCTTTTAACCCTCTATAAGCCACTCTGCCTCCTGAAATGCCTTATACCTCCCTATATGCCACTCTGCCCCATAATATGCCTTTTAACCTCCTAAATGCCAGAGTGGCATATAGGGGTATAAGGCATTTCTGGAGGCAGAGTGGCACATAGGGGGTCAAAAGGCATTTCGTTGGACACAGTGGCATAT
>VKOC01000002.1:23488743-23498876 GCA_009364415.1 Spea multiplicata
CACACATTAGAGAGTGTTACATGTCCAGGATGGGAAGTTTGGGTTTTCTTTTTCTGAACAGCAAAGAAAGAAAAGGACACACATACACAACGCATAAAACTTATAATAAAAAATAAAAAATATTATATGATGCATTCGATAAAAATAGACTACAAGGTGTGAACTATTATATATAATATATATTTATATAATATATATAATATATATAGACCCATGTCTTGAACAAAGGTAGACAAGAACACTGTAAACCATTCAGTGAAGCAACAGAACAACTTAAAGATAAAACTGAATTACTTCAGTTATGATGTCACGGCTACGCTGAAACGCTGGAGCAGTGAGATGTAGCCTGGGATAAATTGGCTTCCAATTGGAATAAGTTGGATAAAAAGGAATCTGTCTTGGATGTGTCCAAATGATACAGGTAATAATATGTATAGTATGGAACACAATACTAATGGTCACATATTTAATTAAAGAAAATTACATTAGAATTCGAATAGTTTTTTCTACCTTTCATCATATAAAGGTCTAAGTTGACTGGTGGGGGGGGGCTACGTAATTGCTTAATCTGTCCACATATCGTCTACTGAATTGGTGGATCTAATGTACTATGAATTTCCATAGAATAGGCACTGTTTGAACAATCGGTATTGTGAGAGGCATGTTTGTGTTATGATGATACTCTCATGCAAAAAACATTTATAGTCCATAAAAAAGGCTAAGAAATGTGAATCCTTTGGGGGAATGGACTACTCCCTACATTACTAAGTTACTTATCTGTGTAGCTCCCACACATGCCTTTTTGACCAAGAAGATGAAAATATATGTAACAATACAATTCAGCGGAGGATATGCATGCATAAATGTACTATTACGCACACACTACGAAGGAGGTTACACAAGGCCAATGGCCATAGGACGTGGCGAGGACATAAAGGATAACCAAGGGTACCATTTGAGGCCGTTTTTATACTCTCTCCCCTGCGAAGCCGCTACCAGCTCCTCCATCCGATATATAAAATTGACCCTGGAGATCCAGGCATCAATAGGAGGGGGACCTGGTCTCTTCCAAAACCTGGGGATCACAGACTTTGCAGCCTGAATCAGGTGAATAGTGAGAGACCTTTTATAGGAGCCAAAAGAAACCTGGGTATGGAGGAATAACAGGGATTGGGGCGACGCGACAAAATCTGGGTCAGACACCTCAACAATCACCCTAGCGACAGCCTCCCAGAACGGTCGAATGTCCCTACACTCCCACCACAAGTGAAGAAAGGAAACCTCTGCCTCCGCACACCTCCAACACAGGGGAGAGACCCGAGGTAGGTAATGGTGTAGTTTGAATGCCTTGGTTTCTTAGTATATAAAAATCTATCTAAATGGGTGTTATAAGTGTAAAGCTTTCTTTGAAAAAAGTTGCAACCATTTTGAAAAAAGTTTTTAGCAGTTGGGAGACCTTGTTTGGTTGATACAGTCCACGTCGTGTGTTTTCCCGCCTAACACGACTGAGGTTGGGGGGATGACTGGTGGTCTAATGAGAGGGTGCAGGGACATTAGTCTCCAGTGTTTTCAATTTGGTTGCAGAGGTAGCTGGAGTGTGCTCTGGTGGCACTGGGTCACTTCATCTGAACCCCTCATCTACCACCCGGATTTCACCTGCGCCGCCCCCCCTCCTGTGGAATTCCCTTCCCCGTTCCGTCAGACTTTCTGCATTGGACACAACTTTAAAAACCTCTCTGAAACCCCATCTGTTCAGGGAAGCGTACAACATTCCTTCCCAGAACTCCCAACCATCATCATAATCAAGCCATCTGAACAATCAACAGCTTCATCGGAACCAGATCAACTCATCCCCATCCAAGCAGTCTTCTCCTATTGGCTCACTTCCCCCCCAACCACCGACTAGATTGTAAGCTCCCAAGAGCAGGGTCCTCTTCTCCTTTGCACCAGTTTGTTATTGTATGTGTTTCTAAATTGTTCTACTGACTGTAACAGCGCTGCGGAATCTTCTGGTGCTTTATAAATAAATGTAATGTACTGATCATACACAAAATGCTTGTTAGGATACGACCGGCACATATTTTGTGCGACATGACATTTATTTACTTTATAATATAACTTCACATCAATAACAGCTAGTTTCACTCATTCAATAATGTCAAGACACAGTCATTTACATATAAACAAGGACACATGCCTCGGCAGGGTCCCATCAACACAGCTCGAAGGGGGTCTCAGATTTGTGTTACAGCAATAGACATTGTAATGAAAGGAGAATGGACTTTAATAGAAAACTGCAAAACCGGTCAAAAGAAATATAAAAGAGAAATAAAGAAATGAACATTAAACCTGTATCGGGATATATTTTGAGTAAAGTGTGTCTTACACAGTGTTATGGATACAGTATGCTAACCACCAACATTACTACTTGTTATGCTAAGGCTCACACACACAAGTTCATCAATAATTCATCCTTCAACAATCCTTCTGATGTTGTCTTTAGCTTTGTGTCCAGGGCGTCTAGGACTAACGCTGTGAATTTGTCCAAAAAGAGATTCCGGTATATTTTTCTTTATCAAGGATTGGCAATACCGTGGGGAGTGTGAGTTTGGACCATTACGCTGCCCTTGCGCTCAAAGCTACATTTTGAGTAATTTGTTCTCTCTGGATTGGTTAGAACAGCAAATTCCAAGGGTCCCGAGGACCACGTTTACCGATAGCCTCCTCCATGACCTGATCCCAGGGTATGGTAGGACTGAGCAGATGGAAGAGGTATGAATTCTTATTTGTCACTGCTTTTCCAGCGCAGATCTTTTTTGGCACATATGAAATAGGAAGGGAGTAGCCCACTACCTTAAGAGAGTTATATGCGTGCTCCTTGCGGGTGACAGAAATAGAGGCTTCCCAAATATACTTTCGGTATATCAGTTCATAGACTTTCTGATCTACTTCTGATACCAGCCCGCGGTGTCACTATGATCAGGCTGATTTTTTAATACCGTAACACAATGCTGGCTCCCAGCCGGACTAGAACTATGCGTATAATGGGTATGATGGCTCTCTCCCACACCCGGCTGTGTATAGTCAGTGCGGGGCTGTGAATAGATGATTGCTCACTTGGATCGATGTAACAACCCCGTCCAAGTGTGTATTCCCTCTCTCGCCCCGCACTCTGTGTAAGAGGTCCCGGGCTGTGAATTTCCATGTGACCCGCTGTCTGTGGTGTGCAGGAGTGTGATTTTGACCCTTTCTGCCAACCGCCCCCTCTTCTGACAATAGCTCTTTTCTTCTCGCTCCCTCTGATGCAGCTGATGTGGGACAACCCAGTGTTTTGACAACGGGTCATGTTTACCGAGGGTGGAGCTTGGTAAACAACGGGTTAAGAAGACACACCCTATAAACCAGCATTAATCGCAAGCAGAGATATCTAAAGCCATCACGATATGACTCTGGGCTCGGTACACAGTGCTATCTATATAGAAGAATGGAATTAAGTCTGCGAGCCGGACCCGCTTTATCTCGTGCACCGGTTTGACGTCGTCTGTCGGTTCTCGTCTTGTCGTATCCCCTTGAATATATGTATTGTACGGAGCGCTGTGTAGATTGTTGGCGCTGTATAAATAAAAGGTAATAATAATTATTCCACGGCGTATGAAAAGTGAAATGATTCCAGATCCAGTGAGCTCTGCGTAATCATCACACCTATCTGCATACATGGGAGCTCATAGGGTTGGACCCTAAGTTTTTATCTAATTTTAGGGTCTTGGTGAATGGGGAGATTCTCAGTCACAAGTCTTACAGTGTGAATTATTAATATTCGATTCCGATTTTCCAGCTGGTGCTTCTATGGTATATGCCAGCTGAAATCCCTGCTTGAACACAGGTGACTTCATGTATTTTGGACATTCCCAAGTTCAGGTCATATATATATATATATAAGGTTCTTAGATAAATAAAATAATCCCTTTATTCAAATGGTAGACAAATAGTCTTATTAAGAACCCTTCCTACACACGTCTGAACATTTCACAAGGCACTTTGTCTCTGCAACCTGAAACATAAACGGACAAAGACAATATGAAGTGAAGGTCACGGGCGGTAAGGGTTAATACTGCTGTCCTGCCACCGGAGGGCTGGGAGAAGTGAAGGAGGGTTTGGTAAGAAGGTGAAATGACCTCCAGGCGCTCCCTGGTAAAGGTTCCCGTGGCCCGGGACTGTGGGCACCTGGGGTCGGGGGGGGGTGCTGGAGGTTGGTGCCAGGTGACTGTGGGCCTGCCTTGCACGGCGGGGATGGGCAGGCTCAGCGGTCCCATTCCAGGTCCTGGTGTTCCCGGTGTACCAGGTGTGCCCAGCTCCACCCCCGGGGCCGGAATGCGGAAGCGGTGGCTGCGGGGAGAAGAGGAGGAGTCCGGGGGAGACAGAGCGGGGTGACTCCCGGAGACAGAGCCCGGGACTGCGGAGGAGACCTGGATTTACACCCCCCCAAGGACGCGTGTAGAAGGAGAGGGGAGGGAAGACCCGGATTTACCGGTCCCGGCAGCCGCCTAGGTTGCTATTCGAACGATACACGAGCCAGGCTGGCATAGCCAGCCCCACCATGCCACCCACCTTGTGAACCATGTCCACCGAGACCGCCCCACCTCCGGACCATGAGTCTGTGCCTCCGGTGCCAGGCCCGGGCATCGCGGAGCCAAAAAAGAAGAAGCACAAACCGGGCACCTTGCGGCGGGCTCTGAGCTGGCTCCGTGGGCGCAGGAAGAAGAAGCCAGAGGCCAAGCAGCAAGAGAGCAAAGGTAACGGGGCAGCGGGAGCGCCCGGGCACGGAGCAGGCAGGTGGCGTCATATTTATTATTGCGGCGTATAGACGGCTATTGAATAGTATGGAGCGAAGGAGACGCGTTTCGTAGCCTCCGCTGGCATGTGCAGGGCACGGATGGGGCAGGGGTGTGATGCTTGGCTGAGCTGGCTGCAGGTTGCACCGTGCTCCGTGTTACAGGTATAGCAGGCCACTCGTGATTTAGTGGTGAGTGGGTTCTTTATCCACGCTCTGAATGTTCGTGACAGCGAGCAGAGGATGCCCGACACGCTTAGAACATCCCATGTATGTCCTGGGCTCCAACTCCCATAATGCACGGACAGCTCTTGGCTGAGCGTCATGAGAGGTGCAGTGTGCAGCAGCTGGATAATCTTAACCCTTTCCTGACTCTTACAAGCCCTTGATCTGCCTTGAGAAAGGTGACAGACCCAGGAGATGGGGTTCCTGTGATCATGTCTGTACATGCGAGCGACTGTATATGAGTCTGCGTGTTATTACCTGTGACTTTCTATACCCTGCATGTATTTACTGTACTTATTACATATTCCTACTTACCCTATTACCTAAGTCTCTGTAACAGGCAATTTTCTTTTCATATTGATTATATTTTTCTGCGGAGACGAGACATTTATAATTTTGCGAATGCGTGTAAAGCTATTTCCACTGATTTTAGTACAAATGATTTGAGTTTTGTGTTTTTTTTTATGTTCGGAACCGTTAGCGTTGGTGGCAGCTGTTTGCTTTTTCAGTTGGACGTAGTCCGTGTCGTTGAAGAACTCGACAGGGCTTTTTCAGAGCAGGTTATGTAGAACTGTCCGTGTTAACAGATATCTGGCCCGAGGATGATAGCAACGGCGCTGACGGCATGTTTACAAATCCAAGACAACCGGCGCATTATTGTACACGGGATTGTGCAGATTTCTCAAGCGAAGGCAGAAAGTAGAGCCTAAGTATGTGAGCACACATGACGTTTCGTGAATACCGCCTGTCTCCTGCATTTTCTAACGTGACACACAGTCACTTTCCTTCCTGTACGTGTCACACACCCTTTTTCCTGGAGCCGTGTGTCGCACTGTGCTTGAGATCACTAATCTAACACGCAGGAGTATGTACCCGTCTTCCCACATGGCGTGCTTGCGTGTGTGTGTCCAGGAATTGTGTAATTTTTTTTTCCAGGCATCCCATATATGAAGTTTGAGCTGCGTGTTCCCAGGTGGAAGTGTGTGTGTGTGTTGTGTAACACTGCTGAGACGCCCAGAGTACACAATGTGCAGCGGCTGTTTTATATTCAAACACCCAAGGCTTACAGTTATGTTTCAGTTGTGTAACATTGGCTGTTCAAAAACATACAACCGCACGCACAGAGCTGTATAGATATCCATGACCATATCCCCCCAGCATGTAAGCTTCAAATGCCAGATTACCCTTATTAATCATTATGTATTTAAAGAAGAATAAAATGATAGCCGTATACGTATTATAACAAAAGGAAAATCTGTTATGTTACTTTTTTTGCGGCCCTTGAGGCCTGAAATTTGCAAACTCTCAGCGTCTGTCAGATCCCCCGTAATCTCAGCCTGACTCAGCTGTAACATGTCTGTGTTTGCCTGATAGGGGAAAACATTGCAAAGTACAAAGGTGGATACGTTTATTTCTCGTTGCCACAGGGTTTACTATAATTGCACAGGACAAATGTTACAGAAATGTTATCATTTATATATATATATAAATAAATATATATATATATATACACACACACACACACACACAATACAGTATAGTATAACAGGGATTTGCACAGTATGTTGATCGACATGATCTAGTGACGCGCCAGTGTCATGCGCCAGTGTCATGGAATGCATGTTAAAGCTCTTAATTCAATATACATTCATTATCTGTGCATGGGTATCTCAAAAGACCCCCCCATCAGAATGGTCACCGAGCATGCCCTGGAACTGACTGTTCCATCCATGCCATGTTCCGGTTTGCTGAACACATCTACACGGAAAATCGTTGGGGTGTGGGAAAAGGGCCAGTGAATATGGGGGGGATTCTGCAGACAATGTCAAGGCACCCCTCAGCTATTGTATGCACTAATGATGGCTGGAGGGTCCCTTTAATATTTGGACTAAAACAGTGTCACTTCGAGAATAGTGATGGGCTGTCCGCACCGTAACTGTTGGTAACAAGATGGTTCCTAAATTCCCAGGAAACATTAAAAAGAACTTCCTCTTTTATTTAAGAGACGCAATCGGCATGATGTCTTATACATACAGGACAGATCCTGTAGAACTTATATTAAGATGTAAAGCCTTTATTGGTTAAATACTTAGAGTTGTTTTCTTCTGCTTTGGGTGTCTGCAGAGTTCTATAGCTGCAGGCTTTACAATTTTATTTGTGCTTCCTAAATCATCCACTGTGAGGACAGCAGTCAGATTTTGCCCTCTGACACTTGTTTTTGACAAGCGCTGGGGCGTGATCATTGCTAGGTAGGAATGAAAAATGAGGCCTGGAGTTATGAGATGTTACAGACCTCCAGTTTAAAAAAAAACCAATTAACCAAAAACACACACATCCACACAAATATTCATTCTACCACAAAGACCTATCCCTCATACTGTATGTAACAAGTTATCTACAATATATTTATACACTGACGTGACCCATGAAGGCCATTCTCTTGCGCCTCGCATTTCCGCTCTGGACTGCCCATGTTGCACAATCAGACTGATATGAGATTTTTCTTCTGTAATGGCACAAGAGCACTTAAAGCTTGAGATGGGGTGCACTGAAGGACAGGCTGTTGAGCGTCTGTCCTTGGTGGGTTAATCTCTAACTAATATATATATATCACACGCACAGACAATGTAAGAATATCAATGTATTCAGGATTTGGCAAACTGCAGAATGAATTTCTAATCTCAAAAGTATATGACACGTTTCCTATCTGGGAATGTATGTACATATATTCATAGCCTACCAATAATCGGTGCTGAACACGGCACATAACTAAAGGTACATAAGGATAGGTTCACAACTATACCCATAACGTGCAAGGGAGCTCTATAACTGGAATGATCAAGAAGGCATCCTTTTCAGAACTGTAAGCTTTTTATATTTTAACTCTTGCTTGGTCTAGTAACCACAAAGGGGGTATTCACTAGAAATCATTTGGGTGAATAGAGCGAAGACAACCATAAAAAGGGTCTCTTGGTATTTTCATAGATATTGTATCAGCACTCAAATACTTGTCCCTACTCTTACTCAAGACAAACATTACATTACAAGTCGTGTTAGTTTCTTTTTGTCAATAAAGTATGGAATGTCTTTGCATCCTAAACCAGTGCCCAAGGGCACACCTAGAATTCATTATGGCAAGCAAATGCAAGTAGTACCAAGCTGAATCCCAGTGTATAAACCATACCCAGGTAGCATATATGTTTGCTTTTACCCCCCTGACAAGAATACTCTTTGATGCCCAAACCCCCATGCCATTTTGTCCCCCATTGGAGATGGAGTCAGAGGATTAGGTATAATATGGAATGGGCTCCTAATGTTTTAAACAGTGAAGGAATGTAAACATGTATGAGAAAGGCAGAAAGCTATTCTGAATCTAAGATGGCCAAGGACTGATTAAGGTCTGAGTCTTTACATCAGAAAAAACGGACTGACTAGATGGGCCGAATGGTTCTTACCTGCTGTTAAATTCAATGTTTCATAAGAAAGGGATGCGCTTCTAAATAGAGGATTGTTGAGAGGACTGCAGTGTTGCGCTATTCCACTTGCCCCAAAGTGTCCGTCTAGCACATTAGTCAAATCCTTAGAAGGCCGCTGCCTTGAGGAAAAGTAGGAACACACCTAATCGCATCGCTACACTTGAATATAGCAGTACATTGGATAGATATACCTTGACAGATCGCCATACACGGGAACTTTTTGGCTCCGTAAACCCGGAGCCCTCCCCTTGCGGTATGCCGGTCGGCGGTCCGGCTAACGTTGGGTTGTGCTGCAAAGCGTTTCCTTGCGACCTGGTCACCCACGGTGACCCATAGAATTCGCACTTCAAAACTTGGAGAGTTCCCAGGTATGCAGATCACACAAAGACAGTGTCCCCACACACTTTATTTTCTTTTCTAAATCAAATTTTATTGAGGGAGAAAAAAAACAACCAACTCAAGCAACAAAGGCTGAGCAAGTGTACAAGTAAGCGCATTAAAATAAACCTTTCACAGTAGGCATAGAAGCAGTGTATCCTGCATCGTGATCCTTATACCCCAAAAGCCACCTCCCCGCTCCTCGCACACTTCATCATTTGTGAAGGAACTGCACTAGTGCACTCCAGCTGCCTCACTGCACACTGCATGGGAACTGACTCCTCACTCACACAGATTGTACACACAAACTTTTAACCTGCTTCCTAAAAGTGTATTAACTTGTGCCTTATTAGGGCGACATTGCCACAAAGCTGCTTTCTCTGTAATGTTGTGTACACAGGAGTATGTTTATGCCTGAAGAATCTGAGGAGTGTATAATGTGTTTGCCGTCTGTGTGCATTTTTTTTTAGTGGGCAAAGTGTGTTTTTGTGCGGCCTATAATGTTTTAAGATCATGGTGATCTCTGGAGTCGTATTGTGCTGATGTTAACCCGTGATATTGAAGCCCTGCGTCCTCCAAGCAGCGAGTGAGTCAGTGGAAAATAAACAAGTAATACGCCCCGAAAATTGTGGTCGCATTTAGGTTGGGCTGGTCCTGTCACGCTGGATTCTTCTCTCATTGTTACTCTTTACAGCCTGTGCATCGCTTGCGGTGACCTTGCTTTTCAATCTTTCCCGGCGTGAGAGAAGGGTTTATTTAGATTACAAACTCTGCTTCCTATTATTAATGCTTCATTATTCTAAGAGGGCAAAGATGTAATCATTGATCTTATGTCTCTGAAAGCTCAACCCAAAAATGATGGCGATCCCCAGCCTACAACTGCTCCCGAAGATGAACCCCCTGAAAACGTTTTCTTTCCTTCTGGAAGCACACCCTTCCTGGAAGATATCCACAGCCAGGCTCAAGAGGGCCTTAAATCTCTGCAGAGAAGAGGTAACATTTTGTGTGTGTGTGTACCCTATTTTCACAAAAGTACTCAAAGTTCTTTGTGCCTAAAATAGGCAAACCTAAATATTTATTTTGTGTCTTCCAGAGAAACAGAACAAGAACAACACGCAGGATGAGAACAAGAGCCCCCAGGTAAGAAGGAACGACGGTGCATGTTCTCGAGAGCATCTGTGTCGCCTACATAAACAGAATTAATTTTACTGCTTTTTGCGGCC
>VKOC01000002.1:23502690-23536396 GCA_009364415.1 Spea multiplicata
TTCATTAGCCTACAGGGTACTGGCTGACAGGGTGGAATCCTGACACACTCTACAAGGGATTTGCAACCCTTTACTTTCTTCCTCAGCCATAAAGCCTGTAGGAGGGCAGGATCTTCTTGGTCCCACCCTGCAAGGGTTGGGATCACTGAAACAATCGATAGAGAAAGGTAGCCTCTCACAAGAGATACTTAACTTCCCTCCTCACCCGAAAAGCCGGACCTTTTTAGGGGACCCAGCTCCACCTTGGTATTTCTGGTATCCATATAAATACTATGCCTTCTGAAAAGATGTATTGAAAATATAAAAAATACAACAAAAAAACTCATCCGTGTAAAATTGTGCAAAAACAAGCCCCAGCTCTTAGGATGGTGTGATAAAAACATTTTCAGCATTCACCACACACCTAGGCTGAGTCTAGTTTATGCAAAAATAAAAAGCGCATGGAGGGGTCCGAAGTGCAAAAAGTTCTTAACAGCATGTGCAGAAAAGTGAATGAAGGGAGTGGCATAGTGGGGCAGCAGATGAAGAACAATGGGATAAGAAAATGTGTCTGCCCGGGGAGTTTAGGATATTTTAGAACAGTGAAGGCAGGGTCGGAAGATTATCACAAGGGAATGGATTAGTATTTTAGTGAAGAAAGGTTGAATTGTCATGTTACTTAATTCCTCAACTAGTATATGATTGAATTATTCTTTATGCAAGACGGTGCTTCCATACTTGATGCTACCATCTGGATCCCACTGGCTTGTGTGCTCAAATCTAACAGAAGAGTAACTGTAGCCTTAACCCCTTAAGGACAATGGGCGGTCCCTAGTACCATTGAAAACAATGCATTTTGAGCCCGTACATGTACAGGCTTTGCTGGTTGGGGCTGTGTAAATGCACACCTGTCAGGTTGTGGGGTGGGGAACCCCTGGAAGATATGTGTTCTCTCAATATAAACATATTTTGGCTGGATTGTCCCTTTTAAATCACATATAGAAGTTCAGCTCTCCTACAAACTCCCTGTTTAACGCACAGACCCCAGTTTCTGTATGCGTTAAAAAATGCAGCTTTTTTATGCACAAATGACCACACATAGGTGATGCTTCAGGAGAAATCTAATGAATCCGTTCCTGCATAGACTTTTATTAATCAGATCGTCTGGCTGAATGATTAAGACTGAGCCATTCTGCTGTAAAGCAATCAGGGCCTCTGCAAAAACTGTTATGGAAAGAAGACAAAAAAAAAACATTTTTGAAAATTGACTTTTATTTTGATACAAGTAGTAAACCAGACAAAAAAAATCCAACTCCGTAACCCAGCAGCCCCTTCCAGGGTACAATAATTTCAAAGAACTTTATTAATGCCGACAATTTGTTGTTTCAGGTGCATCCCAGGCAGATGAATTGTGAAATAAATGGCACACTATATACTTAACGGGCGAACGTACACATCACGTGACGAAGCTGTCCTCATGCACTTGTTCATGTGTTCTGTGTTGATGCCTCTGCTGTGTACACGCCGCGCTGCACACTTTGTGCCCGTTTAGATACAGATGTTTCCATATTAAACACATAGTAATTCTCTACATTTATAAAGCTGAGAATACCCCCCCCCCCGCACTGTGACCCTATACGGGCGAACTGTATACGCGCTTCCTGCTGAATGACCCTCTACCACTCCCCCGGGTGTCCCTCACACACCCGCCCCTTCCCATTCCCACCTCACCCCCACCTCAGGCGCGGCCCCTTTAAGACAGTCTCAGCCCTCGGGCGTCGTCACGTGACCGACCCTTTTGTCCGGACATTCGGGCGGCGGAAGCAGCAACGGTGAAAAAGTGGGTGAGAAACTCATAGAATAGCGGGTGGACACCCTTTGAAGGGCGACGTTTCCGGTGAGTGACCCGAATATCTATAGAACAGGATGTTAACTGGAGGCATAATGCACCCGCTTAAGAAGTGACCCGTGATGGGGCGAAACTTTAGTACCGTGCACGGGAGTGGGTAATAAGGATGCGCACGAATTTAGGGTAGCTATGAAGAAATCTTGCACAGGTACCTGCAGCCTCCGGGTCACCATCCCCCCAGCTGGTTTAAAAATACCCGCATACGATCAAAAAATGTGCAGACTAGACTATAATAAATACCGCTCCGGGACTGCAAGGTTTGCTTTGCGGTTAAAGACGGGCGCGAGCTCTCGGTATAGGTATGGGGTGTGATGGACGGAGGCAGCGGCCAATCGGGTGCTCCCGGAGGTAAGTGTCCCGCCTCCAACTAAATGACACATTGCGGAACTAATAAACGGAAGCTGAACGGATATATCCTGCACCGGAGTGGAGAGCAGCCAATGACAGGGATTATTGATAATCTGCTCCCGCCTTCTAAAGTGACTGACGTTGATTTCGACAAATTAGAGTGCGTCTAGCGGTGCTTGCTTTGTTGTTCCATCATTTAGCTTTTTAATACAATTTTTTTTATTATTCCTGCCTCACTGGTGGGTAGGCCTGCAGAGCCAGACTGTGGGTTACATCTTCTTATGGGCAGCTGCACATCTCAATGGCTGCCCCCCAACCCTCAGAATTTAAGAGAAGTTGTCTCACATCAGCCTCAAATGTTTACATGCGGATGAATTACACTGCTAAATTCCAAAAATAAGTGTGTGAATTACACATATCTGTAATATCAAAATAGCATTTCAAGTGCTTAAAAGTAGGATAGTAGGGAGTATATCTCATGGAGGGAAACATGAAATCAGTTGTATTATGATGTTTATAAGACTATATTAATAATTAATGGGACATGCATGTGGGTATGATGGACACGAGACCATGGACGACTAAGGCTGGAGTCTCTTTCAGCAGAGCTCTCTCTAATTCTATGTTTCTATTCACATGATCTGATCCCTGTGCATTTGCTGCATCAATGTTTGAGAAGCATAAGGTTTGGACTGCTTCTTGGACGTCGTCCACAGCATAAAACTTTGTGTCACGTAATAACCATGGCTGGATTTACAGCCTCAGCATATCTGAGAACCCTTATCTTCTACTGGCAGAGAAAGGACAATGTGGCCCAAGTTCAAGGTGATCGATTAGTTGTGTATAAAAATGCAGTGCCATTTTTTTATTTTATGTATGCAGACTCCAGTTTTGTCCACAGTGTAAACAAATCTAGGGTTCCATTACCTAAACCGAATGATATCTGGAAGTCCGATGAGTGGAGAAAAAGTCCCTGAGCATAAAATAGTGCTATTGCTCTAGTAATATCCCCTTTTTTTTTTTGCAGTCCTAGATGCTACTGTTTTTATCAGTCATGTGATACTTTGTTTTTTCAATGCTCAAACATAAAACTGAGCTGATCCTTTTTAATGACGTCCTTCTTGAACAAAGAAATCCTTTCCTCTTTCATTAGAGTGTCAGACTGGATGATTGAGACTAAGCCATTCTATTGCTTACCACGAGGCTGCATTATAAAATGCAACTGCGTGAAAACAGTATAAAACATCTAATGTGATATAGGGTTGCTTACCAATATTAGCAAGATTACGACTATTTGTCACGCACCATTTAATTCTAACATAGAATCTATGACGTGTCACATAGTGAAATATAGAGTGTGAACTTATATTACATGTTCAAAAACATATATGGCTTTAATATATACACCGAAATTGTACATCACACCTTTGGAAATATCGTACAAGAGTTGAAGAACATCTGAAACTAAGATACTGAAGTATAGTCCATAACTTCACTCTTCTCTGTGTACTTTGTTCTAGTGTCCCTACATAAAATGGATTTCTCGTCTCATCATACTCGCCTCCTGCAGCAGTTGGATGAGCAAAGAAGGAGGGATTTGTTTTGTGACTGTCACATCCTAGTGGAGGGGAAGGTGTTTAAGGCTCATCGCAATGTACTGTTTGCCAGCAGTGGGTACTTCAAGATGCTTCTGTCGCAGAGCTGCAGGGATATGGGACAGCCCATCACAGCCACATTTGATGTGTTCTCTGCTGACACCTTCACAGCCATCCTTGACTATGTCTACTCTGGCAAACTACCCCTCTCTGGACAGAATGTGATTGAGGTCATGTCAGCAGCCAGCTACCTGCAGATGACTGATGTGATCAATGTATGCAAGATGTTCATCAAGTCCTCACTTGACATCAATGAGAAGGACCGAGATGGTTTCTTCAGTCTTTCTGACAAAGATGCTGGCAGTAATGGATCAGGACTCTATGCAGCAGGATGGAGGACTGAAAACAGCCCAACCCACACACATGAGACACCAGAGCATGGTGGTTTTATAGCTGGGTACAATTATCCCCCTCCCATTACTTCCAGGTTGCAACGTCCTTTTACTAAGCATCCCCGCAAACCAGAACATGTCCGCAAACACCGGAGGCGCCTGATGCCTGAGCCTTTGACACCTGCTTCTGTTACAGCTGTTCCACTAGGAGATTTGGTGGGAGGATCTGCAGAGTGTCTGGTGCAGGAGGACGATTCAGCAGATTGTATAAAACAGGAGGAAGAATCATCGCAGCCATCTAGGTTGTGCTCAAAAGTAGATGATGAGGACGAAGATGCCACAAATCGTAGCTGGCCAGACTCCCCACGCCATACGGAATCTGGGGGTCAGGATGTAGCACCACAGGCCTCTAAAGCAGATGAACTCTACAAGACAATGCCAACAATCCTGGGGGTTATGACTGGATGGAGTGAAGGTGAGTAAGGGTGATGGGGACTTTTACACAATGTACAGAGCTACAGAATATGATGGCGCCATATAAAACAATAAATAATAAGTACTTGACTTGATTTAAACTTTCAACAAAAGATACATTTGGTGGATAGGAAAAGTAAAGTGCATGGTAATATAGGAAAGCCAAATTGAAATTGCTAGCCAATGGGGAGCTCATGTAGGTAAATCCACTTTTATAAATCAGCTGTTTTTTATGGCAATGCTAATGAAGTCTGACTATGGGCTTACCTTAGTCAGAGGGGTACATTTGTTAAAAGAAGAGCTCTGGTTTAGCTTCTTGGCTTCACTATACATTATGAAGGGCCAAACCCAGTGGGTTAGTTAGTGTGTAGTAAATCACAGATTTCTCCAAAGTCCCCTTACCCATTATGGCCACTGAATACTCAACTAACGTAATATAATTAAAGTATTAATTAAGTACAACACAGCTTATCACTCTGTAATGAAAAGCTGACCTTTATTAAGATACCCTGCCCTGCAGGAGCTCTTTTGATAACTTCACTTTTGGAGTCTTCTTAAGTGTTTTGGCTGCCAATTTAATATATAATATTGTTCTGAAGCTGGTTGTGGCCAATCTCACTTATTTCAGCAACCTTCCGGTAATACACTTTACTGAATTTTTGCATTTCTTTCTTCCGTGCATCCGTTGCCCTATCGTTATTCTGTAGAGAGGCTGACACTTAGTAGCATTGCTTATTTACCAAGATGAAAGGCAACTTGTATCACTGCCTTGTCACTCTAATGTTCTTGTAGAATTGGCATCTTTACTCCTGTGAGCGTAGCCCTTTCATCCCTATAGACTTTTGAATATTGTATGATAAAACAAATCCTCTTTAGTAGGCCGTTTCCCCTGTCCCCAGGGCATGTGTTTGGCCATATTCACCACCAACCAGGCCCAGCTCTGGCTTTGGCAAGACTCCAGACACACATGCAGAATATGCTCCCAGTTATTTCAATAAATGTCCATGTGACTATTTTACACATGGATTTTTTGTTGTAATGGTTGACCGTCCAGAGATTGAATGTTTTTTTTGGGGGGGTTTAATAGCTGCTTCTCTTATTTTTTCTACAGATGATTTAAGTCCAGTGAGGTTTAAATGCCCTTTCTGCACTCACACCGTCAAAAGAAAAGCGGATCTGAAACGCCACCTGCGCTGTCATACTGGAGAGCGTCCGTACCCCTGCGAGGCATGCGGAAAGAGATTCACACGGCTGGAGCACCTACGAAACCACTTCCAAACTGTATGTACAAAAGGCATTTTATTAAAGTGAAGTGTATTTATAATAAAATAAGTAACCAGTGCATGAAAAATCCTTAAAGGTGAATTCCCACTATTTTGTTTTCTGTAGGCATCATATTTATATTGTAAGAGCTCGTAAAGGTCTGTTAAGTAATTTGTTACCTGAAGCAGAAGAGCAGGAAACCCAAAGTTTTGCGTGGGTGTAGCTTAGTTCCTGTTTGATTTTCCTGCATTCATTAAATACATTACATTTCCTTGCCAAGCTAGCCTTAGCGACGGTACTAGATTGAACTGATATCAGACGTGCCAGAGTATTGTTGCAAATATTAATGCACTTTGCTATTTCGCAACATTACGTGGCTTGCAGAAGAACATTTGAAGGTGTTTGCACAGTATTACATCGCACGCTGTAACACGTGTGATGTAATCAGTGCCATCTTCCAATCTCCAAGAGGCTACTAAGCTGAGAAAAACTAGCTTCACAAAATAGCAGCGTGACATGGGTGAAGTTTGAAACATGGAAATAAACAATTGTTACTATTTTACGACAATTATATAATACATATATAGGGAGTTCTACTTTCTGCCCTTAAAAGTATAAAGTGGTTAGTTTGAAGGGGACTTCAGTAATGATTATATATCTAGCTGTTGTAACAATAATTATTTACTTTCACTGTTATCAAGCTTTTTGGTGCTGAAAAAGCTGTTTGCAGTCATGATCTTTTGCTAGACAATTTAAATACACTTCGTGTTGTCTGGGTGACTCTCAGTATGTGTAAATGTTTGGGTTTGTGAAAATCCTGTGAAAATGGGCACTATGCAAATGTCCAACTGCATCTACTAAAATAGGAAATAGTTGAGTAAATCTGGGTAAATTTGTTTTGGGTTTTCATTTATTGGGGCAATACTGTGTTCTGTTAATGGACACATGCAGTTGTTAGTTACCTGAAAGTGTGTATTTACAGTATACAAGTCCATCTCCACAACACTCAGTTTTGCGAAGGTACTTAATATTAAGGGCTGAGTTTACCATGAAGCATAAAGGCCAAAAAACAAAATGGGAAGCTGTAGATTAAGTAATGTTAGATGGTTTTAAACTCATTTAATGTTTGATAACCTTCTTCATTTCTCTGTAGATTCATGAAGCAGGTAAGCTCATCTGCCGCAGATGTAAGCTGCCGGTGACAGAGATGACTGGCCGTGTGATTCAAGATGGAACAAGGCGATACCGTCTCTGCCACCCGTGTCTCAGCGAGGCCGGCTTGGACAACGTGAGCTTCGATTTTGGAGATGATCAGCCATTGATTCTTCCCCCTGAACATGAGAGGGGGCAGGGCTGGCATTTCAAGGATGATGGGAGGGAGGAGAATGGGAGTGATAGACCAGAGTCAGACCTAGTGATCCATGAGGTAGACGATAGCGAAGAGGAAGAAACAAAACCACAAATAAAATGACAATACGTGGGGCTGGAACCAAACTACATCGTTCACTAATACTTCCAGCATGGTTTGTTCCTGACCCCACTGGCAAAGAAGTCAACAAGATTACCTATAAGTTCCTAGTGTTTGTTTTTTGAACTATGTGTCAATATTGAGCTGCTTCCTCGGCTGTTGGTGTTTATTACTTCCTTTTAAGCACGGCTGTATTCTTATGAACACCTGCCAGCTGTCTCCAACATAGGAGCAAAAGGTCTTACACAGGACTGACACTTCCATTCTGTTCTAGCCTGTACACCCATTCTAAAAGGATAGAGAAATGGTTGAAGAAACACTTTTGGACAGCATGACTATGGAGCAGAGCTCCCATGATGTGCGGTTTCCTTCTACCTGAATAAGCTATGGTTGTAGAATACACCTATAGCAACCAGCCACAGCAAGAGTTAGCTGTTTGAATCATACTGCAATGAAGGATAGACTTTAATACTCATGACATTTCACAAAGAAGACTTTCCCATTCCTCCACACGATTTTTATTTGTCCAAGACCGCCAAGTGCAGTGTGTATATAACGTTTGCATATTTCAGCACCGTATATATTCATTGATTGTGTATCATGTTTGATTAGCAGTATTGTATCTACCAGGAAGCATTTAGATTTGCATCTAATTTCAGTCTGGAAATAAAAACCAGTTACGCTTGTTAATTAAAAAAATATTCTGTTTATTTATCAGTGCTAGCAGCATATGTAGAGCTCATTTAAACACAAGTACAGAATAAATTAATTAGTGCTTACTAAAAATGTTATAACTGCTGTTCTTGAATGCAGTCAAAATAATTTTAAGAAAACTCAGAAATGATCATCACACCATGATATTTTCAATAATGAAGGATTTGGCCAGGGAGCTTGCAGGAGACTTGTTTCAACTTCTTAAATTCATTGTGCTTTATAAAAAGACATCCATGGTCAAATTATCTGGAAGAGTGGCTTGGAGTTAAAAGTGGTGAATTGCAAGAAATCTCACTGATTTACATATACATTAGCCACTCGGCTAAAGCACACTGGGGTTTGCCCTTTATTATAAAGCGAAGACGGGTAGATATGCACTCCTACGTATCATTGATGCTTGTATCACCATGCAACATTGAAGACTCATATGTCAATGATTACAAAAACCTCTGGCTTCTCATCTTCATGGATCTGCATGGCTGAGTATGTGATCGCTTTTACTTCTGTTCCCTGGGGGGAAAAAAAGCTAAGCTATAGATACTGGCTATTGAAAAAAAAGGATATATACCCTGTCCATATCACATCATAGTATTGTAAAGTGTGTTTCTTCAGGTAGGAGATTTTTTTATAGCACTCTATCAATAGTTTACAGACATAAGCTAAACCATTACACTAATTCATAGATCAGAAAATACTGTAATGTATAGACTAAGTGATTTACTTTTTATGGTGCATGTTAAATATTCTGCACACAATGTAGCATGGATATTTTGGACAATTATACTAAACACCACATTTCAAGACAATTTTGAGGTTAGCTGGCCTATCAAACAGTTTCTGAGATAAGAGTAGGATTTACCTGAGGGTGTTTGGATAAGCTAAACTCTTCTCCCCATCTGTGGAAAACAGAACACCCGTGTTTAAGGAAAGTTGAAAGGACCGACCTCTTCGAAGAAGTCATGAACACAAAAGCAATGTGACGCTCAAGAAATATAAGTCCTTAGCAAAGCCACAGACATTGACACAAACCAGTTGGTATTATTAGACATGAATACAGGACAATGATACAGCTGTTATGATGTCAGACATGATGTCATCTGTCTATCACCCATTCATACAGAAGGCGGCCTTTGGGAATTCTGTAGTTTTCAAACCTAAAACACTCAGAGTAATCTGGAGCGTTTGCAGAAGAGTTGTGGTTTCAACTCCCTTATTTTACCATTCATTATGAAGGTCCACTACTGGCAGGTAGTGGAAAAGGTAAAACGGTTAAGAACCACTGAACACAATTATGTTAAAAGCTGTGACAGTTCTCCTTCACAGAGACTCATTGGGGTCAAGGAAAATGGGAAAGTTGTACTTCATAATGTATAGCTAATGCCAAAATATCCATTTATTCACAAAGTCCATTGCACACCATTCCAAATTTTCCAAGCCTGGTGCTAGTAACCAGCAGTTTCCATACAGAGAGCACTCCAGGTCTTCAAATTAACAATTTCTCTTTATTCAAAGTCAAGTCGACGTTTCAGTCATTGCTGACTTTCATCAAGACACAGGCATTTTTGTATTTCTATACCTCTATGCTTGTAACTTTTTTTTTTTTAACTCACTAAAATGAAAGCCTGCCGCACAGAGCTGCTCTTACCCAATCGAGCGAATCTTGAACCTCATGCGATCTATGTACAGCACCTTCACCTCCTATTAAAGAGAACTTTGGTTATTCATTAATTTTTTTGATGATTAGTAGCCACATTATTAAACAGCCCAAGCAAGAGTACTCACACGAGGTACGAAGAACTGGTCAGCGCTGAATTTATACAGCCAATCATCCAGGAAATGGTAAAGGAGCGAGATCATATCTTCTCCTGAGTACAAAAGTAATTCAGTACTTTAAAAAAGCATTGGCACATTGGCATAGGAACCATGGTACACACTGTGGACCAAACCCCCACATGACTTCAGAGACCTGATCATAAATTTAGATACGCTTATTTTTGCTAATATCCAAGTACAGAATTGTGTGTATTTAAATAACAGCAATATTAACTATAAAGTAGAATATCCTCTGGTTTGCTTTGACTCCAAATGCAGACATGAATAATACGCTTCTTGTTGCCAGATAGACTTACCCTCTGTTTCCACCTCCACTGTATCCAAGGGTTCAACCGTCTCTATATCGGTCATGTACCCAAACATCGCCATAGCACATTGTTCAAAAGCTTCTTCCAAAGTCTCCCCCCATGCATGTAACCTGTGCAGAAATTTGAATCACATTAATGTCCGCTGAAAAGCATAACTTAAAAACATGTGTCTGTGATAACTAATACATATTGTAACACTAGCTCTGTCCTGGAATGAGGTCGGAGACTCTGACAACGTTTAAATCACAGTACATAAAGACTGGGTTCTGGAATGTAATGCTTTTAGGAATAATGGCTTATCCCCCCCCCCCCCATCTTGAACAGTACTACTATGACATTAACACCCTCTAGTATGCTGAGCAAAAGAAAGTCATTTTATTCTTTCCTCTGAATCTTTTCTTTCCAAATGTTTTCCCAAAAAACAATTGATTACTTGATGAAATAATTATTCAACTTTGCTACCAACCTACCATATACATCAATAAAAGATGTTTCTAAAGGATACAATGGTTAAAACAAAACAAAAAAAACGCTCCCATGTCACCCAGATCACAGGGTCACGCCTGTAGCTAACTGCTCTGTAACCGGAGCAGTCAGCCTCCAGCTGGATGTGATCACTGCTATAGCTATACATCACATGCATGGATATGGTCAAATAGCAAAGGAGGTGCTTATAATCACCGTCTGTCTCTGTCTCTCTCCTTTTCACTGTGATCATAAGCTGGAGAGAGATAGAGGACAGTAAGAAATACACAAGGCCCAGGTTTAGAAGAATATATATATATATATATATATTTACATTACCTTATGGGCCCCTATGTTTTATGTAGTGTAGGTAGTGGGGAATTAGGGTTTGGTAGGGGTTAAAAAAGATTAAGTAAAAATATGATTGTTGAACATTTATACACCGATGAAACTTAATAACTTTTTTTTTTTATAAAACAAAGTGATGTCTTAAATATATGAATATAGTTATAAAAATATTAAAAAGGGCAAAAAATGGGTACAATAAATGAGATACGTGCAATAAGAGCTGAAGAAAGATATCACAAACATGAACGCTGCTTTGGTTCAATGGTGTAAAACAGCTCTGGTCCTTAAGGGGGTTAAATAATACATGCCTCTCCCGAGGTCCAGCTTAAAAAAGAAATATCAGTCAATTAAACTTTGTAATTATCGTGAAAACTTAGAAATGTATTGGAATATACATACTGAACATCCGCCGTGTGATCCAGATCTAAAATTAGAGAGAGAATAAAAAAGGTTTTTTTGGATTATGAAGTTGGAAAGTTGTTTGGCTACTATGCAGATACAAAGTCACAACAACACTATGGGTCACTAACAACAAAGCCTTAACTACAGGAATTCTGTATGCCTTTGTGGGGCCAAAACTATACATATATAGATAACTGATGAAATTTACAAATAAAAACACTTGTAAACTTAAGACGTCTCGTTGCTTTAGCTCCAGAAAAGGGGAACTGGCAGATCCGTATCTCAGCCAAAAAAAAAAAAGGTAACCGACTAGGCCATAGACCTAAACTATACGCCATTCACTTTACGTTACCCTGAAATCACATAAGCCGTTAAGGGCAAAGAAATGACTCTCCCTCGGAGTATCGTGATAACCAAGCTGACTCGTCACCTACACTCATGCTTCTTATTCACTGCCGGGTACTTTGTTTTCACTGCAGCTTGCTCCGCAGACAAGTCATAATACCGTTCATCCATGGCACACAGCGCGCAGTACCAAGTGCTTTAACCAAAGTTTTCCGGGTGCCGGCTCCTGTCATGTGACCGGATTTCCGGGTAAGGAAAGATAACTGCCTCCATATTGGTGCTCCCGAGGAATGTGAGCGTAAGCCGATCGTTCCGGAATAACGAGGTGCGGGTGTGCCAGTAAATGTACCCACTCGTGATTATATACACGAGGCGAACGATACTTTATCACACGCTTAATATATATTAGTTTCATTATAGGGCACCATGAACGCCTTATTGTTTTAGTTGGGCTCCTGACGCCTGTTTATTGTAGTTTTGCGCAACCAATGGTAGGAACACTACGTAAATGCCTTAGTAGATAACGTTGGCGTACGTACTATAGTTCTTTTGTAGCTACAGAAGAGTATTTTTAAGTTTGGGGGGTTTCTGCAATGAATTCTCAGTGCTCTGAAATGACACACCAAGTTTGAACCGTGTTAGTCCTAGGTCAATCAATATTAAGTCCAGCTGTTATATGCGCGCAAGATGAAGACAAACGTCTAGTTCAGTAGGGATGTCATTCGGCGCTGTTCCAGATTCATCTTTCACCCCTTGGGCAGCTGGTGCTTGAGAAGTCCTTTTGGATAAGGGCTGGGGACACTTATATCAGGTTGGGAGCCAGCGAGTTGGGTTTATCCCTGGCTCCTTTCACAGTAGGATCGACTGGCTTGTATTTGCTCGATTATAAGATGACCCCCCCAAAATTTGAATATTAATTTAGGAAAAAAAGGAAAATGCTTTACTAGTAAATATTCACTATTCAACTATTTTTTCATATTTAATAAAAACTATGATTTTACCAACCCGCCCCCAGTTCTGCGCATCTGCCCCACGGCTTGCTACTACTGCCCCCAAGATTAGCCTTAAACCCCCCCAGTTTATGCACATTTGCCCCCCAGATATGCCCTTATACCCTATATGCCGTTTCTGCCCCAGAAATGCCTTTTATAACCCCTATATACCACTCTGCCTCCCTGATATTCATTTTAACCCCTATATGCCACTGCCATTCCTTGATAATCCTTTTAACCCCCTATATGCCACTCTGCCTCCCTGATATTCCTTTTAACCCCCCATATGCCACCCTTACCCTCCCCCGACTTACCAGTGCTTCCCTAGACATCTCCCCATGCTTCAGATTCCTTGGTGTGTAGTGGGGCAGCCGGTGGAGGTCTGTGCGATGGGTGCAGACAACCTCCACTGCTGGCACTTCCGCAAGGGCTTCTATGATGAAGCACCGGAAGGTCATGAGATGCCGGCGCCCCGTCATAGAAGCCTCAGAGGATTACACAGATGTCCATCGGCTGCAGGGATCTGGATCTTAGTCTTGTAGTCAGACCTCTATTTGACGACCTCGACTATAAGACAATGGTTATTTTTCAGTGCAAAACCTTGTCTTATAATCGAGCAAATACGGTATATATCATCCAGGCACGCAATGTCTAGATTGTAAGCTCTTTTGAGCAGGGCCTTCCACACCTGTTGTTTCTGTATATCATCTTGTTATGTTTTATATACTAATTGCTATGTCTTGTTTACCCTTTGTACAGAGCAGAATCTGATGGCGCTATATAAAACAATAAATAATAATAATTGAAAAAGTTCTGTTAAAATCTCCGTTCAGATATATTTTGATGTAGGAAATCAAAATGAACTTGAGTTGTCAAAAACTACTTTTTGTTACATCAGAAGTTTTTTTTAGGGATTGTGACAGTGGAAACCCATTGCACTTGCTGAAGCTGCTCATTTATATTAACTATGCATTAAGATGGTCCACCTACTCAACCTGTCACCTGAGAGAAAAGTCACATTGGTTGAAAAAATTAGAAAAAAACAACCTTTTTTGACTTTTTAAAATATTTTACTCATCTACCAAAGCTAATGAAAATAACTGCTACATAGATTCTAACATTTGTCCTGAGTTTAGAAATACCCAATGTTTTTTTTTTGCAAGTTATAAGGCAATAAGTACAAGTAGTGTATTTCTATTGCAAAACCTTTTTTTCAAATCTGGGTATCCTGCACCTATGTCCTACTTGGGACATCTTTGAAGCCAACTGATTCCATTTACCCCCATCAAACTGTATTTTTGTGAAAACTAGACCCCCCAGGGTGCTGGTATTTTAACTAGTTCCACCACCAGTCTTTGTCAACATTTGTGACAGTAATTTTTTTCATCAATGCATGGTTAGTATCACTGTTCTCAGGGGATGTTGCTGAACACATATTGGGGTGTTTGACAGTAACATGTACCAATGTTACAGTAACAATACCAGGAGCGGTAAATTCATACCTGAAGTACAACAAGTGTGAGAAAAAAATTACTATGTTACAAAGTCCAAGGGTTGCCATAGCGGTCCCTGCTTTGCCCCCCAGGACAGTCGGCATGGGAGTGGTGTGCACAGGTCGGTAAGTGCAGTGTTCGGCTGCACTCCGGATGCCTCATTTTTGCGTCCTTTTTATTTATTTACCTCTCGCTTAAATTGCACCAGCCTGAAGCCGATGGTGGAACGGTAACTTTTTGACTGACCAGCCACGGGCCGGAGCCAGTAATCACACTGTTCACTGACTCCATGTTTTAGTTGTTTTGAGCATGAATAAGATTTTGAATTAGGATCACTTGATACGGCTACATTGAAAACACCGCAGTGGAACTGGGTCCTCGGCCATTTGGTGGGAGTTGTTGGATGCCCGCTTTGCTGTCAGGGTCACTCCTGCACTTAAGCTGGTCAACCATCTACTATTGCATGTTAAACCTGCAGTTCTGCAGATTCTGGGCGTATCTCATCCACCTCATCACATCCTAAGCGGAAACTTGGCCCTCATTTACATATTTTATGCGACCAACGCTCGAAACACTGACGTTACGTCGGAGCTCTAGTGTTGTGGACGGCAGCCATTTGCCTGTAGTGTTATGTTGAATGATATAGGCTTCCCCAAAATGGCTTCGGTACTAAACCGCAACACATGTTACGTATCTGGTGTTTAGAGCTCAGTGCTTGGCGAGGACTCCCCTTTCTGACGCTAGACCTTCAGATTGGTTCATGCGACCACTTTTGTTGCTATTCTGATTGGCTCAGGTTGGCGCGAAGGTGCGCAGCTCCGAGGCACGGGGGAGGCGGGAAACAATAGCAATAGTAGCAGGCCTTACTACCGAGAACCAAGGGGAGGAGCGCTGAGCAGCCGAATAGACTGTGGGGAGGAGCGGAACGGAAAACGTGAGGAGACGTATTGTAGCTGGGGAGCGGAGACTTGTGGGTTCTCTAGAGACCGGGATAAAGCGGGCAGCATGGCAGACAAGGAAGGTAAGTGTGACCGTAGAGCTGTGTAATAAGTTCCTGGTGCGTGTTGCACACTCCAAAGAAGGGTAGGTGAGTCGGTACAACGCTGCGTCCCGGTACTAACAGGCAGGCGCAAGTATATAGAGGACAGCAGTGACACAAACGTCAGGGACTCGTATTTACGATGTCACCACTTGTAAGCTTGGTCATGTTTGAGTTTTTAAGCCAGACTTCCTAGTTTTAAAGCGCTAAAACTTAATCATTGTACTAATTACTCACAAATTGTGCATTGTGCGCATGTGGTTTTTTTTTTTAATCACTTCATGAATTAACTTCCACCAAATGTATTAGAAACTAGAACAGATTTCATTTAAATAAGTCCCAGCATTAGATGAACTTTTAATTGCATTATACAGGAATGTGAGATGGGATGCTTTTGTGACTTGTTGCTGTCCCCTTCTCTCCTAAGCTGCTTTTGATGATGCAGTGGAGGAGCGTGTGATAAACGAAGAGTACAAAATATGGAAGAAGAACACACCTTTCCTTTATGACCTGGTAATGACCCATGCATTGGAGTGGCCCAGCTTGACTGCTCAGTGGCTTCCAGATGTCACTCGGTAAGTAGGTGCAATGCAATTTTAAGCCCTGGCTTCCCGGAGGAGCCCCCCCCCCTTTATGGGGGGAATTCTTGCTGATGTCGTGGGACACGCCATTTCTGGAGGCGGAGTGGGGGGGTGTCAGGACCCCGCTCCTGTGACTCGGAGAATTTGAGTTTTACCCGGAGACTCCGGTCAGATCCCGGAGAGTTCCCGGGACATAAGTAGTATGTCACGTAACAAATTGTACTTACAGCTTACAAATTATTTAATATTGAGTTGCATTCAGCAGCTTGCCAGTGGCACTGCCATTT
Organism: Spea multiplicata; assembly: GCA_009364415.1. Taxonomy (NCBI): domain Eukaryota; kingdom Metazoa; phylum Chordata; class Amphibia; order Anura; family Pelobatidae; genus Spea; species Spea multiplicata. The sequence continues at coordinate 23,518,926 of VKOC01000002.1, forward strand.
GTGGAGGCGTTAATGAGGTCATGTGCCTCTTTCCCTGTTTTTGAGCACTGGGAAAATGCTGCTTTTTCACTAATCCAGCAAGTACTTCCTGGTATCCAATCATGTTACGTGTTAGAAACATATAACTTGACAGCCGTTAAGAATCATTCAGCCCATTTAGTCTGCCCATTTTTTCTGATGTAAAGGCTCAGACCTTAATCAGTTCTTGGTCTTGTCTTGGATTCGAGGTAACTTTATGCCTGTCCCTTGCATGTTTAAAATCTTTCACTATATTCGCCTCTACCATCTGGTGAGAGGCTTTTCCACTTATCTACCACCCTCTCAGATAAGTAAACTGTCCTTATGTTACATCTAAGCCTCTGGCTTGCTAGATTTAGGTTATCACTTCATGTTCTAACGTTTTTACTACTTTGAAATCTCCTGGACTGTTAAATCCCCTGATGTATTTAAATGTTACACCAGCAAAGAAGATAAATCTGTTCTGTGTCGCGGGCCTCAGTATTTAAACACAATATAAAAAAATAGCGTGCCTGTTTCCTAAATATAATATGCTAGTAACTAATTTACTCTCCTAAACTTGTTACGCTTGCATTAGTGAATTACTTGGCTGATAGGTTGTTTTGATCTGATCATTCTTGCGATGTTATGTTTCTGAAAGGCCTGAAGGGAAGGATTTCAGCATTCACCGTCTGGTTCTTGGAACTCACACGTCTGATGAACAGAACCATCTTGTGATTGCTAGTGTACAGCTTCCAAATGACGATGCTCAGTTTGACGCCTCTCACTATGATAGTGAGAAAGGAGGTAAGATCTGAAGAGGTTCCGTTTTCCAAAGAAGTAGATTTGCAGTCAAGCTAGAATTTTCCACAATATTACATTTTTGGTTCAGTACAATAAATAAACTTAAGTAATGGTCTTTACAGTTGTATATATAATTATAAATCATCCTGTGCATGTCACTGGAACAGCCAACTTCCCTTTCTTAGTACTAGCATGCTTATTCTTCCTCATTATGCCATTGCTTCCTTAGTGTTAAGTTATTATTATGGGGGAGTTAATTGGTTCAGGCATTTGTTTTAATGGTGGGAGGAGACTTAGCACATTGATTTCCTGTCCTCATGTTATTTGTCACTTTTCATGTCAAAGCTAGGCTTCCTTGAGGTAGACTAGTCCCTTAGTTTTGAACACCTTATCTCAAGGGTCACAGTGAGTGCAAAAAACACAAGCTATAGACAGTTTTAATACATTTATACTTAAATCTGTAAAGCTGACCCCATTTGAGAACTAAATTTACATGTGTGAAAACATTATTTGGACATTTTACTCTCTGCTTTATGAAAAATCACTGTCTCTTACTTATGGGATAAAGGAAGGGCATTCTGTATAGCGAGCTATACACAATGTGGATTGAGTAGAGGAGACTTGGCAATAGAAAGTGGATTGCAGAGTGCCATAGACGCTTACAAATGGCTGTTATAGGGCATCAGTATTAACATAGCGGTATCTTGTTTGGCTTCATGTCCTTGTCATGTGAAATAGATATATTTTAATAACTGCCAAAAGAGCACATTTTAACATGCTGTTCAATATAGATGATTTCAGTAACTAAAGAAAATGAATATCAGATGCAACTAGTTTATTTTTTTTGCAGAAATGTTGTTTTTGTATTGATACCATTGTTCTATATGTTATGGTCCCGCTGTTTGTAATCTGTATTTATGGCTAATTTTATTTTTCTATGATCCTTTCAGAATTTGGTGGGTTTGGCTCTGTAAGTGGCAAAATTGAGATTGAGATCAAAATAAACCATGAGGGAGAAGTGAATAGAGCTAGGTACATGCCTCAGAATCCATGTATTATTGCCACCAAAACTCCTTCCAGTGATGTCCTTGTGTTTGATTACACTAAACATCCATCAAAACCAGGTAAGCAACTATACATCTAGCCTACTTTGTTTCTTCTTTATAGTGTTATTAGTGACATTAGACTTTTGCTTATTTATCTCGACCTTTGCTTATTTATCTCGACCTTTGCTTTTTTCAGACCCCTCTGGAGAATGTAACCCAGATCTCCGTCTTCGTGGCCACCAAAAGGAAGGATATGGCTTATCCTGGAACCCTAACCTCAGTGGAAACCTCCTCAGTGCTTCAGATGACCATGTGAGGTTTTGATCTACTTCTCAAACATACTGAACTACTCTATACCTTTTATACATTGTTGCTTGCTTTACATCATAGGTTTCTCATCTTTCTGTTTACAGACTATTTGTTTGTGGGACATCAGTGCAGTACCAAAAGAAGGAAAAATTGTTGATGCGAAAACCATCTTCACAGGGCACACTGCAGTAGTGGAGGATGTTTCTTGGCACCTATTACACGAGTCACTTTTTGGATCAGTTGCGGATGACCAGAAACTTATGATGTAAGTCACTTGTGTAGCACTGTTATGCTGAGCTTTATAATGCAGCTCTTTGGAGTTTTTCAACTAGGAAGCAGGACTTATGATCTTTGTGCTTTGTGTTTAAAATAAACAATCCATCTCTTTTGATGTGTCAGCCAAAGGGCAGCACATACAAAGGGTGGGCTTTACGATATTCACTTTTCATACTACGATCTATAACTATTGCATAAATATCTGCAGATGGGACACGCGTTCAAACAACACATCAAAGCCCAGTCACTCCGTGGACGCCCACACTGCTGAGGTGAACTGCCTTTCCTTCAACCCTTACAGCGAGTTCATCTTGGCTACAGGGTCAGCAGACAAGGTAACTGTCTCTTTATACCAAGGCCTAATTGTTTGTACAGCTTCTTGGGGAAAATGTTTTCTCAGTTCTGCTCATACTGCATTCATTTATTTAATTTTTTTGGCTTATTGTTACAAAACTGCAAATACTAAACTTTCAACGAGGCTGTGTCCTGTAGTGCACACCTTTTGTATCAGGCATAGGCAAAACCTATTCTGGTGTATACTGTCAGGGGTAGATCAAGATTGGGTGGAGCTTGTGCAACACTTTTCAAACACAGAGTGCATTGGTAGGATAACTATACTTGCCTTATACAAATTATTTTTATTTATTACACAATAGATAGTAACATCAAAAACCATGTGGGGACTAGAAATCCCCTGCCAGTTGTGTCTCCAGGAGTGATGTTGAAGGGAGCAACAAACAAAGCATGTTTTTGTTACCATCAGTGTATTGAATGTCTGGTAGTACCGTCTGATAATTACTTGCTTACATGATAAATAGTTATCCTTTGACTGTGTCATAGTTGCAGACAGATTGCTTCTTTCTTCAAGCTGATGTACATGCATTTTCAAAGGTGTACTGCATATACATGCGTATGCAGCCACTTGAAAGGCACACCATTCAGTCTCTCTGCAAACCTGAATCCAAGTTGCTACATGCTCAGAGTATCTCTTCTCTTGTGACTGTGGCTAGAGGTTCCTCGCGCAGTACCTGAGCATTAAACTGAATACCAAAGAAACTTCTTACTGCCTGATCCAGTCACGACACAAAATGATAATGTCCCTCTGCCATTACCAATTGTATTCTAGCAATGAAGTCTGCCAGTCTGTAAATACTCCTGCTGCAGGAGTTGGACCCCATGCTCCAACAGGTCACCCAAATCACCCAGCATAACAAGCATTGTGTTTCTGTTTCTTCATGCAGGCAAATATATAAATGCCCACCTTGTGCCTAGGCAAATGCCCCTTTTACACCATTGTTAATCCATCCTTCTAAAACAAGGTGTTTTCCTCATTGAGCTGTTAATGTACCCTGGTGTGGCGGATCCCCAATACTCCGCCACACCAGGCGCCAAAGGCTCTTTTGCAATGTTCAGTGATTATATAGCTCCCCGTCCAAACACTAGACAAAACTTGTTAAAGGGTTAAACCAAGACTCCTTTATTGAGTTACAGTGCACACATTTATACACAGATCTCCGGAAGGGGGCCATCAAGTGAAACAATGCAGATCGTACCTAGGCACCTCCATGAGCCATAACTAGACCAAGAACCGCTGATTAACCCCCAAACACGGCCGCTCAACCTAGTATCCCCAAAAATATGTATTTATATAGCAGTTATCCAGCTGGTAAAATAGCATCCTATTTCCTTGAGTGGTGTAGAATCACCACCTGGTCAAAGATTTGAACGGCTGCGTTTTAAGCTGATGAACCGTTCCATGCAGCCATCCGGAGAAGATAGGCTGCTGCGGAACGCATTACCTGCACAAATAGGCGACCATACTGTGTGTGTGTGTGTGGGGGGGGGGCACGTTTTCTTTATTCTGAAATACTTGCGCGTAAGCGGACAAGTTCCCTCAATAATTATGACGTTCTTATTCAGACAGTTGCGTTATGGGACCTTCGTAACCTGAAACTGAAGTTACATTCGTTTGAGTCTCACAAAGATGAAATTTTCCAGGTATGAGTCGCCATGGCAAGTGATTTGTCTCGCAGTGAAAGAGGGCTGCATAGATGAAAATGTTGTGGCATTAAAGGATATAAAGTTGGACCCATTCATTTTTACACTTTCCTTTTCAGGTCCAGTGGTCTCCGCACAATGAAACCATACTGGCATCCAGTGGAACAGACCGTAGGCTGAATGTTTGGGACTTAAGGTAATATGCAGACTTTTTTTTTTTGTCATTGCAGAATTTCATTGGTAATTTTAATTTGTAAGAAGCTATCAAAAAGCTAATTTCCCTGACACACAGTTGCATGTTCAGTTGTCATACATATGTTTTACAAAATATAACATACTTTTTTCCCCCCTCCTCTCTTAGTAAAATTGGTGAGGAACAGTCTCCCGAAGATGCAGAAGATGGACCGCCAGAACTTCTGGTAAGTACCACAGTATGGCCCATGGGTTATTTTTTTTATTTTTATAATGTATTACCAATTTTATTTAACCCCTTGATGACAATTGCCGGTCCGGGCACGTCACTCAAAATCGTGACGATTATGACAATTGACGTGCCAGGACCGGCACGTCTTTAAATGGGTGAAAAAATCGATCCGTGATCGATTTTTTTCACTCAAACGGTGTTGCTCTAATGCCTCGACATCGAGGCATTGAGCAAACACCAAAAAAAACATTCCCGCCCCCCCCGATCGCTCCTAGGAGCAAAAAAAAAAACGGGTTTAGGAAGCGATCGCGAGTCGCTTCCTTTGCTTAGCTGGTGTTGCTAAGATGCCTCAGTATCGAGGCATCTTTGCAACACCTGTTTAGCAAAGGAAGCGACTCGCGATCGCTTCCTAAATGCTTAACTTACCTTCCCGGTGCCGGTGTCTTCGAAACACACGCGGTGTTTCAAGATGGCGGCGCCCATCAAGCCGGGGGCGGAGCCTGCTGACATCATCGGGGGGGGTGTTGCTGGATGTCATGGACATCCAGTGAATAGCACCCCTAGTGGTCAGATCACTCATAAGAGTGATCATTATTTGCTAAATCAAAGGCAATGTTTTCTAAACATTGCCTTTGATCAGTATTGGATCTGCCCCCCTCCTTCACTTGCTTCTAGTGAGGGAGAGAGACAGATCAGTGTGTATTTCAGGTATTCCCTAATAAATATATATATATATTTATCCAAAGGCTCTTATAAGAGCCACCCATATAATATTAACCCCTTCATTGCCATTGATCACTGCATAAACAGTGATCTTGCATAGTGGCAATTGTTTTTTGGGGTTTTTTTTTTTACTTTTTTTTTACTTTTTTACATTTTTTTAGGTTTTTTTTTATTTTTATTAGAACCATTAACCCTTTCCTTCCCCACTATTTTTGCTGCAATTGTTACCATGCAGCGGTATACGGCTGAGGAGGCATGTTCCAAATGTGGCCCTTTTGTCCCCAAACAATCTGACAAACCCATGCATGTGGGGTATCAATGTACTCAGGAGATGTTGCTGGACACATATCGGGGTGTTGTGTGACAGCAACATATACCAGGAGCTGTAATTTCACACCTGAAGTACAAAGTATGTGAAAAAAACACCAAAAACAATTACTATCACAAACTTTGACAAGGGTTGGTGGTAGAATTAGTGCATGGAAAGGGTTAAACTATCAGCATCTAAAATACCCTGGGGTGTCTAGTTTTCAAAAATATATGGTTTGGTGGGGTAAATTTAATTTGCTGGCTTCAAAGATGCCCCAAATACCACATAGAGACAGAATTACCAGATTCAGAGAAAAATGGTTTTGAATTAGCAAAACGCTACTTGTACTTATTGCCCCATAACGTGTAGAAGAAAGCAAAAAAACATAAAAACATTGGGTATTTCTAAACTCGGGACAAATAGTAGAATCTATTTAGCAGGTTTTTTCAGTAGTTTTTTTATGATGAATAAAAGATTTTTCAAATAAAAGTGAGAAAATGTGTTTTTTTTTCAATTTTTCGTCATATTTTAATATTTTTATTATAGGAAATTACATCATATGAAAAAAATTTTGGTGTCTGAAGAAAGCCCTTCTTGTCCTGAAAAAAACAATATATAACTTGTGTGGGTTTAGTAAATGGGTTAAGAGAAAATTACAGCTAAACACAAACACCGCAGAAACGATAAAACAGCCATTGTCACGAAGGGTACAAAAAGGAAAATCAGCCTTTGTCACGAAGGGGTTAAATATACCTTTTCATTACCGTGTATTTTTATACTCAGAAAAATATGAGATCAATTAACGTTCAATTAAGGCATCTGGAAATATGCTGTGATAAGAACTGGGAGATGTTTGTGGAGCATTTTGTTAATAAGAGTTGTAAGAGAGGCTTTCCAAGTTCCCTCCCTTACTGTGTCTCTTTATTTTGTCAGTTCATTCATGGTGGCCACACAGCAAAAATCTCAGACTTCTCATGGAACCCAAATGAGCCATGGGTTATCTGCTCCGTATCTGAGGATAACATCATGCAAGTCTGGCAAATGGTGAGTAATGAATCCTGAGACCCGCTGCAGTTCATGGATATCCCTTACATTACATTGAATCAAGTAAAATCTATGTATGCTAAGGCAGCAGTTTAGAGATCGTTGTAATAAAATGTCCTTTGAGCTGAGCTCTAGGGAATTGACATTAAAATGAGAAAAAACACGCTAGTGTAGTATGAGACTCCAGTATCACGTGAGATCTGCTGCGATGCGAAATAAATGACAACTATTGAAAACTAGAACAAAAAAAATGCCTTTTGATTACTTGTGTGTAGCTCAACACTTCCACATCTTTAGCCAAGAGAATAGAAGGCACGATCATCTTTAGATTAGCTTTTGTTTTTTATTTAAGATTTACATTTAAGTCAAAATACACGTGGCTACCTCACCTTTACCCAATTTGTATCTCTCTTACTACAGGCTGAGAACATTTACAATGATGAAGATACAGAGGGCAGTGTGGATCCAGAGGGACAGGGCTCATAATTGTGGCTCCTTCATGTGTATCTGACCTTCATCTATGCTTCAGATTGTGTCTGCTGCATCAAGCACTTGGAGATGGGCCTTGTCTTTTTCACATCGGGCAAGCTTTGGTTTCTTGTCCTCTGCCCTCCCCCAATTATTTTGCTTTTTACTGGTCTTTTAGTAAGAAATACCCTCATGATTTTTTTTTATTTTAAATATAAATATTTTATAAGAAAATCCAATTTTTGTCAGCTGATGCACAATTTTTAAGAAAGCAACGATGGGGAGCAATGGCCACCTTCCGTCTGATCCGCAGACTTGATATCCAAGTGCTTTCCTTTTATATGCCATCTATAGAACAGTCACTGCTTCGTACGAGCATTGCTAATCCTCTCAACCAGAACAACCCAACACAGCACAACGTTTGTACATGATACATGGACATTGTTCTTTGTGAGTCTTAATTCTCAGATCGGACCCCCCTGTTTTTGTTGTGCTTTACAAGCCTACGGTGTTGGGGTTGGGACGTGTCCCTGGTTAGTGTGCAGATTTGACTCTACATAGCATAACATTAAATAAACAGATTGGTTCTTGTTTTTATATATCTTATGAGTAGATGTTTACTGACTGTAGAAATAGGGAGGTGTGGTGCGGGATGGTTTTAAAGTATTTTTAATGTCTGTTACTCTTGATTATTTTAGTGAGCAAGGGTTTACGTCAAATCAGCCGCCCTCACGCGTTTCTCATTGTTAACTTCTCTTGTGTTCCACTGTTATAACCTTCAATGGACATTCTGAATCCAAACGGTGCATGTATGCTGCGGACTGGCACATAGCCTGCATTTATGCTATTATGAAACCACAATTGTCCCTTACATATGTAGGCATGTCTCGACGTTTACATATCTGAGGCTCCATGTGTTGCTGTGCCTGTGACTGGGCTGCACAACTCTTACGTGGAAAGTGCAGTCACTCCTTTTTTGCCACAGACCTGAAGAGCTGCCCATATAATTCAAGACATCCCCTGTATAGGGAAAAATGAGAAATGTAAAAAGTGATTTACAGGAAATGATTAGGCTACATAGACTATAGTTCATAAGTTTATGTACAAAGAACTTCTTGTCCATAGAGGAGCCACTGCCACCACACTCTACTTGCCAATTACCAAGATCCATGCTGCTGCTTAGGGGCCGTTTTCCACCTTCCTAAAATTATACAGTCTCCTCCAGTACAAAGGTGGGTTCGGCCTCAGCCGGGTTTTCTAGATTTATTCTATGTTCTCTAAGCACCCAAGTGGTTGAGGTGTAGCTAAGGTAGCTTTATTTTTTTTTAACTTAATTCTGCCCAAACCTGAATTTGGTAGTAAATTATTTGAACACATAATCAAGATGTTTTACAAAGAGTGGCTCAAACACTCACTCATTATATACTCGCAGCATAATTGCACTATTGGTATTAAAAGAGAAAACAATGTCTCGTTAATTCAGAAGCCAAATTTTGTCAGCTAAAGGCTCATAATGTGAGTATAATTTGCTATAAAGCACAGAAAATGCTGCCTCTGTCCTTGAGTTGAAGAAAGCACTGGAATTGTCTTCACAACATGGAAAAATAGTCTTGTGAAGACAACATTTAGACCAAAACCAGGTATGTATGACTATATTTATGTCCTCCGCTACCTTCATTGTTTAGAAACTGGCACAGTTGAACTGGCAAGCTGTTTATCTGATCACTAAACCCACACGTTTACCTTCGTTGGGATTGGTGTTATTATTTTTACTGTTATACATATTTGAATTATACATTGTTGAGGACAAGTAGGGCCTTTTTTTATGTTACAACTGGCACTAAAGTAGACTGCCAACAATGGCCCACTTTGTCTGGCCACATTATCTTTATTTCAGTAATGCTTAATATACATAGCTTTTTTTGTTTGTTTGATGGCCACATCAACATTGGTCTACTGACTTTAAGGGCATCGGGTGCATAAAAAAAAAACCTCAAAAAACTGTCAAACCTTGATGATGATCCAAGGATAAAATGGGCCAAAAAATGCAGGATGGCATAGAAAGTAGCAGTGTGTGCGCTGCTGGGTGCCCCGTTAGCTGGCAGTTCCAGGTGCTGAGGACTTTGGAAGGTGTGAAGTAGAGCCCTGCGCGGGACCTTTCTTTTTATTTTTTTTAATCCCCCTCCCGCTGATTTTGTGCCCTCTCCCCGCGACGTGTCCAATCCCCCCCACCCCCTTACCTGAACTGCAGATTTCCTGCGCAGTCCCGCAAGCCTGCCTTCGGGCTGCTCCCTCACAGCGTCTCTTCTCTTGCTCTGCCCAGGAACACAGCCGAGTCACAGGAAGTGATGTAAAATCGCCTGACTCCGCTGTGTTCCTGGGCGGAGCAAGAGAAGAGACGCTGTGAGGGAGCAGCCGGAAGGCAGCCTTGTGGGATTACTGGGAGGCGCAGCTACAGTGTCTGACCGCCCACAAGGTTTTTGCAGTGCTCTGGTGTGAGGCTTGCTGTTGATCCCTATGCCTTAAGTCTTGCTCAATCTCATAATCACTTCCATGATAAATGGATGCATGGTGTTTTGCATGCTCCATGTACAGTGAGTGCTGCTGATTGTCTCGGACAAGTCAGTGAAATAAATAGAAAAGTAATGCAGCTTTGAGTAATGCTGATCAGCCTCAAAGTGAAAAAAAATAATCATGCACAAGTTATTCAACAGTAGGCTGGGTTGACATGAACGGTGGTTTCTGTTGCAGGAGAATGCTTCGTACTTGAGACAGTCCTTGGGGACTGTTGTTAACCCTCCCAGTGCTAGACTCCATAGAGTTCGAATTAAGTGTGTTCTGATCGGTCAGTCACCGATCAGGATCCTCAAAATGTAAAAATAATAAGATGGTTATCACTGGTAGCTTGTCTGACACCTCCTGCTTAAAATCCATAAAGTCAAAAGTATTGTGAGGCCTCACTTTCACTGTATTCATACTGAAAATCGAGATCGAGCCAGATTTTCTTACTTCTGCTTCTTGGGCTTGCCTCAGGGCACTTGTGTTTGGAAGGGGTACAGCCACAAGTCAAAAATGGCTACCATAATGAGACTGCAATACAAAAAACTTGTGGCAATAGGCCTCATAGTAATACTTCCAAAGAGCCACCAAAAAAATCACCCACCACCTGACCGCACATTCAAAAGGATTTAAACTAATGCAAAAATTTGAAGAATAACCTGCGTTATGTTTAACCCTTCTTTTCTCATATTTTTAAGGAAGAAAAGTGCAGGGGCAGCGGCACATGGGTTCCATCTGAAAAGCCACCAAACGCCTTGCATCCATCCTGTTTAATTACCAGCATTTATGTATTAATTTGTCTTAAGATATGATTTTCATCTTGGTTACAATAATGAACAAACACAATCAGTTTTAACTATTAACACACAACTTATTGTTCTTGTCCATAAACATCTGTCAACCATTGGCTTCCTATTGGAAAAAGTATGTAAATTCCAAGGCTAATCACTTCACAAAAAAGCTAATTGGAGTTATCAAACCTGGAGTCCAATCAATGAAACAGGATTAGAGGTCTGTCTTAGAGCTACTTTGACATGGAAAAAAACCACACTGAGTTTGCTAACTTCAAGAAGCATCTGATGTGAACCATGCCTCAGAAGACCTAACATAAAGAATTGTTGATTTGCATAAAGCTGGAAAGGGTTACAAAGTAATCTCAAAGAGTTATTCATCAGTCCAAAATTAGACTAATTGTTCATAAATGGAGATTATTTAGTATTGTGGCTACTGTCCCTAGAAGTGGGAGCCCAGCCAAGATGACTCCAAGGGCACAACACAATGCTCAATTAAGTAAAAACCAAAACCTTAGAGTAACAGTAAAAAGCTTCAAGGAACCACTGGAACATCTATTTTTATGAGTCTATAATATGCAAAACTTTAAACAGGTATTGAGTCCATGGCATGACACCATGCAGGAAGCCACTGCTCTCCAATGTAACATTGCTGTTCGGCTGAAGTTTGCCAAAGAGCATCTTGACGTTCTACAACACTACGGGGGAAATGGTTTGTGGCCTGAATGAAACTAATGTTGAATTGTTCAGGAGGAATAAACAGCACTACGTATGGTGGAAAAAAAGGACACAGCATAGACACATGAAAACATCATCTCAATGGTGACGTATGGTGGAGGGCGCATCATGATTTCTCTCCCCCCCTTTCCCAATCTCCTCTTTCTCATTTTCACCCCTCTTCTCTCTATCTCTCTCATTTGTCTCTCTTTGTTATCTCTCCCTTCTGTCTTCCTCTTTATCTCTCTATTTTCTCCCTAACTAACCTTTCTACCCTTTTCTTTGATTTCCCTTCGTCTTATGTTTTTTCTCTCCCTTTTTACCTTATTGCTCTCCATCTCTCGTTTTTCTCATTATCTCCCCTTTCAAGGGAGAGACCTCTTCCCCTTACTAAACCAATGTTTACCATTATTATTTTTTTCACAATTATTATGAGTAATGGTTTCTTCAGTATAGTATTAATAGGCTTGGTACAAGGGAGAGCTTTCCCCAACCACCCCCTTAACAAGCAAGTAGTGTACTGATCCTCCACTCCTCCAAGACACTATATTAAGACCAAGAAACTATGCTGGCAGCTGTCACCCACTCAGTTTTCAATTTCTCTCATCATATAATACTGCAGACCTTTATCTGAACCTGGTGTTTTGAAACCCAACTCTAGACCCAGTATCTTCCATCTTCTAATTACAAACAGATCCATCTAGTGGTACCCAGAATCTACTTATACATCAGTCCCGCCATGTTGTTTACAACTTACTTGTAAATTGCAAGCTCTTGGGCTAAACTTTTCCGTAGTTCCTCTATCTCTTTGTTATGATGCTGTTGTAACTGGACTGAAATCTTCATTTCTCGCTTTGTATCCTCCAGTTCCTGCAACTGTTCCTAAAACATTGACAGGAGAAATGTTAGTATTATCACACATACCCAGTCATACTACTGTTATGACATGCACACAAGAGTCTGAAGAGACTCCAGCAGCATTTCCTGATCCAGCACTGAAGCTATTGGTAAGTATATCGTGTGCATTAAGGTTGTGTTGGGATGAACACATCTGCTGAATGGAAAACAGCTAGGGATGGGGAAGGGGCAAATGCATATGGAGAGATTCTGTAGAATCTCAGGAAAGTCTAGTCCCATAGACTTCTCCGAAATGTAGGGATTTTTAAGCAGTACTTTAGGTCTTCTACGTTTCAAAACACATCTTTTATAAAATAGTTGCAAAGTCATCATCAGTATCATTACCAATGATCATACGCATCACATAGAGCAGCCTGGGTAGTGCTAAACAACCCAGATATTTTAGCTTGTATATATGCCACCATTCCAAAGCCCCTTTAATCTCTCTTCATGTTCTCTCAATGTTTCATGTATGAATAGTGGTCAGTGTTTTAAGCATTTTAATACCCAGATATACTAAAAAGTTTGTCGTCCAGTCATCTGGGAAATGTTGCTTAAGATCATCTGCCAGCTGTGAGTGATGATAACCCGCAGTCTTTGTGGTAGGATACTTTGCTATATGCCCCAAGCTCTTCATGTAGAGGCAGTAAGGACGTTTCAGGGGTCTGTAAGAGTAAATACCAGCTCTTATACCTATATATGACTTTCCTTTATATAAAACATTGCAATCCTGTGTTCCCTTTTCCCCAATCATATGTTACCTACTTTATGTATGATCTGTTATCCTACCGTTACAGAGGACCTGTGCAGGGTGAACCCCTGGTGGTTATTGAGAGCAATACTTACCCGGTTCCTCAATTTGGTTATCTAGTACTTAAGTGAATAGAAAATTGTGGGATACCATGAAATTATTTTCATGTCATCAAGGCTATTATATATAAGGTGCCACCGTTTAGGAGCTGTGAGAATGATGTGTAGGCTCCTGCATGAGAAAATACTGGAGTCTCTTCCTTAGTATGTTACTTGAGCTGTACCAAATCCCTGCTTGCCAGGCAAACAGTTCAAATCACTGTCCAGGCCTGTGATATTATCCCACCCTATTAATAGATGTTTCTCACTGGATCCTTGGGAATGGGTACTTGTGCCAGCAGTAGAGGAGGGCAAATACAGGGGAGTTATCTCAGATTACACTCTTTATGCTACATGCAGGATATCTCACATATTCAACAGTGCATTTCAAGGAACACAGAAACATTTCACTGTAGCTAAGAAACATTTGGCCCTCTAACCTTGCCATGGATATATCTATGGTAAAACCTGGTAATATTTATTTCTTAATGTTGCCTTAAGTCCAGGATATTACAATTAAAAAGTGCTTCTGCTGCAATGATCTGTAACAAATGTTTTATATATAGTATACCAACCCATATATATAAAACAGAGGAGCAAATTAATCTAGATTTGTAGCTAGCCATAAAATATAACTTTTGTATGATGAATATATATCAATGATAGTCATGTCTAGTCTTTAGATGACAACCTTAAAATGTTTGCCTGGTATAAGTGTATTAAATAGTTCTAAAAGTTAAAATACCGGTAATGTATAAGTAAACAGAAGGTACCGTAATATGTTTACAGATCACTGTGTATATAGGAAACATCCTTTCTTATTCTAAATTAAGTTACACTATGCCTTAAATTGACACCAGGTTAAAGAACCTAGTTTTGGTAGCACTTGTAAAACCCAAGGAATCCAGCTACACAGGAAACAAACATGGAAAGGATAAATGATCTGACCTAGGTTCAGAGGGCAGGTTCTTAAAAGATATGGATCATGACCATTTCTGATAATAGAAAATAAGGCTAGTATTTACATGAGCTTAAATGAAAAACTCATATATAAAAGAGATGGTAACTATGAATTAGCAACAGTATGGAAAGGGGAAATCCCCCTATGCTTTTATGTCAGAGCTGGCACCTTCTGGACTTGGGGCCAGGTAAAGCCAACTGACCTCCTGGCTCTTTGTGTCCTCCTCACCCCCGTAACTAACATACGCACAAGCTTACACACTTACTAACTAACACACAATTACACGTATAGACTTTAACATAAATATTTGTGCCAACATTACATCAAATGTCCTCATGCAAGCCAAATATTGTTGCAAAATAGCAAAAACTATTTTGAGACAATACTCTGGCTTCATATGAAAAAAAAGCCGCAGAATAGCTTCACTTACTGTTATGTGTCTAAGGTCTTAGTCATAAGACTATACCCAGCAAACTATTATTAATATTATTTAAAGAAGTAAACATGAACGTGTTAAACTAATGAAACAATGCAAAAGGAAACAATACATAAAATATATGAAAATCTCTATAAACTGTGTTTAAAAGAAAAATACATTAATTAAACCATTACTATTAAACAAAAAGCAATAATAATAATCATGACAAAAACTAATTGTATACTAATACATAAACATTTAAATTATCATGAAATCTATAAGGAATTTTATCATGCAAGCAAGTAGTTAAATGAAGATATAATCATAAAAAATGAATGAATATTATAATACGCAGCAACAAGTAAAAAAAATAATTAGTTGTATGTTAATATCTCATATGTACATGAATGACTCTAACATGAGATCATAAACTACTTAAGAACCTCCCATTATGAATACATTAATAAATTAAATTAATTTAACTTAAATTAATGTGAAACATTCACTCAATAATAAATTCCATCAGGACAAGTGGCTAAAGTAAAACTCCAAATTACAAACATCCACCCGAACTAGGGCCCTTTACTACTTATCAATGCAAAAGATTTAAATCTCCAAAAGAACATTTAAAGAATGATGAGCTACCTGTGAAACCATAATATGACCCTCAATATCTAAAATGTAGTCTCTAGTACATGATCTGGCTTGCCAACAAGTACTACCAACACACCTCATATTACAAGATTTACTAAGTAATTAAATAATCACATTAATACTCCTGTAACTAATATAATGCTTCATATCATATAACTTTTTTGTTTTAAAAAAACTGAAATATTCAATGTATTCATATATTTGCTGGACTTTCATATGTCCCATTCAACCATATATGCGTACCCGATATAGCAATGCCTCATCTTCTTTTTTCCTCTTCAAGAGAGCAATTTGCTCCTGAAGACAGTTCTTCTCCATCCGCAGACGGTTGGCTGCAGCCTCAAGTGGCCTGATCTCCTCCTGCAGCTTCTGCAGCTCTTCCTGGGCTGCCTGCAGTGCTTTAGCCCCTCTTTCAGTACGCTCCAAAAGCTGCATTAATCTTGGCTCATAATGCTCTTCCAGGGAACTGTGCTGCTCTTCAATTAGGCTTTGCAGCTCCACGGATAGACGCCTCCGGTCCTGAAACTCACATGGGGTGTATCTTGGGTGGGGAGCTCTAAGGCGCTGATGTTGACTCTCCCTCTGCTGAGCAAATGTATTACGGAGTTGGTTGAGCTCCTCTGTCAGACGAGCAGCTAATGTCTCCAAGCTCTCTTGCTCGGCTTCTTTTTGTGTCAGCTCTTGTTTTTGCCTTTCAAGTTGGTACTGAGAGGCAACACATTCCCTGGTCACCCTAAACAATCTTCGCCGTACTTGACGTATTTCTTCTTTCAGAGTATCCCTCTCCAGCTCCACCCTAGCTCTCTCGCCAAATGCCCGTACTATCTCTTCATGTGCCTGCCTCACGGCTTCCAGGGAAGGTTCCCGAAGAAGTGATAATTCACGAACTAGCTCCTCACGTTCCCGCTCTAAGTCTTCCACTGCTGCAATACAAAACTGGAATCTCACCCCGACATCTTGCAAGGAAAGGGGTTCCGGAGATGCATCAGAGGATGCTCTTGGCGATCCTTCAGTCTCCCTGAAAAGAAACAATATCAAATATAAATAAACTGAATTCTTTATTCAAAGACAATTACATAATCATGTGTTAGATCACAACCTCCAGTATCAGAACTGCTCAATCAGGTTTTTTTTAGTATTCCTGGTGTTGCAGACACCACATATACCACATCAGCATAAAATAGAGGCCTGCTATAAATACAATATCTCACAAAAGTGAGTACACCCCTCACATTTTTGTAAATATTTTATTATATCTTTTCATGTGACAACACTGAAGAAATGACACTCTGCTACAATGTAAAGTAGTGAGTGTACAGCCTGTATAACAGTGTAAATTTTCTGTCCCCTCAAAATAACTCAACACACAGCCATTAATGTCTAAACTTTGCCAACAAAAGTGAGTGGAAATGTCCAAATTGGGCCAAATTAGCCATTTCCCCTAACCGGTGTCATGTGACTCATTAGTGTTACAAGGTCTCAGGTGTGAATTGGGAGCAGGTGTGTTAAATTTGGTTTTTTCGCTCTCATACTGGTCACTGGAAGTTCAACAAACAGTTTGCTGAAGACAAGCAGACTAAGGACATGGATTACTGAAATCATATCCTGTGATCCAATGAGACCAAGATAAACTTATTTGGTTCAGATATCGTAAAGCGTGTATGGCGGCAACCAGGTGAGGAGTACAAAGATAAGTGTGTCTTGCCTACAGTCAAGCATGGTGGTGGGAGTGTCATGGTCTGGGCCTGCATGAGTGCTGCCGGCACTGGGGAGCTACAGTTCATTGAGGGAACCAAGAAAACCAACATGTAATGTGACATACTGAAGCAGAGCATGATACGCTCCCTTCGGAGACTGGGCCGCAGGGCAGTATTCCAACATGATAACGACCCCAAACACACCACCAAGACGACCACTGTCTTGCTAAAGAAGCTGAGGGTAAATTAGATGGACTGGCCAAGCATGTCTCCATACCTAAACCATATTGAGCATCTGTGGGGCATCTTCAAACGGATGGTGGAGGGAAAGGTCTCTAACATCCACCAGCTCCGTGATGTCGTCATGGAGGAGTGGAAGAGGACTCCAGTGGCAACCTGTGAAGCTCTGGTGAACTCCAGGGTTAAGGCGGTGTTGAAAAATATTGGTGGCCGCACAAAATATTGACACTTTGGGCCCAATTTGGACAAGGGGAAACTCACTTAGGTGTACTCACTTTTGTTGCCAAGG
>VKOC01000002.1:23537677-23551839 GCA_009364415.1 Spea multiplicata
CTTCATACCCGGCCAACACCTTCTTTAATCCTCCCCCCCCCCCGATTCATTCACAAGGCCTTTCCTCCCTACAGGTTACAAGACAGGTGGCACAGTGTAAATGTGCAAAGAGATTCCAGGTAGAACAGATTGGAGAGAACAAATACAGGGTGAGTACACAATGCCTGACAACGGACTTCATGCCCCTGTCAACCGCAGCGATTTGTCATAGATGGGTATATGCAGGCCTGGAAATGCCACTAGTTCACTGGCCAGTTTTTCATTGCACGTGATTTCGGGAGTTGTAGCCATTT
Organism: Spea multiplicata; assembly: GCA_009364415.1. NCBI lineage: Eukaryota > Metazoa > Chordata > Amphibia > Anura > Pelobatidae > Spea > Spea multiplicata. The sequence goes on from VKOC01000002.1 coordinate 23,537,971, forward strand.
TTCCTCCTCATTAGTCCATCTAATATTTTCCAGGCCTAGCCTTTGATATGTCCACTGATAACGTCAGTTTTACTAGGTTTACAGCTGACATTGCCAAGATGATGTCACGCGCGTATAGTCAGAGAACACATCTCATTATTGTATCCCAATGTTTTTCCCGCTGGTATATTAGTATATGAGTGTGTAGACAGTCTCCCTTTTACCAGTAACAATAATACCAGACGTTATCCCTTTATTATAAGCACTATACATTTTTATGGTCTGTGTATTTGCTGTTTGTGTTAAACTAAAGTACTCTTTCTCTCTCCTTCTACTTTTCACTTAGTTCTTCCTAGGGAACCAGGTACAGTGCATCCTGATGCTGCATCTTGCTTCCCATATAATCACCCGCTTACATACTGAACAATCGCTCTCCATCTTTTCTGTGTTAATGTGAAATTTCCACGGTTACCGTCGATTCCTTAGTGCTGTTTACGGCCAGTGTACAGACCTCCTGTCAATCCAGCCAGCTCTGAGCCCGCTGGCGCAGCGTCTGTATATCTGTGCCTGAACAGATGTGATGTAGCCGCATTGGATGTCTGAATAGCTACATCCCATTCATGGTGTTCAGTGCAGCTGATGGTTGACTGGGTCCTCTTGTAAGGGATCTAAGATAGTTTAACGGGCCCTTAGTACGCATGGCTACAGTTTAAAGTAGCACAGAGACAGATGTTGAATCCTTTAGGAAGCGGCCAGTTTTTGAAATAACACAAAAAAAGTCTTTAAATTGACATCTCTTTTTTTATTGGCTACCGGAGTTTTAGGACAATCCAAATATTTTTCAAATTATGGTCTTTGACCCGTGTAATTCAAAAACCAAAATAAACAAATGACTGCCTGTCTGCTCTAAAAATGCAGGTTTCCAGGAGCAGTTAAAACAGATAGCCTAAGTTTTTATTATGCATTTGAACTTTAGTACGTAATTTTTGTCTATACGCAAAACAGCCCCTTGTGATGGAGAATAGGTGAGTGGGGGCCTGTCCCGCAGACCCTTCAGGGGGCCTGTCCCGCAGACCCTTCAGGAGGCCTGTCCCGCAGACCCTTCAGGAGCCCAACAGCCTGACAGCTGCATATGCATGAGGATGTAATCATGGTGTTCATGCCGATTTGCTGTGATTTAGTAAATGGGTTGCGGTTACTCTTCTGGTACAGAGACGGTGTGGGGAAGACTAACCTCCATTTCCATGACTAATGTATCCACGGGGACATGTGCTGTGTGAATGCTCCTTGCTCACACCCGATTCCCCATAGCCTTAAAGGCCTTCTCTTGCTTACTAATAGAGCAACAGATGGTTGAGGGTCTTGATTTACCAAATATATGTAATTTTTATTGATATCTATATATGGATGGACATATCTAGATATCGATGTATAAACACCAATTAATCTGTCATGGTGCATGAGTGGGCAGATGTTTCCTGGACTTAAATATTGAAGTCAAGTGACTGACTACATCCTGGCTTTTACAGTTTGGAGACTCCCAGCAGTTGCGATTGGTTCGTATACTGCGCAGCACGGTGATGGTTCGCGTTGGCGGAGGGTGGATGGCTCTGGATGAATTTTTGGTGAAAAATGATCCTTGCCGAGGTAAGAACTTCCCCAAATGTCTGGCTGCTCTGAGTTGATGACATTGAAACGGATCTTGATATATTCAGTTAATTCTGATAGATGAGCACAGCTTCAAGAACAATCATTTTTATCCAGAAATGTTTGGTTTTTTTGGCTAACCATAATTTTGTGCACAGCTCACATTTATTTGGGTGGATATTGTGCGTTCTTTTATGCAAAATATCTCAACAGCACATCTCAGAACATTGCTACAGCATGGATAATTATATGGTCTTTGATAGGTACCCCAAATCACTTTAATAACTTTTAAGCATTCTTTAATTGGGTCGAAAGAACATTTTACGTTTGTTTGAAACTCTGTATCATCATGTCAGGTGGCTCTGGACAGTTTGCCACTTACAGTCATTGACTAGCCAATGCATGCCTCTGAGCTGAAAGGCATGCGCACTGAATTATGGAGCTGTGCTTTTCTTTCTCATTTCTGGTGGTAGGGTTTTCATTGCATGTTTAAACCCCCCATTCTGTTACATAAATGATTGCTGCTTGAAATGGCTGCATTGACCTTTACCTCACACCACCTGTAATGGTCGCAAGCATTGGCTGAAGACAGCTGAACATTTTGCATGTGATCTCTTACCTACGTTTCTCCCCCTGCACCTCCTTATTTCTTTCTCCTCCTAGTTCACCATCCAGGGAGTAAATTAAAGAGAACGGATTCTGTCTCTTCACTAGGTTTGAATTGCCAATTCTTGCTTTGTAGAACATGCTTGTTTTTATAACCTGCAGACTTTTGTCAACATGAGAACACTACCCTTTTTCCAAATTCCGCTTTTTGTTTTTTTAAATATCCTTTATCCAGTACTAACTCTACTTCAACTTCAACTTCTTTGCAATCTTGCCACCACATCTTTTGTGATATGCTCCTGCGTTCTCAGAACCACAAACACTGCCCTAGCTTTCCAAAGACCTGCTTGATTATCTGATTCTCATACAAATCCCAGGGTCATGTGCTTCGTGTGCTTCTGTTATAGAGCAATACATGGAATGTTTTCTGCTCATCTCTCGCTGCTCATCGTTTGTATGATTCGCTTACTAAAATGCATTTATGTTCTGTGCCAACACATGACACTGGTTTAAACTGAAGCAGTTACCTACCGGCATCCTCTCGAGTAGGGCATTCGGTGGGAGAGATCTCTATATATTTCAGATGCCCAGCCCTGCAAGTATTCCTTCATGGTTTGTGGCTCGTATACTAATTACCATGCCCCGTTTTTTCTTTTTATGTAGTTCATAAGGAAATAGTGGGCTAGTTAATTAGCATTTAGGTACATTAAAAAAAATTTTTGCGACTGCAGGAGTAACCCGGTCACACATTGGTGCTACTCTATGCAACTATTTCAGCCGCCACCTGTGTTTCGCCCCCTACAGAATGGCGTTGTCCTAAAGCAGTTTCCGATCACGTGTCTCGACCCTTCCTTAACACAGGCTTACGTTTGTCAAATCCATCCTTTCAGACCACTTGGTCTGAGAAGATATATAGCCTGCCGCTAATGTATTTGCTTTTCAGTGTACGAAACTTGGCATTCAAACTTGCTGAGCTGAGTTAGTCCGGAAGAGAAAAATAGCTTAATAGGTTAATGATCGGACTTATGCTTACACTGCGAGGACCCAAATACATAACTGGAAGCTTACTGCAATTTTAACCATTAACAATTTGCTTAATTTGCCTAGTTTGCTTTATCATGAATAAACAAAATATAGCTGCTCTTAATTGGCTACAGCTAAGTAGTAATGTGTAGTGTTTCGCAACAAAATAACTTTTTGTTTTATGTTTGAACATTATATTTTCTACCGGGGTCATTCATTTTAATGCATTCTCTGTAGCACGAGGAAGGACAAATCTGGAGCTGCGGGAGAAATTCATTTTGCCAGAGGGGGTGTCCCAAGGAATGACCCCCTTCCGCTCACGGGGTAGACGGTCTAAACCCTCTTCCAGGACTGCTTCCCCCACGCGCTCCAGCTCCAGCGCTAGCCAGAGTAACCACAGCTGCACATCCGTCCCATCTTCACCGGCAACTCCTGCCAGTGGATCCAAGGTAAGACACTTGGGACGCCAAGGATCGCACTTTCATAAAGTTTAACGCTCCTTTCTCGTGCTGTTTTCTATAGCTTATGTGTGTCCCTTTTCCAAAAAGTTTTATCCATGTTTAATATTTGTTCTTTGGCTTACTAATATTGTACACCTTGCTTTATACCGCAGGTGCCAATTTTCATTTATTTTCCAGTTTCTCGATTCCAAGGAACATGGAGATATAGAAAGCTTCCCAAGGTCCTAAACGTGTCCAACTCTTTAGAGCTAGTGCTAGCGTTTCTATCCCAGCTTCAGTCAATAGCTTTGGAAGCTGTCTAACATTACAGAATAGTTTGTAGAAGAACAGGCTTATCCCGTCTCCTCCTAGCCTTTTGTTGTGATCAGTTTTCTGTTTTGTTTTGTTTTGTCATCTCATTTCTTCCTTTCTTCATCTTCATTCATTTGCCTGACCCAACTTGTGTGCCCCTAAACCTCTCACAGACGCCACTACAGCCCTCTCGCTGTTACGAGAAACCCTGGCTTGTAAACAGCAAGGCAGGCACACCTTTTAGGTGCTGCGAATTCCCAGACTTCCAGATCCCTTCACTTGAGGTAGAGTATGGTATTCGAGTCCTTGGAGATTCAACACTCTCCCCCCTCCATGACCTGTGCTGCTGCTAACCACCTGCTTCCTCATTATACCTACCATTTCTGAACTAATTATTGCTTTGTAAATGGATGGTGAAATCGCCACTTGTGGTTTTAGGCTATGCTACGACCTCTGATTACCTTTTTATGAATGTTTACTTTTTCTTACTAATATTTCAGAAATAAGGCATGTCACTCTTCTAAAGCTGGATTCGTCAGAAGCGTATGGTGTTCTACTAATATAACCATGGCGTGCTCTACTGTAGAATGATGCATGATTTCAAATCAATTTCGCCTTTTATAAAACTTAATTCGTACAGTTTGGCGTTTTAATTCTGAAAATAACTTTGCATGTATCACATGAAGATTAAAATCTGCTACCAAATAATCTTGTAAATGTTAAAAGCTGCTAAAAGAAAAACCTTTTGATTCAGAGGACAGCTAGAATCAATCATGGCCACTGCCACAAAATACATTACATTCAGCTAATTACAGCCCTCTGTTATAATATAGAGGAATAGCACTTAAAGTACACCTATTTATAGTTATAATGCGGGTGTGATATTTCATTTAAACAGAACATAATTTGAAGCATCGCTGACCCTGTAGGCCTGACCCCCCCTCAATTTTATACCAAATATCAGATTAAAAATAAATTTTAGATTTTTTAGAATTTTTTTCCAGGCGGTTGCCATTTGCTATGTTATTTCCGCGCAATCTACTGGACAGATACCCTGACAACTTGGCACGCAATAGAACGTCGGATTACCCTTTCTGATGCTCTGATTAATGAAAGTCCACGGAGGAATGTTTATTAGCATAAAGAATCCGTGTGATATTTATCAATTTATCGCATGGCTAAAGTTCCCGGTTTGACAGATAGGAACCAAATAAGATTAAACCAGGGTTTTGTCAATGCTCCCATACATCATTGTATAGAGCACAGTATTTTATGCAAAACGGAGATTTTTCTTCTCATGGTGCTTCCCCTTTAAGTGGGGCCATACTGAAATGCCCATCTATTTGGACTGATTAGGTTTATGAGCCATGGAATTGAGTCATAAACATCCCCTTTGAGATTTTGCAAATGTGGGATATGAGGTCATATGGTCAAAGACCAAGATAACCTCCCTGGAAACAGCTGGTCCTCTAGCTGAATTCTAATCTGCAAACTAATATCTATAAACATATTTTGTGCACTTTTTAAGGTAACGCCAGCCCAAAGCAGCAAAATGAAGAAGACGGCAATTCACACAAGTAGGTCGTCCCTCACAGGAGAGACAGCCACTCCTTCTGGTGCCAAACTAAGTCGATCTGGTGAGTAATGCCATAATGCACTAGGATATTTTAAAGTTGAGCGTCCTGGCCCTTGATATGGATATCCAATGCTTCCAGTTATGGTTTGACAATATGTGTAGTTTGGAGGAAAGAAGAGAGAGGGGAAATGTGATTGAATAATGTGATTTGATCAAATGTATCTGAATGTTCATAAGGAGTAGAAATGTATGAACATGATGTCATAATCCAAAAACTAGAGGGTCAGAGTAATGTAAGTAACTCTGACCCTCTTGGAACAGCCTCCTAACAGAAGTAGTAGAGGCTAAAACAGTGAAGGAATTTAAACATGCATAGGATAAGTATAAAGCTATCCTGAATCTTAAGACGAGACTAAGGCGTTATTAAATCTCAGTCTTAACATTGGTCAAAATGGGTAAACTAAATGAACAGAATGGCTCTTATTTGCCATCAAAATCTATTTCTATGTTTCTTCAATACCCCTGCTCCTGGAGGCAGGGCTCAAAATGTAGTATTCAGCTGTAGTATTCAGGAACTAACATTTTAGTAGCGATATTGGCTACCACCTCCTTGTGGTTTGAAAGCATTAGAAATGCTTGAGAAATTCAAACCAACACGAATACCCATGTAAGCATTATGTGATCACCTGCAGTATTTGTAAAAGGTTATTTTTTTAGGTGAAAGAGCCCTTAAAACATATTAATTTAAGTGAACATGAAGACAGTGAGTATGTGGCCATTTTTGTCATATTAAATATAAGTGAAAAAAAAATGTATGAGGCAATGATTAGAGTCAGCGTTTTCAGAGACTACATATTCTGTGTATATATTTGATTTGAAGCAATTTTCCTAAAGATATAGTGGTATTTTGTTTCCTCTGACCAGTCTAAAATGAGCCACCACAGGTAAGGTAGAATGCATTGGGAGCCCATAAATACATGCTTGCACACAGGCAGATACAGAGTCAGGGGCTAGAATGCTCAGATCTCACTAAAAAAAATGGGTATTTTAAATGCTGTCCTATGATGAATGGTTTTGTTTCTGTATGGGACTCACATTGAAGAAAGGTATTCTTCTTGAATCTCATTAAAGCCAACATTGCATCTGTTGCAATGCCTGGGTCATCTGTGGAACTTTAAGATTAACTACGATTTTGCCTTAATCTGAAAGAAGTGGGCATGTTGGACCAAGTGGGTAATATCTGATTTTGCAGGATTCTGTATAGGGTTAATAATTTCCATTTCTTTCCCCCTTTTTATGTCAGATCCTAAAAAGAGTACAAGCCGTGCAGGGAGTCGCACTGGAAGCCGTGCCAGCAGCAGAAGAGGAAGTGATGCTTCTGATTTTGACCTTCTGGAAACACAGTCTGCTTGTTCAGACACCTCAGAGAGCAGCGCTGCAGGAGGACCAGGGAACTCCCGTAGGGGACTGTCCAAACCTTCCAAGATCCCCACAATCTCCAAGAAAGCTTCCAGTACTCCTAAAACGCCAGGCACTAAGAGATAGTCCTCCCTCCACCCAATAGCTCGGCACAAGAATGGGGGGAACCTTAAGGTTTTCTATCAGAAACTGTACATCTGGATGTACACTTCTTCTACCGTGAGAAATTTCTACGTTCTACATGTGTAAACCAGAGAATTGTTTATAACTGCCTTATTTGTTTTCATTTTGTATGTTACTACTTTTATGTGAATATACCTGTAGATACAAAGCCTCATTGTGTGACTTCCTTGGGAGATTCAGGGAAACAAAAAAAGGTGGCGTATAGATGGATATTTGGATTCCGAAGGGGTTTGATAATGCCTATTTTGTTTGATTTTTTTTTAATGGGTTTAATATCCTAGAACAACACTACTAAATTTTACTAGTGAATGCCCTCATTTGTATATGAACAGTATGTTGATAACCTGCAGAGAAGTATCATGGAGTGACAAAAGATTCTTTTTCTTAGAAGATGTAATCCTTCTGAACTGACAGCACTTGCACATCGTACTCTGACATCACTTTAAACTTAGCAAGATTCTTAACGCATCTGCCATTTTAAAGGACAATTAACATTGTGCATCTGGAAGCAGCCCTACATGAGACAGCAATTCCAGGCCATGGTGCAGCATAGAACAGTGCATGCTTTTCTTCTGCCATTTTGCTCTCATCCCAGGTTCAGCTGATTTCTAACTGTAAACATTTGTTTTATTTATCTGCATAGGATCTTCTTATTTATTATTTAAATGGTCATTCCACTTAGCATTTGTGTGAAATGTTCATTTCTGTAGACAAAAACTCAAGTTGTGTGTTCATATAATGGGATTCACCAGCACCGATCCTTCCTGTCATTTGGAAGCTGGTGCCCTGTGATGGACTGACTCCGTGGAGTGGAGCAGGATGGGGTGGTAGTTCTATTCTGACCAGGCTGCTGTGTGATTTGCTCAATTAGTTTGCGAAAGAAATTGATGCTGTACCAATGAACTGTTTAAAAAAAAAAAAAGTAAATAAAACACATTTTGTATTAAAAATGCTTACAGTAATACCACCAAGTATCCATTGTGTGATTTGTCTTTTTTATTGGAAGGACACAAAGTGAAACCCTGACCAATCTGAAATATATGGTGCATTGTAGTGGAGTGATGGCCTACTGTTTGGTGTTCTTATGTAATTATGCAAAACTATTATGCAATACATTTTATTGATCTGCCCTCAATTCTAGCCTAGTCTCTTTCTTTCTATTTTCCGCTTGAGTCTGTGTTTATTCTCCCCCCATTCCCCATGTCTTCTTCTACCCATTCTCAACTGATCTGTCTTAATTCGTCATTCTTTCCCCTAGGCTTTTTTACATTTTATAGGAGCCCATCACAAAAATAAGGTACTCCTTTAACGGGCCTCACCAATCGTGGTCACTTGTGGAAATTGTGCTAGGAGACTTTTATGGTCTAGAAAAAATAGCATCATTTGACCACAACTATCCAAACATCACATCAATTGTTTAAGATATGGATTTAATTATGAATGTATTCAATATGGTGCAGCTCATGGTTTACACTATATGAACAATAGATATGGGGACACTTGACCATTGCACCTATATGACCTTGTTGGACATCCGATTCCAAAACCATAAGCATTACAATGGAGTACCTCCCTTGCTGCTTTAACAGTCTCCACTCCTCTGGGAAGCTTTTCCACAAGATATTGGTGTGTGTTTGCGGGTATTCGCGCTCAACCAGAAGAGTGCTTGTGAGGTCAGGCACAGCTGATGGGCAAGAAGGCCGAGCTCGGAATTCCAATTTCATTCCAAATGTGTTCAACGGGGTTAAGGTCAAGGCTCTCTGCAGGCCACTCACGTTCTCCATCAAACTCGTCAAACCTTGTTTTGTGTATAATTATTGCTGGAACAGGAAAGGGCCTTCCCCAAACCGATGCCACAGAATTGGAAGCATACAATTGTCTTTGAAAGCTGTAGCATTAACATTACCCTTCACTCAAACTAAGGGGACTAGACCAAGCCCTGAAAAACAGCCCCAGGCAGTTATCCCTTCTCCACCGAACTTTACGATAAAGCCAAACCCAGACTGGTCCAGAATAGAGTAATGGTGTGTTTTATACCACTCCAGCGGACACTGGGCATTGCGCATAGTGACCTTCAGCTTGTGTACAGCTGCTCGGGAACAGAAACCAATTTCATGAAGCTCTAGATGTACAGCACTTATGCTGGTGTTGCTTCCAGAGGAGGTTTGTAACTCTGTAGTGAGTGATGTTAGAGGACAGTATGTGTGATCTACCACTTTATGACTAAGCTGTAGTTACTCCCGACCTAGATGCTTCCACTCCTTAATAATAGCACTGACAGTGGGACAGATCTGGGAGGCAAAAATGTTCCCAAGTGACTTGTGGCATCGGCTTCAGTGCAACCCATTCTAATGTTAAGATATGGGACCCCTCATTAGTTATTTCCATTAAACTTGTTAGCAATGGAAACGCCTAATGAAGCGTGTCCACATACTTTTACTTATATATGTCTGTTCGATCTGGAAGAAAATTGGAAAGACAATTTATTCAAGGCAAATTGACAGTAACATCGCCGTTCACCTGAATTAGACTTGTTTTTTAAGCTTTTGAATCCTCTTCTTGTAAATTTGTTAGTAATTTACGTGGAGACAAATGCTGTGTGTTGTTTTATGTACGCTTTTCATGCTATTCTGCGTAGTAATGATATGTCACAGTGAGAAGACATGTTGGGTGGTATTTTCACGTTAACATTAGTTCCCCTTTCACTAATGTTAAAGTGAAATTCAGTGATTTAAGCATTTACCATGAACTGAATCCCAGGATATGTAAAATGAGTTGATAAAAATCTGGTATCCGGTACACATAATGCATCCACATACAACGCCTGTGTGCGTGTGCGCAGGTCTGTGTGACGTGTGCATTTAAGAGGTGTGCATGCAGAAGTGAGATGGTTATAGAAGGGGAAGTCTTCAAGTTTCTTCCTCATTAGACACAGGAAGTGTTCATGCGGAGAGCTTTCGGCTGGCTTTGTCTCTGGGTCCTGTGTCAGTGCCATGCCGCATTTCTAAACACCTGCCACTTCATCTCTAACTTTCTACTTCCATTTCTTTTTGAGGGGCTTTCAGTGGTTTTTGTCTCATACTTAGTCTATTGACGGCTTCATCCCTTGTGTAGCCCATTCACACCACCTTGGGCAAGTAGGTGGTCATGGAGTTGTGGAAGCACTGTGCCCACTGGCTGATTCAATGCCGTGTGCTCCCTCCTAACCACCGTGTAACTCTGGACACAGCCCAGGTATGTGACCTGGCCCAAGCACTCAGAGATGGAGTCCTGCTCTGCCAGCTGCTCAATAACCTGATGCCCAATGCTGTCAACCTACGAGAGATCAACCTTCGCCCACAGATGTCACAGGTATGGACTGTTAAGCCACTCCACCTTTTTGTGTTAGCCACGAGTGCTAGTATTTACTGCTTTCAAATAATCGTGCACATTTTAAACTGTTGGCAACCATATCATAATTGATACAGCATGTAAGCTCTTGAAGCAGCAGGAATCCCTTGTACTTCCTATTTTGAGTCTTCAGCCAGTGTCAAGTGCAGTATTGTTGCTAGAAATGATGTCCTGTCCAAATCAGGAAGAAGTCTGCTGAGCACATATAAGATCATATTATGGTAACAGTGATGTAGAACATATCTTATCTCAGTCACCTTGAAGTAAAGACATCCTGTGCCCCAGGATAGCAAATAGCAAGGGGGAGGGGAAGGTAAGATTAACCATAAAACGGGAAGTAGATGTATGTACCGCTCCTCATATAAAGAAACTGAATGAGTTCTACAGAGTCCCACTGTACAGCGCTACGGAATTTGATGGCGCTATATAAAACAACACATAATAAATAATAGTTCCTTCTGCAGATGTGTATAAAACATGCTAGTTGTCACAGGGACTTATCCTGTGTAGGAGGGAATCGGTCAGGACTGGAAGATACAACTCTATATAATATTGCTTAATTAGTCACATAATCATAAGAAAATATGATAGATGTTGCCCAGTCTTACTAAAGATTCCTTCAGAATCAGAAAAATAACGTACCTGCACCTTACTCACAAATCTTTTATTCTATAAAAAAGTAAAGGTGGCAAATATTCAACATTTTAAAATTGTAATCGGGCTCAAACTGGCAGCTATTTCAAAGGATATTGGCCAAGAGGATGCAACTAAAAGAACCGTATTTTGTAATTGTGACTGTAAAGATAACGTTGTCAGAGTCAGTGAGATAATGCAGGGGTGCAACAGAGGGAGCCCCAGGGCATTTTGTGCAGAAGTGGCCCCTTTCAATTGGCCATAACCTGCTGTTAACAGCATCTGTAATATTTTATGACTAAACAAACACAAGGTGTTTGCTAACATATCATTGCCTTGTATTTATTTCCTCCATAACGTAAGTGTATATAAGTGAGCATTATTTCACACATTCTATTACATGACACAGGCGTTTACATCCAAAATAGGATACATGCATGAGGAGGGCCCCTCAACAGATTGCATGATGTCCAGGGATTTTATGTTGCATGATAACAATGCATATGTTGTGTCACTCTTTCTGCAATCCCATGTTATAGAACGATTAATCCCTCTATGTGTTTGTATTTGTAAATTAAAAGTGACCTAGCCACCGTATTCATTAAAGTATGAATTATGATGACTATGAAGTTAAAAGTTCTTACTCCATTTGTCTTCACTCTGCCAAAAGCACAGCAATGTCTGTTGGACCTCAACTCAAGGGTCCAACTGTAAAATTGACAACTTAGGAAGGTTTAGACCAGCTGAGTTGAATAAAAACTCTGAAATGGGAAAAGGTAGATAATTAGATTAATTTGACTGCAGATTCTATTTTGCCCACTACGGCTACCTATTTGCTGTAAGACTGCTTAGTCCTTTGTCTTACCATGTGGTCAAAAAGTTCTATACTTGCTTCTCACTGTATTGACCTCTAACTTCTACTGGATGACTACTCTACAAATCCACTACCCTCCCTAAGAAAAAATACTTTATTGCATTATAAGCAACCCTCTAGTATTAGACTAAGATCTAATTTCTACAATTTCACCTATTTTGAAATACTATTATCTTTATTAAGCACATTTTTGCTGTGAGCATCTTGTAACAAGGTAACTGATGTTACTGAATGGTTCCCTGTTAAATGCCAATCATATATGTGTATGGCAATAAAAAATATTCTGACAGGCCATCCACATATTGGCACTTTGGGATCCATGTGTATCCTTGGATATCCTCTTTTTACATGTTGCTGACCAGCACCTATGAACATACCTGGGAACTCAGGAGGTTGTCAGGCAGAGACCTGCTTACTCAGATCTCTGCCTGGCTTCCTTCTGTGGTCAGATAAGCTGTGTTTAGCCACATCCACTTCCTGTCTACTTCTCACCCACTAAAGTTTGTCTGGGGCTAGCCCTGCCTTAGATGGGGCGAGCACAGTCCCTATGCATGGCTATAACCCTGCCCCTTGACAGAAGAGAGAGATCTGGGTAGCCTTTCCTGGGAATTTCCCTGGTATGCCAATTAATAATTTCCTCCATTATGGTCATACATGGGGAATTCCCAGCTCAGCCTGCCCAAAGTCCTCTTTCAAAGAGGTACACTATCTATACACGGTGTGGGGCTGATTATAAGGCCAGACAAGCCCCAGATAGCTAACATTTGTATAGGTTGCCTCTACTTAGGACATCAATGGTTGTATCCTCCTAAAAAGAAAACCATTTTCCACATAATAATGAGAGCATTTTCAGCTTTTTATAAGTATATATTTTCATTGGTTTCTAGCAAGACACTAAAATATATAATTGTATCTTATGAATTCCCTAGACAAAGCAATATACACTTGAAATCCACAATAAAATCATACCGAGGTAAGGAGGGAGCTATATGTCTCACAATGGTGGTTAGTACTGTCTCATGACTAGAACGGGAATAGATAAGAATAGATAAATAAAAAATAAAAAAAAGTTAATACAACCACCCACCAACACTTACACTTCACAGAGTGAATGCACAAAATACAATTACCAAGAGGTGCCAACACAAATCTTAAATTACACATTGTGCCCAGCCACTGAAAGCCAAATTAATAATCCTGTCTTCCGCCTTTCTTCTCCATTTTATGGATAGACTGTAATCTATTATTCCATTCCTTAACTGTGGAAGGTGGCTGAGAATACGTGATTTTGTAGCTTTTCAATAAAGAGTAAGTGACTGTGGAAGAGACTTCATAGATGTCAAGGCAGGTGTCCCAGCCTCTGTCTTTGGAAGCAAATACCTGAAGGACCAAGCAGAAAGTAGAAATTCTGTAATTAATAATAGCAGTGATGGTAGAGGTCTAACGTCTTCATCAACCATCTCCATGCATCCAGAGTAACCAGGTCTGTGGAATGCTTTTTGATCGCCCATGGATGATTTTTAAGGTGGATCCAAGAAAATACAGAAAGCGTTGAGTGTCACACATCACTTAGAAGGTTTGGTTTACCACTCTATCAGCCTCTGTCATGATTTCTTTGCAGCCCAGACAAATTTGGTGAATGCCTGTTAAAGAGACAAAAAAGAGTTTAGAAACTCATATTGGAAGGGCCTTAAAACATATAATTTAAGGGGTAGGATATTCAGTCTTAGAATATGGACCTGTCCAAGCCAAGTGAAATTAGTCCCTAGTCATCGTTGCCAAGATTT
>VKOC01000002.1:23554870-23601778 GCA_009364415.1 Spea multiplicata
TATATATATAGTGTATATGTACCGTTTTATAATTGGCCCCCCTACTTTGGTCCCTGGCCCCCCATGTGCCCCCCCTAAATAAATATGAAAGCTGGAGACGCCACTGATTATACCGGTCAAATATTATATACATTATGCAGTGTCCCCAGCCACCATCTTCACTACGGCTGGGATATGACATCATATCCCAGTGCACCTTCTCTTAAGGACGTGCAGCGCCTTTTAATGCTGTATAGTGTAAATGGGCTGGTGGGGAGATCAGAGAACCCATCTGTAACTGGCCCATTGAGCAGCAGCAATGCCCCCTCGTTTTGCTGCTGGGGGACTGCCATTTCCACCGCCTTTTGGCCTAGTCTTATAAGAGTACGTTAAGGTCGGACTTTTGCGAAGATAGCCCATGTATTGACATAAATAATGGAATATGCTGGTGAAAGGTATGGGCGATCCCTCCAGTGCCTTCAATTCCTGTTTGCTGTTGTGTTTCTTGAGCAAGGACTGCCAGGTTGCTGTGTTCCGCAATGCTAGCCAAGGTTAGGCTGTAGTTGGGCTCCCAAGAAGCAGGTGTTTTTTTTTAATTATGACCCTTGTATCCTGCATCATTTGGCTTTCTTGTCTTCAGTTTCAAGAATACTATGACCTCTTGATAACACAATTCTGGAATATCTATCTCTTTTTGGCATAAGAGTCCACAATATTCCCCCCCATTTCCATCATAACTCCCTACCCTAGAAACATATGAACAAGGTCATATTTCCATAATCTGTTAGTTTGTCTCTGTCATACCCCTTGCAATACGTGACATTCTGCACATCTTTTTGGCTCTAAGTAAATCAGTTATAATAATAAGCCCATATTTTCCAAAGTCCCTTGTGCTTATTCTACCACCACAGCCAGACCTTCCATTGAGAATGATGACCTTCTCCTGTCCCAGAGTCTCTCACTTCCATTTTATTGGAAAATGAAGTCTGGAACATAAATCCCTGAATTGTTGTTGTAATGCAAGTTGATCCATCTGTAACTGTAACCAATATAAGTTGGGCTTTTCTACAGTAACAATCATGGAGTAACAATGGCAATGCAAATAAAAGGGTTAGCAAATGATGGGTGTGCAAAAATCTTATCTGTCATCGCTATCCTGCTCCCTAAGCCTGACATTACATTATTTGTTTTGTGAGCACTTTAGACACCTGCCTTCATTATGCACAGATCTCCTTACATGGTGACATCACTACTACTCCCACCGATTACATCACCTGTGCGTTCTCTCTGGACAGGATGTTGTATGGCCAAAGAGGGACACTTTTACGGCTAGGGAGTGGGTCTTTACCAAGAGTTTTCATGTGACCTCTAGATATTTTATTTAGTATTACATTCACACAATTTCATTTATTATATACGGTACATATATATATATATATATATATATATATATATATATATATTGTACCGTATATAATAAATGAAATGAAATATATATATATACTATATATATATATATATATATATATATATATAATTAGTGTGAGTTTCAGGGCTGAACACTGGGATACACTCATACCCACCAAGCATTTTAAAATACTGGTAATAGAAAAGAGTAGGGTATAGGGAATGGAGGTTTAGGGACAAAAAAAGGACTGTCGCTTCTAAGGAGAGACGCCTGATATGTATGCAACTATGTATGTGTAAGGGATTGCTTTTGGCAGGATGGCAGACCAGTTTATAAATGGCCTTTCACTCTTTGTTGTAGTCTCAAAGAGTTCAGGATGTAAAAGACAAGTATTTATGCGTCTAAAACCAAGCTTTTCATGTAAAATGTTATATAATGGGATAAAAATATATATTTTTATAATACATTTATATACCGCACTTCATATGCCATCTAGTGGTCAGTGGTGGAATTGAAAAAAGAAAAGACATCCACCAAGCGCTCTAAGAGAATTTGTGTAGTGCAGGGTTGATGGTCACATGACAGAATCACGTGCCCGATCCCGGAAGCGTCACTTGTCATGAGATTCATCTAAGATGGCTGTGTTTGGTTTGTGCCTGTTCGTGGTTTGTGTCGCTTTTGTATTTGGCGGTCCCGTTCTGAAAAACGGGGGCGATCCGGTACCGCTTGTTATATGGCACGGAATGGGTAAGGAGCGCATCGATCGCATAATAAACCAACGTATGGAAGTCCAGCGGTGACATCGCTTATCACATTAAGCATTTGCTTTATTGTCGCTTTTAAGGTGACTCTTGCTGTAACCCCTTCAGCATGGGGGCCATTAAGAAAATGGTGGAGGAGCAGATACCGGGGATCTATGTGCTTTCCTTGAAGATTGGCAACAGCATCACCGAGGTGAGAGAGGGACTCGTCTGAAGTGATAGATTTACCTAGGCAGAGTATATCGTCTATGCATGTGTGACTGGCCATTTTCCGTCGGCACCGAAATGGTTAATCTGTCCATTAATCTTTCAGGACATGGAAAACAGCTTTTTCCTCAATGCAAACGAACAAGTGGCCAGAGTATGTGATCAGCTGGCGAAAGACCCCCGGCTTCAGCAGGGCTACAACAGCATGGGATTCTCCCAAGGGGGGCAGTTTCTGTAAGTGTTACTTTACAACATGACTGTCTAGGTTCCCGCAATGAATGCCGACTGACCCGTTGCCGTGTTATTGCCGCGCAGGAGAGCGGTAGCCCAGAGATGTCCCCAGCCACGCATGCGCAACCTCATCTCTGTCGGAGGACAACACCAAGGTAACGTCCTTGTTTAAGTGGAAGATGTTTATTTTTTGCACGGACCACAGAGCACTTGACTGGGTTAAAAACAAGATTTTTAGCCTCATTTCCTCGTTCCCTACCTGTGTATAATGCAAGATGGGCTTCGTTTTAGTGTTATACCTTAGCTTTTGTTGAACCTCATTGTTGCAGCATTAGGTTATATAATCTGGAGAAAAGTAGTAATAATCCCTAATAAAACACATACCGTGGCGATAAGTTCTATATGTAATATCAGTCATACGTATATATCCTACGGTCCCTCATAGTGATCACATCCTCAAGCTTAAGGGTGAATTGGGATAAAAGAATGGTTGCGGCTTTAAATTCACCGATTGTGAATAACAGATGCATAAAAAAGTCAGTTAATTAGTTAATTTTGGTTTGAGTCCATCCTGATCCAGCATTTCTTTAGTTGAGACAGTATTTGGATTTCTGTAAGCTTTGGAGCTTGAGACCTGATTTAAAACATTTAATTACTCCTCCTATATAACCTCGCTTAGTTACCTAATGGTCTCAAGACCACCTTCTCCCGTTAGCAGCAGCATCATGTGTCACCCCCTTTTCTGCCCCGATTAAGATGAGTTTTTGATGAGTAGTCTTTGAGAGTTCTTGATCTCGTGCCAGGTGTATACGGCCTCCCTCGCTGTCCCGGAGAATCATCTCATATTTGCGACTGGATCAGAAAAGTGCTGAACTCTGGTGCCTACACTAAGGCCGTGCAGGAACAGTGAGTATTAACGGGGACCAAAGTGGGTTTGGGGACAGAGGAAGCAATATCTTTTCATTTTGTTTTAATTGTCTGGTCATCTTTTTTTTTCAGCCTAGTGCAGGCAGAATATTGGCATGACCCACTGAATGAGGAGACCTACAGAAGTAGCAGCATTTTCCTAGCAGATATCAATCAGGAGAGAGTAAGCGAAACATGAAAACAGAATTTGATGGCAGATAAGAAACATTTGGCCCATCTAGTCCGCCTGTTTTTCTAAGCGCTAATCGGATCTTGGTCTCAACATAGAATTCATACTTACTCAAATTCCCTTACTGTGTTAACCTCTCCCATTTGTATTGGGAGTATGTTCCACTTATCTACTACCCTCTCAGTAAAATAAAAACCTGGTTATGTTCTGTCCTACAGATGATATAAAAAAGACAGAGCGTCTTATTAAGAACGTCAGAAAGATTCATATATTTTAATGTAAAAAAAGCCCCATGTCCGTATAAGGAAGTTCTGCTATCATTTTCCCTTCCTTTTTTTTAGAGTGTAAATGAAAGCTACAAGCGTAATCTCCAGGCTCTAGAGAAGTTTGTGATGGTGAAGTTTCTACAAGACACCATGGTAGATCCTGTAGATTCAGAGGTTAGTGCCGACTGTTTGCTGATTCTTAACATTCCTTGATGACCCTACGTTTGTAATGTAATAGACGTTATAGATTGTGATTCTTGTGCAATTAGTGAAAAGTGATCTTATCTCCATGGTCAATACAGCATGGACGAGCCATTGGGTTTTAGAGCTTGCTCAGGACTCTGGACTGTAAAGACGCTTCAAGAAAGTTCAGAACATTTACGGGACCTAGGTTTACTCTGCATACAAGGGGAAATGTAATGCCTGTGTGTGAACACGATTGTCACGTCTGTACACCGCAAACATGACATCACAAGGCAACTACAGCACGAGTAACGCAACGCCTGCTCCCCTTGGAGAGAGGGACATGGACGCAAATAAGTTTGTGTAACCGGTCTCTGGCATGGAAATGGCCATTGCTGCCCTGTTAATACCGTGAAAGGACCAGAGCTGCCCGGTGCTGATGAATGCTGTCAGAAGTTAGTCCCTCCTAACCTTAATCTAGAGAAGACTGGTGATGGATTTATCAGAGGCTATGTAGTTTGACATAACCGAAACACCGGCCGACCCTCTTCTGTCGGTGGAAAATAACTCAAAACCTGCACTGTGGGGGAGTAATATGGATTCTAGTGTGGATGACTAAGTATTTTTTCCTCTCCTTAGTGGTTTGGATTCTACAGACCAGGACAAGGCACAGAGATTATCCCATTACAGAACAGCACTATATACACAGAGGTAAGAATATACGCATATCCAGTGCTTACACTGGAATATTTACTCGGTGGCTTGGATAAACATAACCTTCCCTACCACATAAAATATGTAGATGGTGCATCTTACGCTTTCTCTTCAACCCTCTAGTGGCTGAATTAAGGAATTAGTACAGAAGGTCTAACAAAATGACATCAAAACGAATCAAATATATATAGACCTCACTTAAGAACTAAACTGCAAGTCTTGAAACAATCAATCCCATGAAAGAAAATACAAAATGGAGCATTACTGTACATTTATGATCTCCCACGGGAAGGGCTGAAAAGTACTGCTTAATGTGATAAAATATCTTAAAAGATTGGCAAACATTGGCAAACTGTTATGGCAATGTTTTTCTGTCTAGGATCGTTTGGGATTGAGAGAAATGGATACGGCAGGGAAGCTGGTGTTCCTTGGCGTGGAAGGAGACCACCTGCACTTTACAGACAAGTGGTTTAATGAGAATATCTTACCATTTCTGCATTGAATGCATGTCCCTACTGCACACCTGAAACCGCTATACTAACTACCTGATTCATTCCTCAGTGCGCACTAGGATGGAGACCTCGAAAAAGGTGTGGGAAATGTTTAGGTGGGGGTCTCTGAGAAGCAGCTCCTGGTTACTCCCCTGTCCCAGCTCCAATGTGTGGTTTTATTCTAGAACTACCTACCTCCAGAGAGATAAAAACAATCCTTAACATTTTCACCATGTAATAAATGCTTAAATTATATCGTATTAAAACAGTTTTCTTTTAATAAATTTTTGTACTTTAGGTATACTATTTAACCAAATAAGTTAGCTCAGGGATTCCATATTTGCACTACCTTCTAAGAGTGCTGAAAGAGTGTATAGGTGTACAATGCCAGGAAACTACCCCAAGTAGGGTTTACCTTAAGCCCCCCATGGACAGAAGCAAAGCTGTCATTTCCCCAGGTGTACTGGTATTGGACTCCGTCGTGTGAGTGATGAGGAGGGATGACTTTGCTGGTAGCGCTGTGGAAAGCTTGGCAAGGACCCAGTCTGCTGACTTAGCGTTGGATGCCAGCCAACTGGCCATCTTCACCAATGTGGTGTTAAGCAGTTTTCATTCTCCAGTTGTGTTTTTGACTAGTTTTCTAAATTTCTAACATATTAAGAGAACAGTCTACCCAAAGAACTTGTCGTGAATCCATATAAAATGCAGTGGGCTATCTGGCATAGCACCAGTAGGATGTGACGGTCAGTACCTCATTCTTTGTGATTTACTTTTTGTGTACTGTTTATTTGGCATCACAGAAATCAGTTTCAACTTTGTTGACCGTTTAAAAGGGGTCACCAGCCGCAGTGAGTTTCCTGCAAGAGGGACTTGGATGTCCCTACTTAATACATGGGGTAACTGTGGGTGATGTGGGTAGTGTTCGTAGTGTTCTTGCAGGAACAGCTCACTCAGGTTTAAGCTTCATAATACATACTGAAGATTGGTGATGTGCAACTGCAAGCTTATATTCTAATGCCTGCTTTAGCAAATCAACCTGTGTGTGTTTGGTAACTGCTACACAGAGCAACACTGTGGTTACGCGCGCACACATGTATGTGTATATGTTCAACCAACTCAACACCATATAAAGCAGAAATACGGTTTAAAAAATGTAAACACGCCTGGTGGAAGGAATGCAGGCATCTGTCCAGCTACTACCAGTTCTTGCTCATATCTTGCAGATAATACAAGCTTGATTAATAGAACACATTTTCATTCATTAGATGAGCTGTGTTTGATGTACTGTTTTCATTTGACGTACTCACTTTGACACCCTTAATGTAGGCCAGTGTTGTTCTAATAACTTCTTTGACGTTTGTATTTTGTGTTTCACACATGCAATCACTGGAGTGACACCCCCAGATCCGGGGCAGCATTAGTAATACAGGCTAATAAATCTTGTCCTGTAGTCAGTCTCTTGCTTTATTGAAGAAACCCCATGAAGTGTAATGCTTGGTAAATAAGCAACAGCAATAAATGTCTTCCTCTACTATTGCTAGTTTCTTTTTTAAATTCAAATAAAGCTACTTAAATATAAACCTTTTGGAGAATTGTGGGGTTTTTTATATTTACGTAGAGGTTGGTTTCTTTTGCATGCTTGGACTGAAGACCTTTTAGGTGTTGTACACTTTGTCATTCTAAGTCACTGTTCTGTCAGATTTTCTTCCTTTGGTGCAAAATTTCAAACATACGCATACAACCTTTCCACATAACACTCTCAGCCAGCATCCTGCCTAAGCCATATGAACCAACAACCTCTACAGCTCATCCCAACCAACTTCCCACTAGATTGTAAGCACACAAGAGCAGGGCCCTCCCATGTACATTTTACATTTATTTTACCAATTCCGATTACGCAGGTTAAAGCTGCTTCCTACTTTTATATATATTTACTAATATTCTAATTCGTTTGGTAGAATTAAGATACACTGTTAAGTTTAAAGCAGTAATTAACTAACCAGTACGTCATGGCATAAATACAGCAACCTACTATTGTGGGGTGGATCCAACACTATATGTTAGGGATCTGGAAAGCAACAATGTACAGCTACATTTTTCTATGACCACAGGATAATACATTATGTATAAAACAAACACTGAAGTCATTTTGTTTTCACTTAACTTTGATTCTTTAATAAAATGCTTGATTTGTAAACTTGTATATTCCACAGTCTGTGCAGAAGCTGCTCCTCGTCCCTTAACATCAGAGCAGAATCTGCTTACACTGGAAGTGCTCAGTACACATTGGCATTACATTAGTATCTGGATCAGTACATAAGTGACAGTTTTGGAATTACTGGAAAGTACAATTGCATATTTCTTAAGTAGAGTTTTTTTTGTTTTAAGCAAATACAGTAAACCCTGGAAGTGCTGATAGGAGTAGCCAAGACTCAGAAGGTTGGGGCAGTGATGGTCTCAGTGTGCACTGAGAGACCAGGGGATGAAGTCAACTCACTAACAATTTTTACTTTGGTCCACCAAACCATTTATTGGTCATCCAGCCACTACCCAGTATTGTGTAGCAGACATTCAAAGCTCCCTTTTAGACTGGCACGAGAGAATTGGACAGCAGAATTTAGCAAAAGCAGCTCTCCATGGGGCTTCTGGCACATATTAGGTGTGGTACAGCAGGACGTTATTCAGCAGAGAGCTGTGATTATGAGGCTTCTACCTTACAGCTAGAGTAATCCTCAAGAGAGAAAAGCAGCAGAGAGAATACAGATGGCCATGGAGGAAATGACATCCATCACCACATCTACCCTGCAATTTCGGTCACTGTGGTCACCAGCTTCTTGCCATTCCAGACAGTCTTGAACTGCTCCGGCACTGGGAACTCGCTCTATATACACGTTACAAAACAAAAAATGAATGTGTCAGAACCAATCCCAAAAAACATACACCTGCCGATAAGTCGAAAGACCAAAGACTTACGAACTCTCCTCCGCTGCCAGGGACGAGGACGTTCATCTCTGACGATTTCGCACTGATGAGCTCACATTCCAAACTCTCTTTACTCAAGTAAACATGGCAGCCATCAGTCTTGTTAATAGATATAGTTGGCACTTTACCCAATACCTACCAGAAAGCCAAACAGAAGGCAGGTTAGCAAAAACACTATGAATGAATTCAACTGACCATACATTAAGGAGGAAATATCTAACCTGTACTTTAACATCCCGAGAATTAATGATCTCAACAATCCCAACAGCATCGTCGAATACCAGGCCGAGTTTCTTGCAGTTATCTAAAATAAAAATTAACACTTTATCCATCATTGTGACCACATTAAGAATATATAAAGGCAACACTACCATCTGCTGGAACGCTCTAAAGCAGAACATGTATTTAATAGTGCTTCTATTTGTAATCAACCACCACTATACAGATAATGTTTTTTGATTTGTCTCCAAAGGAACTGACAACATACCAACAATGATGGAGTTGATCTTCCCCTTAATTTGCAGAGTGCTGTTGACACACTTGTAAATATAAACCACTTGCTTGAGTTCAGTGTCCCTGATCTCCAGGCTAGATGCATTCTCTTGATTTTCCTGTTGAGAGATGAAAAAGGGGTTCTGTAATGAGACGCCATAAACAAAGCAAGGGCGTGTTTGAAGAACAAAGGAGCTTCAACTTTCGAACCCCACAACATTTAAAAAAAAAAAAAACCCTCAAAGTGAAACCTTTGGTTTTATGATGTCAAGTATGTCATCATGAATGCAATATTTTATACTGAAGCAGACTACACTTTAATAATCATTCACGCTGTATATACAAAGCATAAATAAGCCACAAGGCTAACCCACTTACCACCCTCCACTTCTTGCCCTCCAGCTCCAAAACAGGGGGTTCCTTCTTTGTGATCGGTTTAGCAGCAGGTGAGCCAACATTAGTTGGTTTGGGGCTGGTGAAGGGTTTGGGCCCACTCCTCACTGGAGCACTCTGACCCTTCAGAGCAGGATTCTTATGAGTTTTCATGTCATCAGGAACATGTTTGAGGGCTGGGAAGGAAAGAAAGGAAAGAAATGAACATATCAATAAAATAAAGCTGTGCAAAGAAAAATAAAAACCCTTCAACATTTGCATGCCAAACCATAAGCCGCTCTTTCACCTTTGGTTATTTTCTCTCCTTGGTTGAGCTCTGCAAACAGCTTAGAGCGGGAGATAGAATCATCATTTTGTGCAGGAGCTGAGGGTGGTGGTGGCGGTGGTGGTCCTCCAGGAGGAGGAGGTGGAGGACCAACCTTTGGAGGCTGAGGAGCAGATGGTGCCGAGAGGGTACCTGAAGCCTTGGATCCCTAAGTTTAAAGAAATATCACAATGTCATTAGAACACAGGTTGATAGAAAGGCAGGTTTTTATTATTCACACAAACGACAGTCACACTTACAGTTTTGCTCCAACTCAAGCCAGTTGTGTGATGCTCCTTTATATAAGCCTGCAGCTCTGTCCAAATGTTCAGATAGACTCGGACCCACTCAACATGCTTCTTATCTCTGTCAGGGGAGAAAAGAAAAAGTCATATTTCATATATAATTGCAAAACAATATATACTACATACTGGAATAATGAAAGACTGAACACTTGTACTAAACCAGTATGAGTCAATTAGTGACAAAGCGATATTTAATACACTTACACATCCTTGTATTCCTTAAGTACTCTGTTAGTATAAAACATAGCTGCATCCATCATTTCCTTAACATATGGTCCAGGTTTTGGAGTCTGACAAAGAAAATATATATATATATATATAAAGACAACATATACAGAACCATGTTAACAATAACCACACAATCTTACTAGTAGTACACAACAATTTTCTCATTTTATACAGGAACATTTTCCTCCAAACTAGAATGCAGTAATCTGCTCCACACTTACACTAGTCTCAAACAGCCCACAAATGGGGGGAGGGGGTACTTTAAATAGAAGATGCTTCATATGACTTACCACAGCTACCCAACCCAAGGCAGGAACGCTCTCGCTTACTGCAGAAAGATGGTTAAACAGCTTGCTACCACGATTCTTCTCCCGGAAGTCCTGGACTGCCTGAATTTGTTTTGACAGGGGAGCAAGGAGAGTGGCAAGATCCCCCTAGAGCAGAGAAGGAATGAAATACGTGAAACGTCAGTTTCTGTGTCAACAGACAAAGGCTCATTCACAAAAAGTGAGGAAAGTGCCTACAAGCTGCTCAGATAGGAAAAAGCATCTGAACCTAAACTGGACACATATGCCTACGAATATAAAGACAGGTGTGAAGGAAGTCATGTGTATTGTTGGATATAAGAGAGACAGGAAGACAGAGCACTAATGCAGCAAAGAGCATAATCACTCACATTTGTGGGCTGCTGACACTGAGATGCTGTCACCAGAATGTCTCGTTGCAGTTTTATGCCAGACAGAATCAGCTCAGCCTAACAGAGAGGAAAAAAACATGTCATAAGTTATCAAATTCCATCACCCAAACTATCATCCATCCCGTACTCATGCACTAGATGTAATATTACTAGTATTGGAATTTCCAAGTGCACCCCTCCCTAATACTTTTCAACTTGTGTTCCACCTGCCCTTTCCATCACACCCAGTTACACTACCACAGGGATGGCTCTCCCACTGCCCTGTCAACAGTCCTAAATCTACATCAATAGAAAACACTGCCCCACTGTAACTAGCCACTCCAAATCGATTTAGACTTCATTGAGATATCTCTTAATGTCTATTGTAGACATCTCCAACACCCACCTGTGTCTTCACATCTCCTCCAATCTCATTGCTGAGCTTCATGAATTCTCCGACAGGTCCACTAACTAGTGCATCGTAGGCCTGGACATACTTGGCTGCATCTACAAAGAAGATGTCAACTACCTTCCTTAAAAGTGCATTATAGAATACATAGCACACTGCATGCATAGTACCCAAATCCAATATATATATATATATATATACATATATATAGAGATATATATATATAAAAATAAAACTACAGTCTCCTCACCTGCAGAAGCAGAAGCTCCACCTGAACCAGCAGCAAGAATTTCCAGCTTTCCCACAGCTTTCTCCAGGCGTTCAACCAGGCTCTGCATCTCTGCCATGGCTTACAACCTTGTAGAAGGAGGGTGACAATGAAGAATATAAGCAACTAAAAAGGGCAAGCACTCTGGTCACATAGCCTGATTAAAAAAATACGAACTGCTATGTCTGGAACGCATTTCGTCAAAGCAGTTAAAGGAAGTTAACCCACAAAAAGTAATTTGCTCCTCCCAGCCCTTCCTGTTGCTCAAGAGTATATTACAAGGCTGGTATTGGTTAGCTGAGTAACCAACATGTTCAAACACTGTCCTGCGCATTCCTACTTTCACACAGCAATCATTTCATACACATTAGCCCTTAACTGGTTAACAATGGAACCTCATGGAATGTCATCATTGATTTAAAAAAAAAACAATTGCAGCACTTTATGCAATATATGGGGCAAATCAGCCTCAAACTGAACGGGGCAGGACAGTGTTTGAACATGTTGGTTACGCAGCTGACCAATACCAGTCTTGTAATATACTCTATATATTCTTTACAACCTAGGACGTTCACTGATTGAGCAGCTATTACAAATACCCCATCCGAGAGACAGCGGGGTGTTAAAATAGCCATCGTGTGCATTTTCACACAACTAGGAAGATCGACTCAATCTTTACTGTACAATCCTGCTCTGTGTATAAAAGGATGGAACTGTCTATTCGCTTATCACTGTCGTATTACGATTAAGTTGGAGACAGAACACAGCGCCTGTCAATAAAGCACCGGCCACCTCAATGCTATGTCATACAAGTTCTGTATTGCACCTGGATCCCCTAGACACGGATCCCACTCAGGAAACGATGCCCTCGTTCCAAATAACTGCCCTCCCACGTACGCTTCCATACCAAGGCACAAATAAGGCTCGTGACATGCAGAAAAGACGGCGCGAAGCAAAAACAACCAGAAAAGCAACACACTTCTATACAATCCCCACACCCGTACTCACTAGCTGGAGGCTACACTCACTGCCCTGCCCGGTATACCTCTCACCGGCCCCGCCCTGCTCACCTCCGCCGCTTCTCACTCAATATCCCACTTCCGGCAGCCGCTTCCCAGTATGCAGTGCGCCAACTAACTTCCGTAAACTGACACGTGGGCGTGTCCGCGGCGGGGCTCATTTTACTTTTTAGAACATTGTAGGACGTGCGGTCTTCGTTAGCCACAGCAAAAAAGAAGGAAGTCACATTGGTGTCAGCGACTATCTACGATTAACCGAACATATTGCGTGGCAAGTCAAACACCCTACTCCAAAAATGTTTTGTTTTTTTACATCGCGCTGTTGTATTCGAGATAAAGTGGATCCTGCCATCATAAAATATGGCTGATAACTCCTGTCTGCCAGGAAGAAGGGTGCGCCTCGTAGTCATGGAGATGGGCGAGCGCAAGGCGGTCAAGGTGACATCATCAGAGCTCATTCCTTTCAGTCTGTTACCATAGATGGTCACAGAACGACCAGGAGATAAGGGGGCGGAGTAAAGGAGCAGATCCGACCAATAGAAAAACGCAAGGGCCAAATGTGACGGAGAATTGACGTGGCGCAAGATTAGAATATCAAACGGCGTTTGGCAGGTGTAATAACCTATACGGTGTGTCATACACAGCAAGAATGGAAAAGGTTTATGGCACCAAAGTCTAATCGATCCAATCCTCTATAGTTTTATGTAAGTGGCAGGTACAGCATATGTCTAAATAAAGCGGATGTCTCCATTTCCCAATTTACAGTTCAATGCACTGAATAAACCCATGCGCTTGTGTTTACAGATACAACAAAACTATGTGTAATAAAAAAAAAACATTTTATGTGTATGCTGTAGGGAAACATACCACTAAAAGTGGGAATAGACAGGTTTTTTTAAGAGCAGCCATTCCCCTCTATTAAAAAATCCCTGTGACCACCTCAGATTTTAGGTACACAATGGAAGCTCATCCCTGAAGCACCACTGCGGACTTTTCTTACCAATGTTCTGCGCATTGCTGTGTGATGTGTGGCGCAAGAACACAATACCACAGCATTCACTGTCAGGCAAAGCCGAATAGTTTGTGGTAACACCGAAACAGGTTGGTCTGTTGCCCACGCACGAGTCAGTTTGGAGAAACCCTACAAATTCCTCTGTAGCGTATGAGTTGGTGTCTCCAGGACTTAGGGCCCTTATGACACAGCCATGGAGCAGTCATAGACCATTTTGTATGGAACCAGTGAAATAAATAGCTGCTTATTTAATTAAAATCCAAGCAGTTGACGCAGGTACCTAATGGCTAAAACAGTTCTGTGACGCGCCTTAGACTTAATAGGGGGGAAGGGTGTATGCTATGCAGCGATCAGGTTCCCAAGGACCTACTTTAAGTTTTAGTTGATAATACTAAACTAATGTAGCTAAATACACATTTCATTCATAATTAGAAATGAATTTGCAAAAACATGTATGAGTCACAAGCACACCTTCAGCAAACAGTTACCCGTAATAAAACATGTAACCCAACTATCATCATGGTGCACTGTGTTATCATTATAAGGCTCGAAGGAGCATGTTTGAGCACCAATGTTTACATATGACACATTACCAGAACCCTCAACATGTGAGGTGTCCAAAGCAGGACACCTTTGTTAAGGTGTGAGGCAGGACACCGACTGTCTGCCCGCCTTATCCAAAGTGGCACTCGGCTTCAGAGCACTTTGAGGTGGCCATATAGGAATTATGATGGAGGACTGTGCAACATAGACCTCCATCAATTTTACAGCTCCCAGTATGGGGAGATCCTCTGGCAAATGGTTCTGACTGTCTGCAAAAGTAGGGCAGTTGACCTAGGACAGTAATTGAAAATGGGTACTATTCCGTGAAGTTGGGAAGTGTGCGATACAATAGACTGCTCTCAGGACCAAGCCCTCCAAATAAAGAAGCAGGTTTGAATTCTTATGACAAAAGGAATGGTAACGGCAAACATCACATCCAATATAGGAAGTGAAAGAGGTTATATAAAATCAACAGAGAACACTTGCTTTAAACAAGTCCAGCTAAACTCATTCTGTAGCATACAAGTCTCCGTTAAACTCCCTTGACAGCTCTCCATTGCTGGACTGGCGATTGACGAGGCAGTCCTGGCACTTTAGGGTTGGCTGGATATGCGTGGATGTCACTTTTTTCTGCTCACCTGAATGTGAGCATTTGCCCAGTGTGTCAGAGGACCAATGAGTGCCGGTAACACTCCCTTTGAGGCTATCTATCTGACAACTAAAGTTTGGCCGAAATGGATCATGCAACAGGACAATGATCCCAAGCACACCAGCAAATTTACAACAGAATGGGTGAAAAAGAATCAAGGTATTGCAATGGCTCAGCGAAAGTCCAGGCCTCAACCTGATTCAAATGCTGTGGCAAGATCTTAAGAGAGCTTTCCATACACAAATGCCCGCAAACCTCAATGAACTGAAGCAATGTTGTAATGAAGAGTGGGCATAAAATTCATCCACAACAATGTGAGAGACTGATAAAGTCATACAGAAAATTATTACTTCAAGTGATTGCTGCTAAAGGTGATTCTACAACCTATGTGAACCATAATGTGTGCTTAGTTTTTAACACTTCCCCATTATGGCTTTATTTTTACTGAATAAATCATGATGATGTAATATGTCATGTGTTGATGTTAATCTGAGGTTGTATTTACCTAATTTTAGACCTGCTAAGGAACAGATGATTGTTATCATGTCCTGATATGTAAAACTACAGATTTTAAAGAGGGATAGATAGATAGATAGATAGATAGATACAGTATATTTTTAGTGTACTTTTCATACATACTGACTTTAACACAACAGTACATTATACATTATACAAATGTACTACTTTTCCTCCAGTCTCGCCAAATCCTGTCTCCAATGCAGCTTTCACTGTCTGTGCAAGATGCGTTGCCACTGCCTCTCTACACAGTAGCGTGATATAAAATGCTGGGGCTCCCCTGCAAAACGTATGGTTGAGATCCTCAAGCTACTACTACACACACAGTAGCATACTAACACACCCGTGTACTAACATACTTAGACACACAAAAAGGCAACATACACACACACTAACATACTTTAGTATACTTAGACTCACCCGTCACCTACCTTTGTTGGCTCAGGAGGGGACAGCCTCTTCTGCTTCCTTAGGGTCTTCACATGCCATGTCTGAACGCCAGAAAATGATGTCACATTCCTCATGTCCGGGGGGTTAATAAAGGTGGTACTAGGGCCCACATGGGTCACGTTACATGACTTCGCTGGGCACTTACCTGTGGACGAGCAGGGGGTCCAGCATCTCTGCTGACTCAGGTGAGAGAGCAGGATGGCTGGACAATGGTCTAGAACTAAGGGCACTAACACAGTGTGTACCCCTCATGATGGTGGCCCTGACAACTCAAAAAAAGGTTTTCTATAAATGTTATATGCTATTTATAAGATTTTTCCAATTTGTAACTTTCTAGCAAAATTCCAAAAATGATTCCAGCCTCTCAGTGGGTTAAGTTTGAGTTTCATTACAGTGAGAAACATGCTTCTTTGCTTTTCCCAGTCAATGTCTTCTAAACTGCCAGTTGGCAGCACTGGTCTCTACGCACGCAACCGCGGGAAGCTAGCTGCATGAGCTCCCATTGCATCCTGTTAAAGACTGAACATGCTGTGATCCATTGGTGCCATTGGCACACTAGCCTGCTTGAAATATAATTGAGATGGAGCCAAGCAGTTTAGGAAAATGTTTCTTGTTGAAACACTCTGCAGGGTAAGGGGAGATTAATAAAATATATAACAGTTCTGTTCCTTTAAGTTATATTTTTATATAAATGATAGCTATGGAATTTTATTAGAGAAAGGAGGCTCCTATTAGGCATACATGTTCATTAAACATAAGGAGTTAACGTTAATGCAACAGTAATGACCCCCTAATCCACCCATCAGGAAGCATTACATTTATATAGGGCCAGCAGATTCCATAGCGCGGTTACAATAAGGGATAGTGAAAATAATTTAAGGCAATTTATAATGACAATAACATTAGCCCATGTCTTGACGTTTTCTGCAGTGGCAGGGACATCTCCTTGTCATTGCGTAGGAGATCACTATGAGCAGAAGAATGACCAACCTTTCCAACAGGTGCTGACAACCACCGAAAATGCTTCAGAGAAGACATCCTGGAGGGTTTCTCCAGACCCTACTGAGATCTCTGATTGCTCTTTTGCTGGCTGATAATATGCACTGTGATCAGCCCTGCCTCCTGATCAGAATGTGATCAGCACAGGAAAGATCAAATGGAAATGTTTCTCCTAACAAAAAATAAAAATGTAAAAATGAAATTTAAATGAAAAAAGGGAAAATAAAAAAATATATAGGGAGCCCTGTAATGTCACTATGAGGGAAAAAATAAAAGTACCCCAATCACTATATTAAGCCATCAAACTTCAAGTAAAAAAATATTTATGAAACTCCCCTTCAATACCCCCAAAGCAATATAAAATATAGAATAATATGTAAGGGATGTGTGTGGGTTTGACTGTAATAAGGGAATGTGGTCGAACATAAACTGTCATTGTTCAGTAATGGCACCTAAATGTGTTATTTTTTTCTGTTTTAACAAGGCCTGGGGACTAATAAGTGGCCTAGACAATTTAAGGCCTGTTGCCGCTTAATGGCATGAATGGATATGACTGGCCTCACTTTACAATTTTATGCCCTCTTCAACTCTTCCGATTTCGCCCGGAGAAATCCGGAAGAAACGCAGATTCCTGCAAGGGTAGGCTCCAGGTAGCCGGAGCCCACAAGTTACCCATGGGGTCTATTGGCCAGATGGCTATCACAGGCCTGTGATTTAATATATTAGGACTAATAATTATTATGTATTCCTGTGATTTTTAAAGACGGTATACAGAACAAAACAATGTTTAACTTGTGTGGGTACATCAAATATGGAAAGAGGGAATCATGGTTTAACAAACATTTAGGAAAAATGACAAAAAACCTCTGGACTTTAGGTATGAACTCGCCCATGCTGAAGGGGTTAATCCACATGAAAACGGGTAAAAACGAAGAGCCCCCTGCTCTTGCACGCTTACAATCTATTGTATTTCTAATCATGTTAGGAAGTAAATGCTATGTTCCCCAGTAACAGGCCTCTTTCTTCGCTGTACCCAGGATCAGGTAACTGCATATTTAATTACCTAATTCTCAAATGTATTCACTAATTATTAATGTTCACATTTACCTGTTCAGTACTTGCTTTTTGTTGCTTGCATTTCTCCATTATTGTATTTCTATTGGTTTCTTTATTTTGTATTGACTTTGATCGCCATTGTTCACTCTGTGTATATTGCTCACTCTGTTCCCTTTCAGTTCTTTGTTTTTTTTTTTCTTTTATTTATTTCATTACCTAGTCCTTTTCGCTGTCATTTGGTAACATAGATTTTGGGGCAGGAAAATCTCTTGCTTTGTGTAGAAATGTTCACTTTTTCAGTTTTTCAAATATTACCAATTATCTGTGACTTCGCATCACTTCTTATGCCTGGGTTATTTATCCCTCCTTATTAGTTATTTAGTTCATTATTGATTTAGTGATCTAATTTCATATTATTATTATTACCTCTGTTTACAGGGATGCTATTCCTTTCTCCTTTCTTACAATTTCGAGACATCAAAAAACAAGGGTTTTTCGCTCTAAATGCAATGTTTGAATCTATGCGTAGATCCTTTCCACCAACTTTATCTACCATCCCAAAATCTATGGAGAGTGGCGATCCCTGGCTCACACCTTATGCGCCTCCTTCTGTTGGAGATAGTGTTAACTAAGAACTTTCCAAAAAAGGAACCATATTGATAGTCATGAAAACATGGATCTTTATGAAGGCAGAGTTAAAGTTTTACGTTGAATCTTGACCAAGGACATGAAACAATGCTGGATTTGATTATGGAATCAGGCACAGTCAGGCAAATCAGGAATGAGGCAAATGGTGTCTACAGGAATCCATTGCTCACATCAACTATCTGGCGATGTTGGCAGGTTCATTTTGCCTTAATATGCTTCACGGTGGACATAGTGGATTGTGGCAGCCTTCAGAGAATGAACAAAGTTTTGGCAGTAAGAAACATAAATCACAAAGGTATTTTTGTGTAGATTGCGGTATTATCTGTCAGGCGGAATATATTCCCAGTCTTTCCAACACTCTTGCAGATTGGATTTTCAGACACCTCAACAAATACAGCTATTAGAAATGCCATAAAATCAAGTTTCCATCAGATTCTCCATTAATAGTGATCCCTAGGCATAGACCTTTCTGTGTCTTGTATATATATATCACAAATTGCTGAAGTTTTTCAGCTGGATTTCAGATCCAGTGGACGCCAACAAGGAAAGTTGAACATTTTCTTATTTTCATGGATCAAAGTCCGATAACCATTTCAGGCAACTCTTATCCGGATAGAAGACCTGACACGTGCCATGCTATCCATATTTATCTTATCAAATGTGAGATTTCCAGGCACTAAATCTAATTATGCAAACGTTTCTATGTACATTATGGTCTAACTGGTGCATAGAATAGTGTCTGCATCCAGTTCAAGATACGGAGTCGATTGCAAATTTAAAGATAAAAATGAAAAAAACTGAAAAACTGTCTGAAAACACCTCTACCCCACTTGGAAAAATGGAATAGTGGATCTTCACATGGTGACTTCACCATACTTTGTTTTTTGTGAGCTAATTAATGGTAGCCCTTTGAACCTCCAGGAATTCGGTTTTAGGCATCCTATCTCATTAGTATGCAATATTGTATTTCTCAGTACTACAATATGGTCATGATTTAGGACAATAATGCAAATTTGTACATATTCTATTATATTTTTTTTTTATATATATATATTTATACTATTGATCACTCATTAAATATCTGATTGATATCCATATGTATTTTGGGTGCTATCAGATTTGATCATATTTGTATTTTTAGTTTAGGCCTACTTTGATTTATTACTGAGGACGTGCGCTTTAAACCGTTTACATTTTTATCTTTATATATTTGTAACGTTCACCCTTCGCTGTATGGACTTGTTGAAACTTGGTGCTACTCAATTCATGTTTCCAGCCACTAGTGGCCGCCCTTGCCACTCAGAACCACTCAGACTGATTATCAGGTCCAGCTGCAGTTGATTACATGATCAAGACAACCTTTATAAACCTGCCCAGCCCTGCAGTCTGGGCCTTGACATTGACGTTTGAGTACTACCTGCTTTGGTTCCGGCCAGTGCCCCACTAAGTGGACTCCCAAGTCGAGTGCCCTGCAAGTGGGCTTCTAGCCGGGGGTGCCCCATCCCGAGGGCTTCTAGCCGGGGGTGCCCCATCCCGAGGGCTTCTAGCCGGGGGTGCCCCATCCCGAGGGCTTCCTGCCAAGTGACTTTCTTTGTATATATATTGTTGTACCATCATATGCAATACAACTCTTAATCCGCATCTTCTGTCTTTGAGTTATTTCCTGCGCCTGTCTGTACCAACCCCAAGTCATCATGCATCGTGGGGTACAGACAGAGCCCCTCGTATCCCCTGCACCTGGGCTCCTATCAGACCTGCTTCCCCGGATCGTGACAATATTTTTTGATCTGTCAAATCGTAGAGGTTGAGCTACGCCCGTATTTACTTGGCTATTAGCTTCAAAATATTTTGCTATTTATTTAATCCACTGC
Source organism: Spea multiplicata (assembly GCA_009364415.1). Classification (NCBI taxonomy): domain Eukaryota; kingdom Metazoa; phylum Chordata; class Amphibia; order Anura; family Pelobatidae; genus Spea; species Spea multiplicata. The sequence continues at coordinate 23,575,027 of VKOC01000002.1, forward strand.
AAATTTTCTCACATTCATTCCAGTCGCGGAAAGCTTACATTGTTAATCTTTATTGTTCAGCCATTACATCACATCCTTTCCAGTGATAATATTCCAGTTGGCAGACACGCTAGTTCATAAACTTATGAAAGGCATCCTGCTCCTAGATACAGGATGTGTCCAAAGTCCTTCAACGCCTCATTGGCTTGTCTACTAATCATTTATTATCACAAACAATTACCTGCCAGATGATGTAATGCAATATTCTACCTTACAAATTACAAAATACTTCCACCTCTTAGTTTCCACTACATTAGTTGTACTTTATCCAGGTATGTTATCTTCTGGGTTTAGCTGGTACTGATACTAAGTGCATTAAGGTCCATTCTATTAGCGGGCTATGGCTACTAAGAATTCTGTCCCACTTTTAGGTAGTTCTACTTTAGACATCTGTTTAAGTTTCCATCCTGTGTTAGGCTTCTATTGTACTAGTTTAAAGCTAATCACAAGCAAAATAAAGATCTAACAGTTGTTTTGAAGACAGGAGTCAAGCAGAGCCGGCCTTAAGTGCTCTGGTGCCTTGTGCGGACTACTCCTCTGGTTCCCCCCATGCCAAAATCATTTACACATATTCATTAATGCAGTCTCACAAATCATTCACACAATTCATCCACACATTAATTCATTCTTGTACGCATTCAGAAGAGGGACTGGCCAAGTTAAATGGGGACACTCCGCAGTAACAATTCATTAAGCGAGTTCTTACCTGTCACAGAGCATTGCAACGACCCCATGAGGGCAAGTATCAGGGCCCCGGCAGAGCATCTTACCCCCATACCCAGAGAGTTTTGCTTCTTCGAGCGCCTGAATGGCAGGGTGTCTCAGCACGGTACTAACTACCTGCTCCGAAAATGATAGCAGCAGATAACCAGGGGGTGAAGTCTGGTAATAAAAAGCACCTGTATGGGGCAAAAATACTTAATGTTCCCGGCATAAGGGTAATAATAATCTGTGATCGGACCAATGAAGCCGCGGAGTCTCTGTGTGAATGGGCATATTCTCTGAGGTTTTACCCCAGTCATGGAGGGTTAAAGGGAATATTTTCAGGATTTTACCCAAATCTCAGAATCTTGGGGGCCAGATTCTCAAGTGTTTACCACAGTCTCAGAGTCTCAGGGTAAATGGGCAGATTTTTAGGGGTTCTTATCCCAGTCCCAGAATCTTGGGGTTAATGGGAAGATTCTTAGTGTTTTTACCCTAGTTTCAGAGTTAATGGGCAGATTCTCAGTGATTGTACCCCAGTGTCAGAATCTCAGGGGGAAAATGGGGAGATAATCAGGATTTTTACCCCAATTTTAGAGTCTCAGGGTTAATGGTCAGATTTTCAGTGTCTTGGATTTTCAGAGTCTTGGAATCTCGGGGTAAATAGGCAAATTACACTAGTCTCAAGGTGTTAGGGTGAATGGGTAGATTATCAAGGTTTTTACCCCAGGGTGTCTCAGGTTATCAGAGAGTATGGGCCGGTCCTTAGTGTGTTTACCCCAGTCTCAGGGTTTTTACCCCATTTTTGCGATCTTGGGGTAAATGGCCAGATTTTCAGGGTTATTACACAATCCTCACAGTGTCTGGGTAAATAGTTAGATTATCTGGGTTTTGCCCCATTCTCTAGATGTTAGGGTGAATGGCAGATTCTCAGATTTGTTACCCTATTTTCAGAGCCTCCGGGTGACTGAACAGTATTTTAGGATTTATACTCCAGTGCAGGGTCCCCATTTCCCTTCCTACTTCCCTTCCATATACCCCTACGTGCGGATAGCCCCTCCCCCACAACGCCATTGCTCCCACAAGATGGGGAACCCCAACTACTCTACACCGGGTATTACCCAGGGATGGATAGAAATCAATAAATAAACATACGTAATGATGTTTATAGCGCCATCATATTCCGCAGCGCTGTACAATGTTCCTGTATGTGTATAAGAAACCTGTATTGTGTGTATACCATGGGTGCTGCCATACTAACTTCCTGGATCTCAGGATTTGCATCATTATATTGTTGCCCGTCCCTTTTTAGAAGGTTTCACTCCAACTTTGTGAATCCCCCCATTGTCCGAATAATAAATGATATGATCCATACTAGATGTTAAATTGAGTTTTATTGCCAAATTGATTAATGGTTGGATATTTGTGATTGGAGATCAATAGAAGATTCTCTGTTAGAAATCACCGTACAGATGGAAACTTATGTTCTTTGGTGGCCAAAAGAGTTTCCTCTGGACTGGGTGATAGTTCCCTAGAGTGTAGCCTCTTGGTGGTGAGGGCCACAACCCAAATTGGCGATTCAGCAGTTATAGTGAGTCTTGTTGACGATGGTACTGAAGACTTGAGCTTTAATGATCAGTTCTTCCATCATCATGAGAGGTATAATGCTACGTGGATCGCTCAGCTGTACATCTCTTGGCATTAAAGCTTTCTTCAAACTCCTCAACAACTGTGACCACTTTCCGCTTGTCCTGTCGGAGGGCAGACAGCTGTTGTTGTAGCTGATCGTTGGCCTCAGCTATCTGCTCATTGGCTTCTAACGCTTTCAACAGTCTATCATCGAGTTCTTCAGCCGCTTCAATAGATTCACGTGAGGACATCTCCATGTCATGACATCTGTCTTGCAGGTCTTGAATTTCAAGGTCTTTGATGGCCACATGTTCTTCAAGCAAGGAGATTGCCTTACTCATGCCTTCCAGATGCTCCGTCAGCTCTTCGTTCTGCCTATGAAGGCTGTTGATAACTGACTGGAGCTCTTTGTTCTCCTGAGACAGACCATGGACATGGTCTGCAGCCAGATTGAAATAATTCTGAGATATGTCCTCTCGTGACACCTCAGAGCTTCTCGAGGTGGTCTTGCAATGTTCTCTCCGCCGTCTTGGTGACTGGTTTTCATGCCTCCGCCTCCTGTAGTCACCTTCTGACTTTAGATTTTCCTCCAGACTCGAGAGTCTGTCCATAAGACGGGACATGGACCGTCTGTGTTCCATCTCCATCTGGAACATGGAGTTGTTGAGCAGAGAATGCACGAGGTGCATTAGCCATTAGCGTCATCACACACTGACACAATCTGCCCTCAGGTTCTGGGTTTCTATGTTTGGTGCAGTCTGTTGTTGTTGTGCATTAAAAAAGGCAGCCTTATACCTGCCAGGTCTCCCTGCTTAGTTTGGACAGTCCCTCACGACCCTCTCCCCTTCCCTGTTACACCTCTCTCCTGTCCTTTTAGCCTTTTGGCCAAGTGTTTTAATTTAACAAACTACGTACATGCACAGGATCAAAATGCATTGTTTTTAATGGGTTTTGGGACCGCCCATTGTCCTTAAAGGGTTAAGTCCCGGGCAGGCGCCCCTGTTGCCATGGCGCCCTGTGCGGCCGCACACCCCTAAGTATTATCCCAACCCATGCCCCTGCCGCCGCCATTGTGATTATATGCATTTCTTTATAACACATTTACCAATGCATTTTAAACATAAAGGGCTGATATGTCATGGGTGTAGAATTCTGGAAATTTTATACGTATATAAACCTGCACAATTGTGTGGGTTAACTCGATGTAATTGTGAATACAAAACTAGCAAACTACAAAAGTCAAGGACAAGAATTGTGCGGAGTTTATTAAACAGCATTCAACCACCATATTTACATTTTTCATACACATACCAAAACAGAATTTTTAAACATAAAACCACACAAGATGTGTAAAATGGACTTAGTAAATTTCTACAAAGCAGTTCCAATGGAAATTGAGGGGGTTGATCTTTTTCAAAACAGTAAAGAGGTGGCACAAGAACAGTTTAGGTTTACAATACATGGCTTTTTTCACCAAAAGGGAGTTGTAGGTACATGACACCTAGAAACGTTGGATTGGCACTGTATAATACATAGCTGAGCTATTTCATTATGATAATTTCAAGTGCTGAACTGCTCTGCAGAATGAAATGCCATACGGTCTTCCTCGCCGGACAAATTAGTCAAAATGTATACATCTTTCAGTTTAACTGATGACATCAAGCGTTTCGGCAGACCACAACTCCCAGTTAAGAGAATAAAAAGGAGGTGAGATGATGTTTCAATTCAACCTTTGGTATTTTGTATAAATCTTTTTCGAAAAGGAACCATCATGTAGAAAAAAAAAGGTACAATTAAGACTGCAACCATTATTAAACCATAGAATCAGCAACAACATAACTGTCTTATTTTGTGAACGTTCTCACAATCAATCTTTTTTTAGGTTCAATAAATAATTATGGCACAATACGGGCACATGTCATAAATTAATAATTTAATAATAATAATAAAAAAAAAACTCAGACAAGGAAATCCATTCTAACACATCGACAACCGTATCACCTGTCACTTGGTAAAAGTTGCACCAGTTTAAATTACATTAAGTTTAGAGAGTAAGGTATTTTCCATATCAGTTTTGAGGCGTCGCAATCAGACATATCTCACACACAGTCGCCTGGAATGCCTGCTATGAAGATGCAAATGTAAGTGCACTTTTTATGCATATTTAATATACCAAATATACATATTTATACAATGTCGTGTATATTTAATGTACAGAACTAGGAGGCTCCGTGGGATGTGATCAGTCAAACGCAGACCCTGAGTTCTTATTAAGCGAAATCTCCCATGAACATATAGGAGTTACTTATACTCTATTGCATGCAACAGTAAAGTCCTTGTGAGTGTCTGTATGGACACTCTCTCGGACCACAATCAAGATTGAGAGGAGTTTGAGCTGGCCCATCTCCAGTCTGCATGTCTCCTTTCTTCACAAGGCAGTTGTATGGCTTCAGCCAATGTCCGTTTGGCCAGCTAAAGTTCTTTGGAATTGTATGCCAATACCCGACATACTCCATATTTGACTACCTCTGCCATAGACGAGAATTAGTGTTTTAGCTTTTTCAACACTGCGATTCATAGTATCCTCTCTACTCTGTCCTCATTCATTTCACAAGGTAAGCCAATGACAAATGACTTAAGTTTCATAAATAAGGCGACAGAGGAAATACACCCGTGGCCCTCCGATTTATAAGCATGTAACGTTCAAGTAAAAGTGAGTTCTTTCATTTCCACCAAATAATAGGGTATCATTGTGATATTTGATTTAACATTGATTGCTGCATCCTTACCGAAAGTTTTTGCCATTCTCGCTAGGATGTTACACCAGCATTTTACCTTACGTGTCTTGTGTCAAGACCTGTAAAAATACTTAGCAGCGTGGCAGATCACTAACATGCTGCTGAAGTGATGTGTGCTTTCAGAAATGCATTAGGCCGTATTGGTATGAAGACTTTATACCTACCACACTATTAACAAAATGGCCTGGTTTTGTGCCATTTATCTCGGAAGACCTTGTTTACAATTTTTGCAATTTAAGCATTTATTGTCTGGTTTTCTTTTTTGTTATTTAACTTGCCATGGAAAAATGTTTTTTGTTTTAGTGTTTATCTAAAGGCCAAAAGCATATGCCATTTAATAATACAGGTATGTGTTTATGCGTCTATGAACGTTAATATTCATGACACCCATAAACACAGTAAATTTTAATTTAAACTTACGCACATTAATTATAAATTTACATACATAAACGCTGTAAAACAGTTTTGGTTATAAACCGTTTGACACACAGAAAAACTCCAGTTTCATCCAAAAAAAATGAATGAGCTAAAGTCACTACACGCTGTGTTTTTCTAAACTCCTCATAAATATGAGAAGAAATCCATATATATATACAAAAAACACTTAAATTTACAGTTACGTTACTACTTTGTTAGTTGAACATTCAGTAGGACTGTAGCGTTCAGTTTGTGGCAAGCACAGATAGCACCAGGAGGCACGGTATGCCATAGGAGGAATAGTGCAGAGACGCCACGGCTGATACTTGCTCCCACTGTAGAGTATTCCGACTCTTTCTACAGTGTCCGCGTGTAAACCCCGGAAAAGTGCTTATCCAGTGTCATACGTGGCTCGCTAATTCCAAAGAGTCAGAACTTGAGTCTCGGTCAGTCTCTCTGATGAATAGAAGAAAAAAAAGAAGAAAAGAAAAAGAGTTGTGAGCCTGGTTTAAGAACACACTAATGCGAGATGTTAATACAATAGAGCGTTCTAAACCAGCCATTGTTTTCGTAATTCTGTATCATCTGATTTACTCATTATCATTGTGTTATCATTAATGTACTAGTAATCTAACATGTCAGGTAAAATAAAACCTTAACTTAACCTTATATGCTGCTTCTGTTCTCTCTTAATGACATCCAATTTTCATTATACTACATTATAAAACAAAGTGTGTAATCAGCAATATCCACAGGACGGCAAGTGTCCCGCTGTTTTATTCAAAAGGAAATCAAGCTATCATTTTGTAGCAAACGCATGTCACGTGATTAGCCATCATCTAGTGAGTATGCTATAAACAAAACTAAATAAAATATTCTGGATACACATTAACATGAACTCTTCTTGTTTCATGATCCGATCCCTTCACATGGTGTCATATCTGCCATAACCTAAACCCGTTTTTAAGCTTTACTTCTCAACTCATCACACCATTATGGTCTTCTTACATAGCCCAAAACACCCTTAATTTTACTCCAAAATCATTCTTATTTAGCAACCCAAACAACCCATGACCACTGCATCCCCTTGATTCTTAATCCACCTCCCCTAACTCCAGGAACTTTTCACTTTGCGCCACAGACATTTTTGGTTTGGCCTCCCACAGCCCTTGCAAGACTTACCGGAGTGCCTTCTTGTTTTCTCTTCTTTTCTCCTCATCAATAGGATATAGTTTGAAGAGGAAAAGCCCGACCAATATCAGGAAAAAGGGAACCGCACAGACCAACAGCTTCAGGGTCAAAGTCACTTGTTCTGGCTGCGGGCAAACACCGGTCTTATAGCCTGCAAAACTAAAGTGATGGAGTGGTGTTGGTGACTGCACCCAGGTTCCAGCATCACAAATTCTACATGAGGGAAGGAACATTTTATCCCAAATATCAACACCATCGTACTCACTCCAGGCTAAGCGTGGAAATCCCAAGTGAGATTCCGGAGGCAAATTTGGTGAAGAATACATAAAAGGAAAAGAAAATAGGCTCATGTCCTTTGGAATCTGGGTTCTTCAGAAGAAAATCATCAATAACATCAGGAAGCATAGACCTGCAGGAAAGAGCAAGAAAATGAAAATAAGTAGGTGTCGAGTGGAATCAAAATTAAATGGTAATAAAGTAAATATTTTGTGGGGCTGCATAAAGACATGAAGGAAACATACATCCCAGATGTCCCAATTGAGCTAGGACAGTCCTGCTTAAATGCCCCACTTTTGCAGGCAGTGGGATTATGTGTCAGTTTGAGAGATCAGAGTGACACACACAATGAAGCTGTGGCCAGAATACGATATGTTCTTCAATGTGTCTCAAGTTGGCCAGATAAATGCTAGGTCATGCCCCCATCTCTAGCTACACCATCATCCACCAACAAAGGTGTCCCATACATCAAAGTAGAAAGAATGACATTACTCACCAAGGCAAAAGGAAGGCAGAAGCCACACTTAGTCCTGCTCCCACAGCCACAACATAGGCAAGTATGAGATTAGCCTTCATTAACACAGCCAGTAGCAAAAAAGGAATAGCAGACTGCAATGGGAAATTAAAACACAGCCTTTGAAATTTCCAAATCCAAAAATGCAATAGATTGAGAAACAAAAGTAAACTTTCTTTTATCACTGGCTAAAGCTGCAGATTACATCAGATTAGCTCAAAGTAAAATGGATTTTAAATTATACTATGGTTATGTTGTTGAAATGGACAGGAATGAGTGCCAACATTCCTTTTAGTGGTTATAAATTACAGGATTTATGATAGTCTTGAGTGTTGCCACAATCTGGTCTGGGACCATGTATTGGGGCACAATGCAAATGGTCATAATTGTCGGTGGAAGACACCTGTACATTGTGAATATGCAATAACCTTTTTGTCAACCTGTATCAAACATACTAGTGCATGGAAAAATTATTGGGAAGATCAGCAGCAAATTTACCCCCAAGCCACCCCCCTTTGTTGTAGCTGTCCTAACTGTGGAGCACCAGGATATGACCAGTGACGTATTCCTGGGCTACAGCTAGAGCAGCAGATCCGGGGCTGTGCTGTTATAAGGCCTATGTATATTGTCCTATTTACACTACTCTCGGCCTCCATATATTTAAATAAAAGACAGTGCCCAATGCCATATCCCAGTGCTCAGTTTTGCATTTTATTGCATTTTAGACTGTAGAGAGTGGTAGCCGGGGGCACTGCTGTAGGTCAGACCTAGGGCAACCCCAATGGTAAATATGTCACCAGATATGACATTGTATCCCGGTGGTCTGTGTGCAGTGCCTCGTAATGCATTATATAGAGGCCATTTTGATTCTGCACAGCCTCCCCCCGCATTTGGCCTAGGCCATATTAAATTAAGATGTTCCTTGCGTTATAATTCCAGTTTATGGTGCTGTACTGATGAATGAACAATAGATGGCAGTGCATAAACACAATGCTCCTTTCCTTCTTACACCCCCCCCTCAGGCTGACAGCTGGGTTATGTTTCTTCTACATTCACTTACAGAGATCCCGAAATAGACAGCAGTTTTCTTTCCGAATCTGGTCAAGAACCACTGCCAGAATGGAACAGCTAGGGTGGCAGAAAGCTGAATGGAAAAAAAGATACAGCGTTAACACAGAAAATATGGAAGACAGAGGGTTTAAAGCTACCAAAAAGGTAGTAAAAAAATATTGTTTTCTGAAAAATAAATTTGATGAAACAAAACGCCCAACGCTTCTGGGCCCTGGAGCAAATAGGAAGGAGCCTATTGTCCACTAACTAATCTATCAGGAGAATGTGGCAGAGAGGAATAGACATTCCAGGGCACGTGATCGCTGGCATACAAAAGGTTCCTGTCATGAAGCTAATAGAACAAAGGGCACTTTGTGCAGCTGGTACTGCCAGTTTAATACTTTTAGAAATACATCAGTTCCTGTGGTATCTGATAAGCCCAACTGCCCAAATGTATAAAAATAATTTGGCAGCACATACGACCCAGTTTTCTAATCTATGCTGTCATTTTTACTGCATGCGGAAACACTGGGAGTAGTTTATGTAGCAGCTATTAAATGAAAAAACAAATTCTGAAAAGCCTGTGCACTCACCATTACTACCAGCAAGATATTCTGGAAATCGTCGTGGAATTTCAGCGCATGTTTCAAGAACAGTGCAAAGTTCCCTTCCACCATCTGGAACATAGGAATTAGATGTTAAGAGTATGCTGTCACACATTTGTGTTAAAGCAGTCCCTGTAGATCTTATAATTCTGGTATTTGCACAAAGGCCATCAGTCAACCTCTACACAGGCTGGTTTCAGCGTTGACAGGTGTACATGTGAGATAAAGTAACTGCCAGACAATATCTGTGCCTACCAGTCCTTCTGCCTCTAAACTGGTCCAAAATTCTCTGGTAGGAAATGTACTTCATTGGCAGATCATTTAGAAACCCTTTTTCTTTAGAAAACATCATCATGCACACCCGAGCAACTTTCCCAGGTCCCATAAAATTTAGAGATGAACAGAACCAAGAGAGACTGACTCATCGACAACTGTTCATACAAAGAAAGATGGATGGCCATAAATTAGGACCCAGACACACACTGACATGAATGCCCTGAAAAGATAAGTTTGTGCACAGTTGTACAAACAAAAGCACGCACAGATAACTACAGACACAGCCAGCTATGGGGTCATCAGTAGACGAGTGATTATGGAGTCCCGCAATCAACACCTTTGCATTACCGAGAATGTAAAATGCTGGGGTCTTACCATAAAGGCCATTGAGGTGAAGAGGAAAGCAGTGATGAGTTTAACATAGGGTCCATGGCTCATAACCAGTTTGAGTCCACGAAAGAAGGAAACCGGCTCGTCAGTGAGAAGTTCATTGGAATCTGCAACAACAACAGAAAAACTAAAGCCAGAGGGAAAACAAATGTATCCCAAAAAAGTAACCATAAGGAGAGGTAACATAGCGAGCGGATGAGAGTTGAAGCTCACCTCTTTTCTCCCGCACACCCAGGGACAATATAATGGCGCAGAGCACATAAATTCCACAGATCACTCCCGCAGCAATCATATAGGCATCCCTCTGTGAAGGTACAAACATTAATGGCCAGTTATTTAAAAAAAATATATCTTTTTAAGGCCACATTGAGGGAAAGGAAAGAAGGAAATAAAAGACGTAATAAATACACAATTCTGTATTCTAATCCAGTGAACATAACAAACCAAGCCAATAGCATTGCCTGTGCATGTCGCTTAATGAAATCTGCACTGCATACATTTAATCAGTACATGGAAACATAGAATATCATTCAATTAATGATGTTTATCTATAATATATATATTATATAATTTTAGGAGAAAATAAATCACTGATCCAGAATCCTTGCATAAATCTCTCACACTCGCTACACTTGGGTGTAGCTCATATCTGCTAAAAATCGCTAAAAAGATAGTAATCAAATATGCTAAAACTCTTCTTGTTCCCATAAATTAACTCAGAGGAGAAACAGGAGACCTAAATTTGCCTCCTTCTCTTAAAACAAAACACACGTATGTATATATATTTATTATTATATCAAGGCTGTAGACTCCCTATTTCATCGTTGTATTTATTGTGTCTATGTGTAGTGACAGGACCCAGAGGCCAAAGACATGGAGAACAATAGAAACTCACTGTGCCCTTTAGAGACTGATCATCATACGTGGTGTTATCTTCAACTGATATGGATGAGTTCGGAAATGGACTCTGGAGGGGGTCAGACACGCACAATGTATGCGCTGGACTCACAATCTGCCCTTGGATAGCTGTAGCCAAGACAGTGCCCAAGACCTCCACAGTCATACCTGAGGGAGAAGTAGGGAGAGGCAAAAGGTAACTTGAATAATTTTATATAAGCAGGGAAGAGGAAGGAAAACGATAGGTCAGCGACAGGACAACAAACTATAATGTTTTAAGTCAATAATAAAAAACATAATTATTACAAAAGCTGCGTGAAAGGAAACGGATGGGACTATGAGGTAATAACAATATCCTGTGTGCTGTGACTGAGGGGAAGGTGGTGAAGAAACAGACATAACAAACTGAAATATCCTGTAACTGAAATGACAAAATTTGCCGCTAGTGGAAAGTCAAACCACTGGTAGGGGCTGATGACTACCAGGTATAGTCGGAAAGTCAAGTAAGAACAAAAAACACCACCAGGAAACATCACGTCATGTGGCACGTTTTGCATGATTAATAGGTTTTTATGAATTTATTTTATAGTAGTGGTATACATAAAAAAACCCAAAATATTTTTACATTTTGGTAAGCCAAATGGAAATGGAAAAAAATTAAAGGAGAAGGGCATTACCAATTTTACTATTTGGTTTATAACCCCCCCCCCCCCCAAAAAAAACCCCACTAAAATTAAATGGTCAAGGCGAGTGAAGCTAGGCGTCATTACTTGGGTTTTGGAGAAAAAGGAAAAAAATCTCTTTAAAGGATGGAGTGTAGTGAAAAAGTATATAATTGAGTTCAAAGTGGTAAAAAGGAGAGTTGAACAAAAGGAAACGTATAGAGAGTGGCAGAATCCTTACGATATCCTGTGGCAGAATCCCGGTCGCTCTGCTCTTTGCTGATGAACATAGTGAGAGCGGAATATGGAACGTGGAAACACTGAAAGGCAGATATTGAAAGTGTGATCGGAAAAGTACTATATACTAAAATTATGCCCCCGACTCCACCCTCATAACAATGCCTAATTCCTTTTTCTTACCGTAACGAGTGTCTGAAAAAGACAGTAGAACAGCAGGTACCATATAACCTGGCCACTAGAGAATCCAGGAACAAACCAGATGAGGAGGTACGAAATCACAGCCAAAGGAGTGGAGAAAATAATCCTGTGAGAGAGGAGAACGGTAAGTAAATACTAGATGCTACTGGCGGCATTATTTGCAATACACGGTTTTATGTAGCAAGTTCACTAGTCCTGTCAATTAGTACAGTTATGAGGGCAATATGTGTATATCCAGTCCACAGACATATAGACACACATGTTAATCACACTAGTTATAAAAAAAATAATTAACCATTTCCATTGCTGTTGTATCTCATAAAAGAAGAGCTCAAAAGTTCCAATCTTAAACATTAAGGCTAATGGCCATTTTCCTCTAAGCTGAGGAGTGTTCTATAAAATTTGGTACATATGCCAGTTTTAGCCACCATGGATGTTTTTTTGGGGAAAAAACAGCCTACGTAGAATATAGCGATTTTGATTCATTTTTATAAAAGGTTTAATCTTGTCTCCTTTTCCTGGTGTGAGCACCAAAGCCAGTTATGCAAGTTATCAGGGTATGGTGCCTCTAGGTAGAACGCTCAACCTAGCCTCCAGGGAAAGCATGCTCCAATGTGCCTGATACCAGGAGGAGACCAACGAGTTTAATCCTGAGGCTAGCCATAAGGGGACAATGTATTGTGAGCAGCTTCATGTGCACATGCCAGGAAGTGGGGAGCAGTCACTGAGAGGTAATACGTCGTATAGGACATCAACTGTGAGAAATTTGCCTTAATGATGGCTGCAAAGGAATAAATAGAAGTTTCCATCCCAATGCTCCAGAGAGATCTTCTATAGAATAAAAATAATCTAACCTAGATCATAGAAACATAGACTTTGATGGCAGATAAAAACCATACGACCCATCTAGTCTACCCATCTCTCCTGATGTAGGACTCCTAATCAGTCCTTGATCTCGTCTTAGGTTCAAGACATCTTTACACCTTTCCCAGGCATATTGAAATAAACTTACTGTATGAATCTCCAAGATCATTAGCTAACACAGGCTTTGATGTTATTGACATATAGGGTGCTGTACAGGTTTAAAGTGTAACCCAATAAAATACATTTGGTTCTCCAACACTCCTCCCTCTGTCTAAAGACTAAATACCACCTACTATACACATTTTTAATATAATAACAAATTACGAAAATTTTCCCTTCTGAAGTTTGTCCAATATAATACACTTTGTCCTGTTGTGGCTAATCTCTAAATCATGTTTGGGTGGAAAACCAGAACTACAAAAGGAATTCCCTGCTGTGGAGCAGTACAATTCCATTAGGAACTTGCGTGATATCCTACATTGTATTCTGCATTTTGAAATATCAAGGACATTTTTATAGTGATGTTATCTTGTTCCAACAAGGTGTTTCCAAAAAACAAGCTGACATTAGAAAGTGCCTTAAGGAGGGACGATGACACATTTAGTGGCGATGCTCCAATTTGCAAGCTTTCAAGATCGTTCTTCATTGTGCTAATAGAACGGACCTCAACAACATTACCATTTATAGCTTAATAAGCTGTATGCTTTTAATATGCTCTACTTGATGACATTCCACTTGACATTCCAAGTTGGATGAGAACTTGTAAAATAGTGCCATCTTATTTTTTTTGACATTGTAAACCTAGTGGCAATGGCTTGCAACCAACTTGATGTAGTGAAGCAAATCGTTTAATTTATTTTGAGTCTGAGAGAATATTTTTTAACGGTTCTTTATATGTCACAAAAAGATTCATTTCTTGTATAGTGAAAGCATATTGTTAATGCCAATAGCACTACAGAAGCCGCTGCTTCTGTAGACACCAACGATTGCATGATGCAACAAGAGATACTAGACGGTCAACTTTAAAGTACATTTTATGTTGAAATATTTTGGTTGGCAGGCTTATTTAAAATACTGACTGGTACAAGGTTTGTGGGCTAATAATATGACATATAAACCAAGTGTGGGGTCAGCCAACAGGTAGCTTGCCAGCTGATGGTGAACTGGCTGAGGGTCACGGCCAGGGGTGGATTTTAGGCATCGAATGACAAGGTGGCACTGTAAGAAGGGTGGCAGGCAGCTTGCCCGCAGTGCTACCCACTAAGGAGTAGAGATCTATCCTCCTCTGGTCCCTTACATCACTGCACTGAGAGGTCTGCCACATGTGATGTCATATATACAAGGAGAGCATGAGGGGAACATTAGAACAGGTCATGCTAATTGAGATAAACTGAGAGCTACTGTGGTGTGTTGGTTTGTCAGTTGAAAAAGACTACTCCAAAATATTTCCCGAAAACAAAAGAAAAAATCCCTAAAATTAAGAATAGAAAAATTCCATGCGAACAATATATTAGTCAGATAACTCATGCTGAAACATGCAAGAACAGTGAACGCTGTGATATCTTAATTACATTTTTTATACCACATTTTTGGCATTTTTCCGTCACAGTACTGTGTATTTATCAGCATAATTAATATTTTTTTCAAACCACATTTAACATTTTAAAGGGGAATTCAGTAAGAGCCTAGTTGGTGCAAGACTACCCTCGAGGTGAAAATGTTCAAGTTAGGTGATTCACCAATAGGAATGTAACGGTCAGATGCCCACAATATGAATACCTGTTCATATTCGTAAGTGTAAGCTGCTTATGCAGGCAAGGTGTGGCATACCAGCACTGTCTTATTCACTTTATAATCATGGAACTATGCCAAGATTGCCAGTTTAGACACAGAGGCAACAAACGCTAAATTTGGGCTAGTTGCAGTTACAACGTCGGCAAATGAATGTGTTTGCCTTCCAATCAGGTTTTGCTCTGACTGTGAGCTACCCAAAACAGAAAACCACCAGCCATCTTACAACAGACCCTGCTCATGAAACTCACGCTACCTCATTCTCACAGCGACATTGTGACAGCTTCTTTCATTACAGATTTCAACCGTTTACATTAAAAGACCCCCCTTTCTGGTGCTGTTACCAGGTTACCAGATTTTGAAAAGCAATCCCTGTTAATGCAATCCCAGACGTTATCTGAAATAGTGTATTTGTGCTTTTTGTCTGGACAAGGGGGTTTGAGGATTTCTCCATGTCTAATATTGCGTGCGCTAAATGCTGGTAGATGTGCTACTGGTCCTGTGTGGCTTAATCTGGGAGGACTGGTACTCTTTGCCCCTATTGTTTCAAACCCCCCCCCCCCCGATATTACAGGATGATCTGCTTTTTTCCCCACTCATAACATAGCAGCCTGTCTCTTACGTTCACTGTTGCTAGGATATAAGAAATGATTGACTCATAACAGTGCCAGCATATTATATGTACCTGTGACATATGTATTACATACTAATGATATGCTGATACTGTTGGCATCCTTTAGGAAAGTATGCATGCCAGCATTGGTTTCTCAGAATAATGCAAATTATTTATTTTTTTATATTTTTGCACAGGAAACTACACCGACTGCGTATGAAATACTATACAACACTGTGATATTGCTGCTATGTCCTTTAGTAACCCTGTCTCAGCTGTGGTGAATGAATGTACACACACCCCCGTCTGACTGGATGACTGTTGAACACACCCAGCCATCTGATTGGCCAAGATAGGTGGCGTGTTGTATAAAATTAAGAGAAGGCAGGCTGTTGACTCTGTTAACTCATTCCTGCCTCTTCCATCCCATCCGATCAGGAGAGGCCACGTCAGATGCTTCGTGTTCCTCTTCAGAAATATGAATCACCCTTGTCTTTTATTCCAGAAAAACGAATACTCAAATACTCAAACCGAACACATCCGTCAAAATGAAGCTTATTCAAGAAAAAAGCGGTGCAAACAAAACACCTTTCGAGGTTTAAATGCCTGATCATTTATGCTGCTCATCATGGCCTGTTTTAGAAAAATATGCTATTCAAAAAAATACAGAAGGCATTGGGATGCAGGGCACATAATTAAATGAGTAAAGAGCTATTTCTCTTGTTAAATAAACTTCAGATAGAAAGTGGTCAAGGCAAACACGGTCTATGTTTATCTAGCGATTGTATGTGCTTCTATCCTCAGGTAACCCGCACTTCCAGATAACAGAACCAAAATATATAAAATACACATTTCCACGTAGACATAGGTGCTATTCCTCACTAGTATAGTAACTAGTATAGTATAGTCTGTTGTTCATTAACCTCTTAGCCTCAAAAGTACTATTATTCGAAAGATCGGAAGGACATTTATCATTCACCTGGGCATTGTAAAGTTGTAAACGTGGAGCAATTACCATGGAAGGCGACAGAATGTTCCTGGTGACTGCCCTTCATTTAGGACTTGGCAGCGAAACTGATACATGGAAATATGACCCTATACAGCTGCTACATGGGAAGATTTAATACAGTATGGATGCTCTCATACATGTAATAAAAAGCAATTATGTATGAGCTTCCTAAACTCACTCACTCATTCTACCACACTCACACTCAGCAAGCCAATGCACATACCAAGGCATAAGACGGCCCAATCTGGTCCAGGAGGTTTTACTGACAAAGAACCCCACTAGTGGATCCGTGATGGCATCCCAAACCCTGCCCGAAAATAAGATGATGGATGCACGAGAAGGACCCATCTGTGGAGAGAGAGAGAGGTAACTGGGTCAGGAAGGATAATGGTCTATACTTCCAAGGAAGGAAAGCTCAAAAGGCTAAATATGCAGGAAATAATATTAACATGCTAGATGCGTACGCATTTTAGCAGATCAATAGAGTTTAAGATAAGGAAGGTTATTATCGTTGAAATCAAATCTTTAGCATTTCTAGTATGTGAGCAGGAAATAACCTAGAATTTCTTGAGTAGTTTTTACCTGCACCACGTCAAGCAGGAACATCTGAAGAAAGAATCCCAGTGCAGTGCCGGTGATCTGGTAGGGAGCCCCTCCAACGGCATAGCATATCTTACTGCATACCGATAGCTTGTGTTTCCCCGATCGGCCCTGCAAATACAAACACATGCATATCATGGACATGCCAAATACAAATGGCCGCAATTACGAATAAATAATAGCCTAAGGATGGCGCATTGGTAGAAAATATAGGTTAGAAGAAAAAAACTGGGGTGACCGCCGTAACACACAAACATACATAATATTACATGTTACACACTATGCACGGTCCCAAGTGGATCACGGGAAAATGTATAAAACGGAACATGACATTAATCCAGAACACATTGTGGGAGGGGAAAGGGAGAAATCATATCACGGGGACTGTGCGGAATGCACCAGGCATATGCCGAGTGTGCAAATCCCAAGGAGAAGCGTGTCGCTGTATATGTATCAGGAATGTTAATACCCCTCACTCCAACTGTGCCAAGGGAAAAGTCAGAACAGCGTGTGCCACCAACACCCTGAGCAGATTGCAGAGCGGGTGTAGAGTAGAATGTCTGGGCGGCAATGACAGGGGAACAATATATGTCACGTACACCTTAAAACATACAATCCTTTGCAGGTGAATGAATGAAAATAATTTTAATGAGTACCATGTTTATCAACAGTAAATGTGCATGCATAAGATGTTCTAATATGACATGCATGTCTGGATATACAGGGGGTTATGGAAAAGGTGTAAATCTGGTATAAAGTGTTAGTGTGAACAGTAGCATTCAATGAGCTGCTATGGTGGTTGCAACACTTTGTGCTAAAACTGTGCTTTTCACACAGGTCTTTCAGGACAAATAACAGGAGGACCCCCCTCATATAAGTGACGTCTATGATGTTTTTCCCAGCGCCTTCGGGGTGATGGAGAACAATACCAAGTACATCTCCCGCCGGTATTCTTGTTTGGGTATAAAGTGGTTATACCCAAACATCCGGTATATATTAAAAAACAAAACAAATTAATGGTTCAAAGTGGATCAGCTATACAAAGCTTTGGCACGACGAATAATAAACACTCTGGTGGGTAGCACGCCATAGTGTGTATTATTATGATTGTTCACCCGAGTGTGTAAGTAATTCAAGGTCAGGAGGGACTTTTCCACTGGAGACATGAAGGCAAGGTCCTTTAGAAAGTCCTCCGCCAGGGTGAAACGAGAAGCACAGTATAAGGAAGTTACTTGTGCGGCTCTCAACGGGGCTCGCCGTGTTTCTGAAGTAACTATGGGTGTGTAATACATTGTATACATGTAAACTTTTTAAAGATTATGTATTATGTGCGTAGTGGGTCATGTGTGCACAGTGTATACACACTAAGCAGAGGGCACGCCGGGGAGGCTGCAGTGTAGCGTGTGTGTGTGTTCAGAGCATATCCGTCACAGAATGAATGGAAACTGAGTCATGAGGAGGTGATGGAATCCGTGACATACAAGCAGCATATCCTGCATGGATCCACATGCAGCTGCCGAGGGAAGGAGACTGCATGTGACCTGACCCTACGTCACTTCAGGCTCCTGACACTGACGGAGGACCCCAACCTCATCACTGACTGGGGGGCTAAGACTGTACAATATGATGTCACATAACGTGAAACAGACACAACACATGGCACACCAAAGGACATGATATAAAAATGCATTCCTCGAAGTTGATTGAAATCTGGTCTCAGTCACAAGACAGAGCCCCCCCCCCCCCCAATCAAGCAAAACCCAGCAGAAATAACAATTAATATGATTTATTTGGGGAAAGAATTTACATATTTAAACCATTATGCCATACATGCGCTCCTATGGAGCAGCCGATACAGTAAGGCGTGGGAGTGTACAGCGTGGCTATAATGTCACACGGGTAAAGGCAGCTTGATTCGGATTAATCACAACATCAAAGGTAAAGCGCAGGGAGGAGGACACTTAAACCGTATATTAAAGATCTGACCTTGGTCCGAGGATCCGGATCCTGACTGGAGTCCAGTAAGACGGTACACGACGAGCTCTCCGACTGCTTCTCCATCACTTACCGAGCGGGCCGGGGGAGGCAGGAAGGGGATACCCGCACCGTGCGCTCGGAGGAGACCTCAGCGGGGCGATCTTCTCTTCCTGGTTTAGGATCACTAATAATGTTCGAATATACCGGTGTCTGTGTACTGATAATAATCCTGAAATGTACCGGTGTCTGGGACTGATAAGTAAAAAAAAATCCTAAAATATACCGGTGTGTGAACAGATAATAATGCTGAGATATACCGGTGTGTGCACGGATAATAATGCTGAGATATACCGGTCTGTATAATAATGCTGAGATATACCGGTCTGTGGGACGGATAATGATCCTGAGATATACCGGTATGTGAGACGGATCTCCTTACAGAACCGGGCTGTGATTTCCAGAGCAGCTCCTCACTCCCACTGATGTGTCGCTGTGGGAACTTACAATGAATGAGCCACAGCCTGTGTGGAGCTGCTTAATGGACACGCCCCTTAACCCCTTCAATCCCAGGGGTTTTTGGTACCTCAAAGCCCAGAGCAATAGTGTACCCATGTAAACTATATATTGTTTTTTCAAGGAGAGATAGAGCTTTCGTTTGATACCATAGTTGGATGATTAGCTGAAAATTTAGAATGAGAAATTTAGTAAAAACGAGCGAAGATTAGAAAAATAAACTAATTTTTTTTTACATTTTCCCTTTGAATCCTCACAATATTAGGAAAAGTGATGGAAAATCCCCTCCAAGTTTATCAATTCAGGTGTCCTGATTTCAGAAATACCTAATTTATATAGATTCTCCAGACTTTCCCAGCACCAGGGAGCATACTATTAGGTGTACAATTTTGTATAAATTTTTATGCCTATGGCTTAACGGGTTTGGGGTTGTGAACGGGGGCAGGAGGGTTATACTGGCTAGATGGTATGCTAGGGCAATGGGATGTAAGGTTTTTTTAAGAATTTTTTTATTATCTTTTTTTATATATATTTTTTTTTAATTTTTTTATTTTAATTTTTTTTACATTTTTTTGTATTTTTTATATATTTTTTTTACACAGTAATGGTAAGAGGTCCTCCTAGGGACCTCCTGAACATGCCAGTGATGTCACAGTGACATCACAGCTCACATTATAATTTTTTTTAGTATTATTTATATTATTATTTTAATGATGTATTTAATATTTGTCTTTAAATGACTAACCGTTTTTTTTTTTCCAGCTTTTCTGTTACAGGACGGGAGGGGGAGTGAGAGACATGGTTTCTCACTCCCCTCCCCGCGATCCCCCTGCACCGATCACACTGTGATCTCTATGCAGGTCCTCACAGACCTGCATAGAGATCGCAGCGTCTCTGTGCCTCATCGGAGGGCAGGATATCCCTGCAGGAAGCTGTTACAGGCGATCGGACAGCAGAAAGCCGGCAAAGCCGGCAAAGCAAAGTCTATAGGGGATTGAAGGGGTTAAAGGAACATTATCGGCCGTATGCCCCGCGCCAGAAGTCCGGCAAAGCATGCCATGCCTCTGGACTGTATTGTCAGTGGTGCATTGAGTCCTGCTCCTTGCAACCAACGCTTTAACCCTTTTGAGTGTCTTTGCCCATTTTTTGTGGTATAAATGTCCATGAAGAATTCAGAATGAATGACGGCAGTGTTATATAAGGTTTTTTTCTTGTACACAGACACCAAAACTACCAGCTGCATCAATGCTGCCCGTTCTTCATATTACTTACTTGGGCTTTTTTCCTCTCACGTCTTGTCACGTGGTATAATAGTCCACCTCTACCAGGAGTAGTCTTAGGGGTTGGTTGACTATGGCCCAAAAGCAGGGGTTTGCCAGGGCGTTTTAGTGTGGGGGGACCTGTTCAAGAAACAGTCCAGTGGTCCAACGGTTGAGACTGGGAAGAGAGACACCTGGGTGGAGGTGAGATCACCCCCCAACACACATTACCATGTCAACATGCCCTAACATCCACACACACACACATTCTAACACCATATACTTACCGCTCTCTGTGGGAGCTGACACTCTACTGCCGCAGTGACCCCATGCCATGCACCCACCATGGCATGCCCCTACCATGGCATGCCCCTGCCAGTAGTCTGTTCTGAACAGCGTGCAATGTGTCCTGTGGTTGCTGTCCACTAGTAATGCTCAATGATCTGCCATGCAATAAAGATGGCTTTGGGGTTTATTCACTAAAATGAGAGTTGGCAGGAGAGTGTGGAGTTATTCAAACATTGATTAACCTCTTCATACAACCTCTTCATACTAAGGGTTTAGTGTTCCTCAGACCTTTTATTTTTATTTTATTTTTTTTTAGTTTTATTTTCACATTTTAACCATATGTTTTACTTCATATGTTCCCTGATTCATACTCATAAATGGAAAAACACTGACCCCCCTTTGTGATATATTTCTTATGGAGAAAGATAGAAGTATGGGAAAAAAATGTCCCACAGGACACTCAATATTCAAAAGTGTGGATTTATTGTAGCTCACAATGGGCAACCATGAGAGAAGTGATGCATCTAGGTGGTTGGGGTTGTGAGTCACAACTCAGAGAAAATGTTGGCCCCATATAGGAAGGTTGACGCATCAACGTCAAGGGAGTGGCTCCACCTGGTCAAAATTACAATGTTTACTGTACACAAAGTGTAATTTATGTTTGATATGTTGTATCTCTTATTTTATTGTATTTTGCATTATAAGATATTCTTTTTTTGCATAGTAATGCTTACAAACCAACCGAGTATATATTTACATTGAGATGTGTATGTGTATCAACCTATACATGTTCTCCTCAATATTACACATATGCTTGTATTTCCCTTTGATTCTACTACTTTCTGATTCCATCCTCTGACCCTGGGTTTATGTCTCAACTGGAATCACATTTATTCACAAAACATGGTGGAAATACACTGTAAACTAGCTTTTTTTTAGTTGTGAATATCTATATGAATATTAAGATTGATATTAACGAAATTCAATTTGGAAGATCGGGGGTTTTACAGTATAGTATATTTTATCTGGGGGCATACATTAAAAAGTGCATCAAGCAATAAAGTTAATGTAGGATTGTCACTTAAAAGATCTGAAAACCCTATTTAATAGTCTCACTTTGTCATGTCATACCCCCAGAGTGCAGGGATATGACATCACATCCAGGTCCTTCCTGTCTTAAATGTGCGGAGTGCCTTGTAATGGATCCCAAAGCCGAGCCGGCACAAGTGTAAAGGGGCAGGTTGGGTAGATCTTCCTTGTAACCAGCCTTTTAAGCAGTGGCATAACATAGAGGCGCGCAGATCGCCCAAGAGGGCAATTTGTCCCCCGGTTTGGCGGCAGGGGGGGTTGCTTCCCCAGAATACATTGCTAGGTTATAGTTGATATTTTAATGATAGTGACTTTTGGCACTATTAGTCCATTTAACAGATAAATGTTAATATGGTGGAGATCGTCATAGATAATCAGCCTTCATATTTCCAAGAAATATATAATTACAGTTGAAAGGATTTAAGACACAGGATAATGTACAGAATTTCATGTCTAAGTTTGATCAGCAGTAGAATGAGGATTACTGGTAGCAGTATTTAAAAGCTGGGAATAATATTAAAACAGAAAGAAGAGTTTTTAAATAATAGTGCTATTTCCGACTGTAAGCGTTTTCTATTTAATTACATTTTTGCTTCTCTGTACGTATTATGAGTAAAGCTTTATATTAATATAGGACATCAAACAGAGGAACAATTGTATTTTAATCCCTTTTCGAAGCTTTTTCATTCTCACAACTTTTTGTATGTAGTTCAGTAACACAAGATACAAAGTGGTGGAAACTTGTATGTGCTCGAAAAAAAAAAAGCAATGTTGAGATTTTTTGTATGCATAGGTTGCAGCCACATTTTTAATTAAAAATCTGATAATTTTTCTACATGGACAAGGCTGGTCTTTTTTTCCAAGCAGTGATTATTTTAAACATAGGTTCAGGCACTTATAATGAATAACAGTCTAACAACAGATAAGACCCATCTAGTCTGACGTTTCTGCTGTAAACTCTCAAAACATAGCCAATCCTTGTTCTGATCTTAGATTTAATATAGCAATATGCCTACATCATGATATCTGAATTCCCTTACTGTAGTAACCCAGTACAACTTCTCCTGGGCGACTGTACCACTCACCCACCACCCTCTTAGTAAAGTAAAACTTCATCTAAGACCTTCTAGGTTTAGATTATGACCTCTTGTTCTATAATTTCACCTCCTTTGGAATCAACGTCACGCCTGTAATTGGTTAAATCCTTTTATGTATTTAAATGTTTCTATAACATCCCCTCTATCTCTTCTCCCCACTCATCCAAGCTTCCTAAGCTCAGTACTGGGGAGGAAGCCTTAAAAGAGAGGGCTGTTAGGTTTGAAGGGGGAGGAGAAACTGAGTGAAGGCCAGCGCTGCAGCCCACCAGGTATGAAGCTTTACCCCGTGCAAAACCTGTTACTTTGCTTTGTGCCAGACCGTAGGCTTGTAGGGAGGTATCCTGATGTTTAGTTAGAGCCGGACAGGCTTAGAGTTTGTTTTATTTGCAAGATGCTCTGTGCCTACATTATGTAAATAAACACGCTGTCATTGCTGCCCCATGTGTGAGCTGTCCCCTACAATACATATACATCATATTCCACAATACACATACATGTACACACTCACTATATGACAAAAGTATTGGGACACCCGACCATTACACCAACAAGGACTTTGATGACATTGTATTCTAAATACATAAGCATAAATATGATGTCCCCCCCCTTTTCAGCTATAACAGCTTCCAGTCTTCGGCTTTCCACAAGATTTTGGAGTGTTTCAGGCACCGATGTTGAATGAGAAGGCCTGGCTCGCAATCTCCATTCTAATTCATCCCAGAAGTGTTTGATGGGGTTGAGGTCGGGGCTCTGTGTGGGCCAGCCAAGTTCATTCCACACCAAACTCATCCAGCCATGTCTTTACGGACCTTGCTTTGTGCACTGGGGCACAGTCATTCTAGAATAGAAAAGGGCCTTCCCCAAACTGTCCCCATAACGTTGGAAGCATAGTATTGTCTAGAATGTCTTGGTATGCTGAAGGGGACATATAGAATTGGACTTGCTCCTAAATTTACTCACCTAAACCACACTCGAAGACTCACAGATAAGAAGTGACTGACCACAGTTACATCTTCGCTGTCCTATTAACTTTCCCTGTTGATAGTTTGTACTCCAAACACTGCCTTCATTTCAGCTTTTGTTGTCCTGCAATAGGATATCCTTATGACGGTAAACCAAGAGTGCACAAATTTGCAGTCATGGAAACTGTTATTACTTTAATGCTGGAAGTAATATTCCATGTTAGGGGTAATCAATTGTTATAACTTTGACTAACTATAACTGACTTCTCCCTACCAAGGTTGGTTTTCTAAAACAAAAGTTACAAGGCCACTCAGTTTGTTAAACAACACTGTACAGGTTTAGGTTTACTGTTTGTTCATTAATGTCCCATGGGAACTAAGGTCTGGTGCATTCCAGGGGTGTAACATAAGCTCTTGAAGCCCTGTAAGGGCCCAGATCTTAAAGAGCCCAAAGGCTTCTTGGTGTACTAATACATCCTTTCATATTGACACTTGATGTGATGGTATCAGTTTCCAAACCTCCCAACAGTCTTGGTTTTCAGGGACTGTCCTGATTAGCAGCTCTACTACCGCTTTTTTGCTGGCAGCGGGAACATGGGCTGGCTGGTAAGGTCATCTGATCTCTCCTGACTGGCCCAGGAAGGTGAAATGACGGCCAGTGCTATAACAACATAGATCTCAATTAAAGTTCCTTTTTTGCCTCCTCATGATATAGCATCGTAAAGTTGCAATTTGGGCAAGGGGAGTGAGTGTTCATATCTGCCCACTTCTGGCCCCACTTCTGACCCAAGCCACACCCCCCAAAAATTTCAGTTGTCGAAATCTGTGCTGCTAACAACGGCATAAAGATGAAGGCTATGAAATGTAGTTTAGGTTGAAATTGCACTTATATAAATTTTAGCAAAACAGCTGACATAATATATAGTTGAAATTTGACCCTGTCAGATGACCCCTTATAATCCATATAAAGGCAGGTGCACTTTAAAGTAACTCACATATAATGTATATTCCAGCTGGTTGACATTTCCTCATGGTTCAGATAAATTCCGCTTTGGCTGTAATGTCACATACTTTTGTGTAAATTAGCACTTGCCTATTATTGTGAGATATTTTAAAAAACATATTTTATATTTTTTCTTGTGTATGCACCTTTTCTCTCATTGTTACAGACTTTCTGTATGAGGCAAATCATGAAAGGCAAAAGGAACAGCCAACTTGTACATTCTCTGTGAAGAATATATCCACTAAATATCAAAAACATAAAGGGACACTATCTATTACATCCATTTTAATGCATATACTAGCTGAGCGGTCTTTGTGTGGTCCCCTGTTGCAGGGGGGATACTCTGCAGAATCCCCCCCATTTACATTTGCCCATTTTCACAACCCCTATCTCCTGTATTTGCCATTCAAGAGATGGATTTGACTTCTAACAAAAAGCATGATTTACCATGCACACGGGTTTTAAGCATTCTCAAAAGGGGTGATTCATGGTCAAAAGTAGGTGGGGCTATTTTTAAACCCCTCTCTTCATGCCTCCTGTAGCACCCACTATACAGATCCCTTTAGACCACTACCTTGTAATTTAGACTACAGAGCCGGACTTACAGCATAAAGTGGTTGTGGTGAAAAGTTCAACTCTAACTATACTACAGGGTAATTTCTACACAATGTGCGTGTCCGTGTGTATCGATCCCATAGCTGCACCGTATCTTGAGTGGCAGCAATGTTAAGTGACCTGTGCAGTCTGACCAGTCCCGGCATGGTACCCATTGGTAAAGCTAAATAAGAGACATTTCCTGTGATTCAACAGCATGGAAAAAGGTATGTATGTGGTACGCAGGGGATAACAACAGCCTGGAGAGAATTTAGTAATGAACAGAATGTGATGAGTGCGGAAAAGTAAAAATGTGTAATTATTATTGTGCGTTATACGTGTTTCAACATGGATTCTTAATGTAATCCTTAAGGGTAAAATCAAGCAATGCAAGGAATGAGACCAATGAGAGACAACAGTCTATATTAAAGGTACACTCCAGTAATCATATGGACTTATGATGGCTGAGAACGCCTTCTAAATTTGTGTCATTTTGCAGTTCCCCCTCCCCCATATGCATTTGCCCCTTTCCTGTCCCCCACCTATTTGATGGAGGAGGTGATGTGTTCAGTGGAGCACAACTCATGATGCATGATATAATTATGACCAGTTAGCTCTAGCACTGGCCTGACACTCTAATCAGACCCACATGCACCATAGAGAAGACTGGGAGCTGTTCTGATTTTGCCAGGAGAGTCACGATTTTTGAAGCACTGTCCCGGAAATATTTTGTCCCGGCATCTGTGTCTTTCACTTCTCTCTCCTGTGAGGTCTTACAGAGTATCTCCTCATAGGGGCAGAGCCTCCACGAACACCCTCTTCCACCAGGGGAGGGCTGGCAGCCTAAGGCCTGGGGGGCAGTCAAGTGAAGTGGCCCGTTGTGCCACGAATCAGCCCACCATACATGCCCATCTTTTCCTGAACGCATATTCATTATAAGAATACAAATATGATTCAAATGTGGTTCAACATAAGTATGGTAAAAAAAAAAGCAAAACCTAATGTCCCCCTGATGCTCTGCCAATTAAATGCCCCCCAGGATACTGGCTGAGGATTATGGGAAGTATAGTACACAGCAGCAGGAAAATTGTAAAGGCTAATATGAGTACCCTACCAGGATCATACCTTAAAGTGGGCTGATTGGGGACAGAGCTGACACTGAAGAGCTGAATGGGCACAGATGTGACACTGGGAGGGGCTGATTGAGGA
>VKOC01000002.1:23622199-23632708 GCA_009364415.1 Spea multiplicata
AAATTTTTGCACAAGAGAAATTTTCTGCGCACGCCACCTAAGAAAAATTAGATGGAACATTGCCTGTGACCCCCTTCATTTTCAAATGTGACCCGGGGGTGACGGAGCAAAGAAGGGTGCAGCAGAGAACTGCCAGGGGAGGTCAGAATTTGGGCTCCACTCCTGCGACTAGGAATTCAAACAACCACCCCAGAGGACACAATTGTTAAATGTCTTTCCCAGTTATCATGCAGTATTATATTTATAAGTATTATATAAAATACCTATACCTATATAGTCTCAGGCATACTACACTCATTTTTAATGCATACAATTAATTTAGAACTAGAATTGCAGAGACTTTAATACATTTTAATGAATAATTGTACTATGAATTATGTATTATAACATGTTACAGTATTTCACATAATCATAATACTGCCATCACAGCATGACAGGCCAGCATCTCATTTACTCAATCGTGCACAGCTAATCGTGCAGGTTTAAGCATCAAGAATCATCTTGTATTAACTTGTGTAAACTTTGCATTGTAAATATTGGCATTCATGCATTTCAGTCATGTGATATTTGATGTGTTCATATTTTGTGACATGATAGATATCTTCCTTTTTAATTGGTAATTTATGACAAAAATTCCATATAATATTTGTGAAAGGAATCTGAGTTGGAATCATACACACGATCCTTTGTGTAAGCATTTGCATATTTAATTTTTAAAAAATATTTGTATATCCTGTTTTCTGCCGTCTTCTAGGGCTCCTTTAACCAGCTTGTTTTCGTCCTCATCAGTTAACAGTCACAAGTATTGATCATAGCCTTACAGTTTGATGGATCCATTCGCTTTTTTGTCTTGTTACAATAGTGTTTGATTAAAATAACATTCGTCAGTACATACATTTTACAGCAACACACTCATACTAGAAACCTAATATTAGATGAAGAGGGATGAGAGTGGTATTGTCAAGCTTAACATTCCCTTAAATGCAGAAAAAAATTATTGGGTTTTGAAACACCCAAGAAAAGTTTATTAAGCATGCTTATGTGCATTAACATCAAATTAAGTACAAACATTATCTTCCGATGAACACAATAAAACCATTTTCACATTTGACTAAAACATACTAATGTAACCCGGACATGGAATTTAATGGATAGAAGCCCAGCACCTTTTAAGCATATGCTGAGGACCCTAGGGAGTGCCCTGCCATTCCGTTTCATGCATGTCTTGCCTCCCTATTAGCCAGACTATTCCTGTATCATTACAATTGTACCTGAAAATATCTACCGGGTAACTTGCATAACTGCTGCTATATTAAAGTTGATATATTTTATCCAATTTGTGTGATACATGCTTCCCGCCACTGCTCTCAGGGACTGTACTGTATTGTAATGTATTAATGTACTCTGTCTTATCTTTCCAACCATTAACGGTCAATAACCTTGTAGAAACACTCAAAAAAAACCCCCCAGATCACGTCACACCATTACGCAGACCCCAAGGCCAATATGAGTGATCTCCCATCATCAGACACACCACAATGGGATACCATTTCCAGTATGCCCGTAAAAAAGATTTGTGGAAGTCATTGGCACATTTAGTAACACATCCCTGAAAAAAGCCCGCTGTTACCTACTCCTGCTGTTCAATGAGAAAATATTTGAACCGTGGTGATGAGTAAATAAATGTACAAAATATTTCTCCCTTGACACAATAGTTCAAGAAATGCAGCGACATGTTAGCTAAGAGTTACATTATGTATCAAATCCTCAGGCAGTATCAAGTATAATACTTGATTCTATTTAGTTAGTTAAAATGATGACACAAAAGGAATGTAATGAGAGATGATGTATTTTAGATATGGTTGGTACTTGGCTAGTACTGCACAATTGCTGGGGAACCTAGGAACCTATCTGACCAGGTAGTTGCTTAGGTAAGCCAGCTCTGTCTCTATTGAGATCCCACATTCATGGAACTGTTATATTCACTGTAAGTGGTCATCATTGTAATTCCATTATATTGTGTAGCTTACGACACTCCAAATATAATGAATTCAATGCAATGTTAAAATGTCTGTGTTGTATGTCCTCTTGGAAGACCTTCCTGCATGGCCCATAATCACAAGTATCCGTAAAAACATATCCCCCTACTCCTATCAAATTATTAAAATGATATAGTTGTGTACATCATTTTATGGTGTGTTTGTTAAGGTGATTGTGCAAGAAGTTGTTAGTACATTTGGACATGAAATGTTGTGGATGCTGAGGAAATCAAGAGTTTCTTTTGGCATTGAGAAATGAGTGTCTTTCTTCCATCTTCCGCTACTTAGGTTCACTTATCTAAGCTGCCAGTGAACCAAAATGTGCTTTCATTGAATTGTTGCCCATTTCTCTTAGTAGTATGTTCATCTAGTAGGCTTCTAAAAGTGACACATCATCTATAATTACTAGCTCTCTCTCTTGTGCAGGGGATTCAGGCACCAAATTAAAAGGAGCTCTACTTTTGGACCACATCACATGTAAGGAGTCCAAAAATAAGCTACAGAAATGTTTTTCCATATAGTGCTAGCACATGCAGACCATAAATATCCCTGATTTATTTTGGTAGATAACTTACATGTGCCATGGCAACTGTATAAAATGTTATATTTACTAGCTTGTCCACAATTTTAATTTAACATATTCACATTTTAGCAATAACTTAATTTTAGATTTAAAATAGAATAAAACTGCATATTACTACATACTAATTTTTTCTTTTTTTAGCATTTGTCCATCTTTGAGGATGTGTCCCAGTAGTTTAACATTTGGTAGCTAAGTATAGTGTATTTTTTTAAAATATTATTAAACATTGAAAATATATGTGTATACTATTTCTTTCTGTCTCCTTACATGAGGCAAAGAGTACTTGTCAGGACCACGCCACCCAAAAGAAGTCGGAATGTTTTGTGGGTATCAATGTATCACATAGTTCTGCCGTTGAAATACAGTTAAGATAAAACCAATTGAATACATTTTTATCATTATTCTAAATATGGTACTTAATTACATAAATAACCATAACTAAGTCATAAAGTCTTATTAATGACCCACCCAACCACATATCTAAACACACCAACTGAAATAAACATTATCATCTTTGGCCAAGTATGGATGACCATAGGAAGCTCTGAATTTGAAAAATGTTATCAATTCCATTGCGGTTGTAGGGGGTAAACTATTGGTTTCTATAGAAATTGTCCCATATTTTGCCACTTTACCCTGGAATTTTATTACTACTATACTATATTACTATAATACTTGTAAGCATTTTTTTACAGTACGTACTAACCACGGAAGAGTGTGGGTGGGTTGTTTCCTTAAGAATGCGGTAACCTGCTCTTTAGAGTAACCTCGTTCACCGCAAAAGAATGATAGGTTGTGAATGCCAATATATAGTGCTTGTACTATTTGCGTAGCAAACCTGGGTACATCATGCATTCACACATACTAACATTCTATTTAAGGCATAAAGTGCACTTTTTTCTGAAAATGTTGTCTTTACGGGAGAAAAGTTGAAGTGATTATTCGTTGGCCAAAGGACAATAAGTTCCTATGTACACTATATGACCAAAAGTATCTGAACACCTGACTGTCACAACTGTATGAACTTGGTGGACATCCCATTCCAAAACCATGGGCATTAACGTGGTGTTTTCCCTGCTCCCCTGTGCGGCTATAACAGCCACAGCTGTTATGGGAATACTTTCCATGAGATTTTGGAGTGTGTCTGTGGGAATTTGTGCCCATTCACCCAAAAGGGCATTTGTGAGGATGCATTCCAATTCACCCCAGAGGTGTTCAATATGGTTACGGTAGAGTTCCTCCAAACAAAATTTGTCAAACCATGTCTTTATGTGCACAGCAGAACAGTCATGCTGGAACAAGAAAATTGGTGCCACAAAGTTGGAAGTTTGCAAGTAGCATTTGAGTAAAATGCAAGTTGAAAGTTGAGTTTAATTGGACTTCCAACTCATGCAAACTTGACTGCTGCTAACAAAATTACAACTCTCTTAAGCTTGCATCAGCTCAAGAGAAAATAGATTTTTCTATCATATAATATTATATAATAATATATTAAATAACTCTTTAACTA
Source organism: Spea multiplicata (assembly GCA_009364415.1). Lineage (NCBI taxonomy): Eukaryota > Metazoa > Chordata > Amphibia > Anura > Pelobatidae > Spea > Spea multiplicata. The sequence goes on from VKOC01000002.1 coordinate 23,626,332, forward strand.
AACTTCAACTAATAAATAGACTGCAAAATCGTTTTTAGCCATTCTGTTTGCTAACACACTGGGTAGCAAAATGTGTAGCAATATATCTTTCTACAAGCTTTCCCATACTGTCTAAGCTAAATTCTGAATATCTCTGCTTCAGGTATAATAGCTTTATAAAAAAATAACAATTCTTGCATCAGCTAATGATTACAAGCTATGGATTGTGGATCATGTGGGATTTTATGATGACGTGTGGACAGACAGACACTTACTATGCAGATGAGGTTATTTTAATAAATATTACTCAGTCGTGTATAGTCTATGGACAATTTGCATTGAACAATGTGTTTATGAAGATGTGATGAATGGATGTTAGCATGAAAAAAGTGTATATCTATGCTTGGACTAAGTAATAAAACTAACAGTATTCTGATGATTTTACAAGAAACTCATCATTTAGAGATACATGGAAACCACTATTTGTTATTTTCATAGTAAATTTCATGTAATTTCATTTTCTACACTTGTTGTTTATTCATGTATTAGTTGTATCAGCTCAATTGTGAGTTAATATTATTACAGTTATATATATATGCTGGGTTGATCAACTGAAGATGCTTTGTATTCAGCTTTTATCTACTCTGAGCTCATTTCTCTTAATTTACTAAATATTAAGGTTTGTAAATTAACCTGCCAATAACTGACAAAACTATTAGCCATTGTTTTCATTGTTTCACTTAAACTTGCTAAGAATATGGCTACAAAAAGTTAATATTATATTTGTAAAATTACTTTTGCTACTGGTTAATATGCTGATGTCCTTTGTATAATAAATTATATCCTACCAACGTACTCTAAACCTAGTAACACAAAATAGTGCAAGACTGAGATTTTAGTGTATAGTAAACATATTAGAAAATTTGATTCCCCAGCATAAGAGCTTGTGAACGAATGACTACCTATTTTGATTTGTTTTAAAAATTTGCTGCCTTACTATGAGATGCTGAGAAAATACTGTATTCAAATTGAACAGCCAAACAGGAGGCTTGCCTGCACATTTGTAATAAACTATAAAATATATATATATATATATATATATATATTAGTATATGCATAGAAACCCACATAACATATATTTTTAAAGGAATACAATCCCTGATTGTTGTAAAAGATATGTTTAGTTTACATATTATCAATAGTAGTGTTAAAGGTAAACTTACCCATGTTGACGAAGCTCATGACAGTGTCAGCCTCAGTAATCACCGTTCCTAGAGGTGGACTTTGGGTGCTTAAGGTGGTAAACAGACCCCGAGATACTCCTTGTGCCCCATCTTCCTCTTCTTCACTGCACATAGCATGATAGAGGTCCAGCATGAAGAGTGGGGCCGATGAAGGAAACTGACCCCCACTTGGTGGCCGAGGTCTTCCAGGCAACCCCAGGATGGACAGAATCTCTCGTTGCATCTCTCGTTTTTCTTGCCCACTTAGTTTCCTTTGAATAAAACTGGAGCGAAGATGATTTTTTACAAAGCTACTGTAAGTTAGATCCCACATAAACCAACAAATAAATACCATGCTGCAGATCTTTTGAAGAACACCTGACATTTTGTCACAGATAATGCAGCCAATGGTTGATATAATCTGCTGCTCAACTGTATCTTAATTGAAGTGAACCAGACTGTCAAAGAAGCACGAGACCTCCAGAGGAAGATATAATTGTATCCATTCAAGACATAGCCAGTTAAATTAGCCTTTGGAAATATGGAAATCCTTGTCAATTTTTTTGTGTTTTCTTCTTCAGTCCGTCTTATATTGCAAAGGTTAAAAAGTATGTGTGTTTTTTTGTAGTCAATTTCCCAAAGCAACTCGCAGTGTTCCCTCCTTCTAATTACAGGGAAATGTGCTGTTTCTAATTACCTGTAAAGGCAGTGAAAAAATATAGTACAGATGGAACTGATCCGCGAAATGAGAAGCGCATGCTGTGAAATATTACAGCTCGGAAACACTCCTCGGCTCAGAGCTGAGAAAAAGGATGCTTTTCACTTAAAAGTGGCAACCAAATCTGCGCATTGACCGTGAGGTCTAAAATTATCCAAAAAATCTTGTTCAATCGAAATAGTATATTTTATGGAACAGACCGTATTCTTGGCAGATACGTGTTCAGATTTCCCATAGTAACTGCAAGATCTTAAGTCTTCTCTGTTTCTGAGTCTCTCTCTCTTATACACTGGAAAGAGCTTCCTCCTGAAATTCCCTCAAGAGTTTTACATACTTAAGGTTTTACTCTCTTACTTGGCAAATTAGATTATAGGTGTTAACTTGAGATGTAACCACTACGTAGGGCAGGATTGGTTCTGTTTTCTTCTATGGAAAGTCTTGAATGCTTTTTTTTTTTATAAGGCTATAATCTAGACTTGTAGCTCCATCTGCATGAGGAGGTGTATAAAAAAAATAAAATTGTATAACGCAAAATTTATTAGATTAATTGCTTTATGAAAGAATGGCAGCAAACTAAAAAGTTGTTGCTTGGCTTATAATTTTGCACTGTTTGATATTTTTAAAACAATTTTTATCAATAATGGTTTTTTAAGCAGAATGCAAATATTGGTAAAGAATATGAAGGTAAGTAGAAGTGATTGGTAACTGTTATGTCATGTCCTGCTGGACCCTCTATGCGGAGTCGAGTCAGCGTCTAGATGGGGGTATTCAACGAATAGCCTTTTTCTCTAGGGATGGAGACAAGGATAGTACCGGAGCAGACATCAGAAAAAAAACTTAGAAGCAAGGTCAAGACACGAGTCGAAGTCAAGCAACATCAGAAGCCAGGTAAAAAGGGCACGAGCAGCAACAAATTCCAAAATGATGCAGAGGTCAGGACAGGCAGCAGTCAACGAGGGCAAACACTAACCAAGGTCCAAATTTCAGAGAAATAACCAAAACAATGAGTACAACAAACCAGCTCAACAATTGGGTACTGTAGGGTTGACGTCAGGGGTTTAAATGGTGGCTGTTCTTAAAGGCTAACAGTCCCTCTGCTGAATGACCAGGGGCAGATTACTAGAGCCAGATCCAGGTGGATCCATGGGACCCAGGCAGTTTACCGCCCCAAGGGATGTTCTTTCAGAATAGATTTGTGGAGAAGTGTTTCTACACCTTATTCTGTACATTTAATGCACTTCCACAAAAGGGGCAGGACCACTGGAAAGCCTCTCCCCGTTCCTCAGGGAGAGGGTGTGCCTAGAAGCTCTGACCTTTTGCAGAGGTTCACCTGGAGGTCAGGTCCATGGAGAAGCTGGCGAAGACATGGGGAGAAGTGGACAAAGAAAGAAGACAGAAGAACAACAAGAGGCAATAGAAGAAGCAGAGCTGCAGCATCATTCGGCAGAGATGGTGAAGACATTGAGAGAGAGTGTGAATGAGATTGTGAGAGAGAGACAGTAAGAGTGAATTTATTAATCATGAAACATGTGGTTGTGTTTCGTTGCCGGGGGCAGCATTTCATCCTTGGACCCATGCAGCACAATGTATTGAGACTGCCCTATTGGGTAATCTGGTTTTCTACCACGCCACTGCTCCATGGGCTGGTTTGAGAGAAAAAAAAGATCTCCCATGTAACTAGCCCATATTCACCATGGTGCATAGGCTCTGCACCGCCATACTTGGGAACTCTCTGGGTTTCATCGAAAGACCCCAGGTGAAACATCCCCAAGTCACTGCGGGAAAACTTCAGGTTGTGGGATCCTTGTGACAGCGCGCCCCACCCACTTCCCCAACAAAAATCGCATGTGTTCCATGGTGTCCCACTGACCTCGCAGGACCACCCACTGACATCAGTGGGACCGCCCACAACAGCAGCAAGACCACTCGCATCCCTCAAGGGGGGCTGACGGTAGCTGGAGCCAGAGAGTTCCCAGCTATGTGCAATGTGAATCTTTAAAATGCATACCACCAGGATATGTACTATATAATATATTTATATATATATAAATATATATATATATATAATATATAAATATAAATCCTCCTAGCACTCAATGGATTAAACCCACATCTTCCTAATTTTGTGTGCTGTGGAGGGGGGTTAATAACCTAAACCTTTAAGAGGGTCATAGGCCTCTCCCCTGAACAGTGGGATATGTTGTTTATTGACACCTGCATGGGTGGAAGAGGGTGAGGGTTTTTAAGGAAATTGATTATTTTTGAAAATATAATAGATATACAGTATTTTGGAATATGGGGAAATAATGTTGATACACCTAATCAACACACTTTTTACTACAGCCACCAGGACATAAATCAGGAATATCTTGACAGAACTGGGGCAGCTGGCAACTCTGCTTAAATTTCCAACAAGCCACCCTTCTTTTTTAAGAAACTAGGATTGCTACAAAGTCTAATACTCACTTTTTAAGATATAGTTTGAACAGTAAGAGTAAGTGGACATTAACCCCAAATATTAGACATGTGCTGTAAATCACTTTTTCTTTAGATACTGCAAAATGTTTTATATATAGGATGCATTTTACATAAGTGCTAATCTTTCCTTAAAATCTTTTTTTTTTAACATTCTGTCCACCCTTCATTTTATTGATTTCTGTCATCTAGTGGCGACAGGTCTGTACTACATTGATAATGGTGTAACAAAAGATTAAAGTTGTTTGCCACCCAGTGGTATAATATATTTACAACAGTTGCAAAATGCCAGGACAAGATAAGTGAATATAACATTGCATGTTCATATAATAAATATAGTTAGCCTAGACAACTGGATTAAAACATATACCAGTCATTTCCATAGACACAAACCTGTTTGGAAAGATTTATGCGTCATAGAGAAATCTCTTTTGTCTTTATAGATTGATACATGTTTCTGTAGGTTCACATGAAATATTTATGTTTAAAGTAGAAGAAACTACTTCCCTGCATACCAATGTTCTGAATCCTACATCCATCATTTCCATCCACAAGAAGAGGCGCAGGTAGGCTACTTTCAGCAGACATTGGGCATTTGGAATTGGGTATTTGGGTTTTTAGCTGGTGGTGTGTATCACTGTAAGTTTATGCATCCAGCAGCCTCCACTGTATCCATCACCGGGTTTACACTGCAGCCTTTCATTTTGTAGTTACTGTTACTAACCAACCTATAATCCTATAAATGGATATGTCAATCCTGACGTGATTTGATATTTGCTTTAGATAGTATAGCAACATAATATGTAGGAACATAATATGCACACATCTAAGAAGCAGCAGCTGTTTATCTCCGTTTTAGAGCGTAATTAAGCTATAAATGCCTAGTATAACCTGTATAACAGCATGTAACCTCTGCTGTATTTTAAGCTAGGCTGATGGCAGCAGATCTAGGGGTGGCAGCCTCTGGGCCACTTCACTTGGAGGCTAGGGTTGCCTTCTTTTGATGATAAATTTCCTAGACAGTCTGTGAAAGTTTGCTCCCAAGAGTGGGTTAGTGATGTAGTTATATGATTGACAGCTCCAAAAAAATTGTTTTGTTCATTAGAATGGATGGAGAGAAAAAAAGCCGGGAGAGAGGAGAGAGGGAAGCTGTCACGGTCAGGACTACTTGCCAAGCCGTGACTGTGTGGAGGGGGTGGGCATGAAGGGGTTAATAGCACCAGGCCTCTGGATTTACTAACTTGACCCCTTAACAAGGCATAAGTTACACCAAATTAACCCCCAAATCCTGCCTGTATCCCCCCAGGTAGTCTGCCACCACTCACGATTTTGATACCGGATTCGTGAGAAATCCGAATTAGAACCTTTATCTCTATATATATATATCAACCCACCCCGGGCACACAACATATATATATATATATATCCCGTAGAACGTAATAACAATATGGTAACGTGTTATCCTCTCTTAGGGTTTGTGGATATCGATACTAGAGCCCAAAGACAGACTTGGATTTTGAATATTTTAATAACAAAAAGACAAAGATTACACAGTGCCAGAATTACAAAAAACAAGACATACAAAAGAAAATAAAACAGTTCTTAAAAACAATGGGACTTAAACACAGGACCCTCACTCACGAGCTTCTCCGATAAGTAGGCCTGTGGGAACTCCTTAAGTCCAGATGGTTTTCTTACGATGTTGTTCCGATCAGAGTATATCATGGAGTTCTGCTTTGAGGTCGCTGCATTGTCCCTAAATCAGACTTTTGCAAGCAAACGCCCCTCTGACCACATGACCGATTATATGACACCATCCCCAAGAATCGGGTCCCATCTTTGATGTGCCAATAAGTTATGGTGGGGTAAAGGTGATGGAAACCCCTCCACTTAAGATAGGAATGGAATTCCTATAACTCAGGGCCTTATCTGTTAGGCCATGAATCACCACAGGGGTCCTTTGGGAAGATGGCACCTCTAGC
>VKOC01000002.1:23657754-23723280 GCA_009364415.1 Spea multiplicata
TCTTACCTTGATGGGGGTCTGTGGACCCCCATCACCCCCTATCCTGGCGATCTGCCCCTCAACCTGAAGGGCATCACTGGGACCACCCGATCCGGCCGGTGACGTCGCGCGTAATGACGCGATGACGTCACCGCGCAACTTTATTTAAAACTGACAATTGTCAGTTAAAGCGGTATGGGGGCAGGCTGCTTAGATGCCTGTATCTCAGGCATCTAAGCAGCTACAGACCCCCAACATATACCGTTGGAAAGGTAATCGCCTCACCTTTCCAACGGTATACTGCTTGTAAAAAAAGAATAAAAAATATTAAGTAAAAAAAATAAAAATGTACAAAAAAAGTAAAAAAAATGATTTGGGGGTCTCTAAAGGCAGATAAATAAAGATCAAAATTGCCTAGAGACCCCCAAATTAAATTATCTAAACATAAACTGGTTTAACTTTAAAAAAAAAAAAGTTTAAGTATTCTAGCTAAATGATCACTGTGGTAGCCAATGTTACCACAGTGATCATATAGCTATAAAAAGTCACATTCCCCTTTTAAAAATGGCCGATACAAAATTTTAACCCCATGATCCCTTTGATCATGGGGTTAAATAATGATGAACTGCAAATATTATTAAAATCAGCCATTTAGCCTGTAGTACATAAGTTAACCATGTCATCCCTGGAGCCCCTTGCATTTTTACTGCAAAACTTATTTTTGCTGTAAAAGTGATTTTTTTTCTTCCTTTACGATCATTTCTTTGGGATTGTAAGGGGAAAGAATGGTGTGTGTGCTTCTGTGAGTGAATGTATGGAAAGTATGGTGTGTGCTTCTGCGAGTGAATGGAGATATGAAAAGCGTGTGAATGGTCAGTAAATAGGGTTGTAGCCTTGACGTGGCATTACTGCTCACGTAAGAAGTTAAATTATGGCACAAAAAGTACACATTTGCAGAAACTACACCCCTTGGCGCATCAAATGAGGGGCTGCATGTGTTTCTAGGACAAACCTGGAGTGCGCAAGACACAAATGAACATGTCGCTATGGTTAGAAAAAACATATTTTCTAGCAAAAGCGACATATTCCATCGTTATTTGTGAGCTCAACTTTTGTCCTAGAAATACATGTAACCCCCCATTTGAAGCTCCAAGGGGTGTAGTTTCTTGAAATGTGTACTTTATGTACCCTAATTTAACTTCCCAGATGTCTAGACCACTTTATCTTCAGATATGGCAGATTTCAGAATCTTGTTAAAAAATTGTCTTAAAACATTTAGGGGTGATGCCTGCAATTAGACAGCTCTAGGCAGCTGGGAAGTTAAATTATGGTACAAAAAGTATAAATTTGCAGAAACTACACCCCTTGGCGCATCAAATGAGGGGCTGCATGTGTTTCTAGGACAAACCTGGAGTGCGCAAGACATAAATGAACTTGTCGCTTTTAATTTTATTTTTTTTTATTTTTATTAGTGTGATATTCACTTATTTGTTGTGCACGGCAGATTTGTGATACAAATACAAATAAGACCTCATTTGCTGCGGCTGGGGGTGTAGTTTCTAAAAATATATAGTTTTTGTGGCATATTTTAACATCCCGGGCAGCTAGACCTGTTTAATAGACGGCGGCTATGCATTAAATTTAAAGATGTCTTTTGTGATAGTCTAATAAATGTAACTTTTAGCAATAAAATATTAGCAAAACACAGTCTACTGTTCTCAATGTCTGTTTATTTTAGACCGGTTACCTACTACAAATATTTAGCAACACAGCTTTTGATATTAGGGTTTAGAAAAATAACATTACAAACTAGTTTTTATTGAGTTGGAAGTGAAAAATTACACTTTTTTCCCATTTTTGGCTGTATTTTGCAAACCTAATGAGACGTACACATATAAAAATGGTATATTTGGAATCTGCAGGGTGTGCTGAAAAAAACAATATATGATTTGTATAGTTTATTCCCAAGAAATTGACTTTGAAACACGTTTAAACGTGAGATGCACCAAAATGCCGAAAACCAGCTTAGCACCAGGGTGGGAAATGGCTTAGCAGCCAAGGGGTTAAATGAAAGGATTTTCAAGGATGAATAAATGTTTTTTGCCTCCATAGTTACACACCTGAGCAACAGCCATTTACTCCCAATTAATCACCTATAATACAAGTTACCGGTTTATGGTTGAAAACACTGCCATTGAGCACTAAACCAGATCAGTAAACTATTGTCTCACTTACCCAATGTTTTGTGTGAATAAAAAGTAACAGCACGTTATTCCAGGCAGTATTTGTGTGCCCTGCTTTTTTATATCATATATTTTTTAACTTCTGATGATGTCATTGCATTATAAAACGGTGTATGCACAATGAAAACAAAGCAGTGATTCTTCTTTAGGTCTGCTGGAAGAACATTCTGCACAATGGATGGTCACGGCAGTATGGTGCACATCCATCCATCATCTTCTGTAAGTAACTATTTTAACCCCTTAAGGACAATGGGCGGTCCATAAACCCATTGAAAACGATGCATTTTGAGCCCTTACATGTACAGGCTTTGTCATTAAGGGGTTAAGCATTTACAGATTAGTTTTCTTTAGTCAGTTACAGTAATATTGGGGGCATGGTTGAGTGTGGAATTGACACAATGCATACACTGGAATTAAAAGAATAGAGTGTCTCGGCTTTGGCAAATTTATGGCCATGCCAATAAACAAATCCATTATGCTGTACGTATCCTAGGATTTCCGTGACATTTACAGAAGGTTTTACAACAGCAGTTGGTAGTTTTATGTGAGGGTTGTTTCTAAAATAAATAAAATAGATTGTTCTTGTGATAATACCACCTCCCAAACTTTGCTGCAAAGTTTGAAAAAGTGGCCTTACCACAGTAGTAACTATTAAAGTGTACTTATTGCTCCATTCCATTGGTTGTTATGGTGACCTGGAGCGCTTTGCACCAGAATGATATGCTTTGCTCAAGCAAAGACATTTCATAATTGTTTTGGATAATATGCCTTAATAATACAGTATATGTTACTGTTAAATTAGCAAACTTCATTATTGGCTCAGTTAGCAGATGCAGTGTTTGCTAAATATACATTGATTCCATCATCATGGTATTCTCTGAATCTCATAAATGTCCAGTGTGTGATGCGACTGCAAAGTGGGACAGAATAACTACTTTAATGCAAATTTAGTGAGTCAGTATGCTTTTTCTCATCTAAACTGAGAAAAAAAAATCTAACCCACATTTTGTATTTAAGCTCTTTGGGAAGGAGGCTCAACTGGAATGGATTCTCTTTCACAATGTTCTCGTCACATCTAAAGTATTTGTCAGGACTGTATGCCCTATCCGCTACGAATGGGTTAAGGATTTGCTTCCAAAATTACATGATATCAATGCGTATGAATTAAGCAGCGTGGCCAGGGAGGAGGTGACTGCTGAGGAAGTAACCAAATGGGAATCCAAGAGAGATGTAAAACCGCAAAATGGTGAGATTTTTCTAATCTTCCGTCTTAATGTAGTGATGTAGTCTTTTGATAGTATTTACATTTATGAAGTACGCCAGAACCAAAAAAGGCCTTCACACTTTAAAAACAAAAAACAGTGCTGAAAATGTACAACAAATAGGGAGTTAGTCTAAAATGAAATCCTCTAAAAAGTTGGTTGTGTTTCACGTATGGAGTTAAAGATAGTTTGAATGTTCATTTTTTCATTGTTTGGTATTGTTTTGTATTAAAGCAATATATATTCCAACCCAATACAGAACCTACCACACAAGGCTGCAAGGAGAGTTAACAAAATGTGTTTTTTAATGAGGCAGTAAGGCAAACATGGCTGCTTCATTCATTCTAGGTGCAAGTAGGGGAGACGCTTATGGTGTCATGATCAAGACACATTACCGAGCTTTGCATGGTTTGTTATGTTACTTACTGAGTAATATATTAAAATGCGTTCTCCATTTGCAGGTGGATTACAAGCTCCTACGAATAAGATGCAGAAGAGAAATGATGATAATTCTATAATGGAAGCCAGAGCCCGTTACCTACAGAGAAAGCAACAGCAAAAGTCTGAAAGTGTAGATAACCAGGAAATGGAGCAAAGTTAGCATATATTTAAGAAAGCAAAATCACCTGATATTAACTTGCCTGCCATATTAAAGAAACCGGATGGGTGCTAATACTTCAGCAAAAAAGAGATTTTAATGACAAAACCAGATAGTACGTAGATACATAAAATGATATAGTTTTGTTAAAAGCAATAAATGAACCTTGAATATGGTAACTTTCTGTAGATGTTGTTATATATTGGAGGGGCCATATAAATGTCAGAAACGATCATTTTGCTTTATTTATGGGCTGTAATAGCTAGATTGGACCATTCTAACACCACATTTTTATTATTAGTATTAGATTAAAACTATGTTTTCAAAAATATTGTGTTATTTTCTTTCCTTAAAACACATCTAGTTTTTGCACAACATAATGTTTTCAGGCAGCATATTAGCCATTTGTGTTCTAGCGCATTGATTTTAGCCCAGTAGACTAGAGAAACTCGCTATCATACTACCTGGTGTAAACAACACAGTAGCTCACCCAGCCAGGCACCGACTAATGAAGGTCTGTGGATGAATAGACTGCTTTAGCGTTGCCATAAAGAATTAGCTTGGTATGGTGTCTGAGCAGCTAAAGTGCCCACATTATCACCTGACTGATACTTATTGAGTTTATTAGAAAAAAATAATCTCAATGGTGTATTCCATGGGTGTACCATTTTAAGCAGAAACACCCGAGATGAAATATATAAGATGCATTAAAAAAGGGCATATTTTTAAAAATATTGTGTTGTAGTCAAAAAATCCAAATCAGTCCATGGAGTCTGGTGAGGGAATTTCTTATATCCCGGACCAAACTGCTTTTGTGAGGGAGCAAACAAGAGAGCTTCACCATGGGGGCATCTTTATACTAGACACCAAGACAGGAGGTGCAGGGCCCTTAGGCTCGGTTTCCCCTTGGTTTTGGTATGTCTGTCGTGATATCACTGCTGCCTGGTAATTTCTATATTATTGTTCCATTGTCACTGTTTTATTTAGTAAAGCAAGTTTGCATGTGAGTTAAACAATATAATCTACTATGATAGATGTGAGAATATGGACAAGTATATAGGAGAAGACGAGGAATTCTGTATGCAACCAGAGAAGCGGAAAAAAATTGAAAAATACTGTAGCTCAACTTAAGAGAACATAGTGGTGTGCTGGAGTAAGCACTAGTTTAACTAATAGACAGTGGTAGTATAAAAAGAATTTTAATATCCAGTATTGATGTAAAAAGAATATCACGTAATAACCATGTAAAAATTTAGAATGTGTAGTTTTGTTAAAATATACAACACTTTGTACTGACTCCAAAAAGTAAGTGCTTGTGAAATTGGATGTGAAAAGACTGTCTTGTTTAATAGTTATGACTATCGATGTGTGGATACACAGCCGGTGCTGCCCCAGGATGCTCCTGATATAACTTTTCAGCTGGCTAGGGGGATGCAAGCCCCAAATTTTAATTGTTGGTGGTGTGGATTATGATCCCCGAGACGATGAGTGAATTGCTAGAAGTGTCTGCATAATGGTCTCTAAAGCCAGACATATGAAGGGAGCATAAAAATATTTGTGTCTGTGAGCAACCTCAGTTTTATTTATTATATATGTTATATTTGACAAAGTATACTGCCATGTGTATTACCCTTAGGCACCTAAGATCTGAGAGGACCATATACTGCTTTATCTACAAATAGACCACCGTCTTTGTGAGCGCCGTCATGAAAGGTTGTTTAACTACACCAAGTCCCTTAGTACATACTACCAAAGAACCAATCCATGCTTGATCCCTGGTCCATGTAGTCCCCAGAAACTTACTTGTCACAGAACTTTTATTTGTATTCAGGAGAGCCTGGACATCACCCCATCTACGCATTCAGATGGCATGCCTTCATCGCCATCCCTTTCACTCTTATCCTGTTTTGTCTCCTCCCCCCTGACTATTATTTCCTACAATGGAACCATAACTCCATCTGTCCACCTGCAGTTATTGACTCCAGAGACAGTGGCTGTTACATGGATCTTTGCTTAGCTGACCACCTTCATGTTACTACCTGACCTAAGCCTAGTCCTATTCACATCCAAACAACTGACAGAAGTCCCTTGATCTCGGGTCCAGTTGTTGTAAAAACCATACCACTCCTGGTCCCAACTGACTCTGTGCATCATGAACTTCTTAGCTTTGACCTGGTTCGTTCCCCACTGTTCCCTTTAATCTTAGGTATCACCTAATTACAGACTCAAAACCCTGTTGTCCATTGGTCCACGGGGTCTATCACCTCCTGTTCTTAATTTTGCAATAGAGCTTGTCTCCATTATCCCATTGCTGTGGTTTCTCATAAATCTTCAGGGAGTTCTAAGGAGATTCTACTGGACCTGCCTCTGGAGTACCAAGAATTTCAAGATGTTTTCTGTAAGAAGGCTACAGATCAACTACCCCATATAGAAGTCATGATTGCCCTATCAATCTCCATTGAAGAGCCGCCATTCCTTTTGGAAGAATGTAATACCTTCTGATTCTGAACTAAGACATTTAAAAGACTATATTGAGGAGAATCCACAGAACACCCCAGCCAAGGCCTGTATTTTGGAAGCCTAAGACCTTGCAAAGACTATAGGGAACTCAATAAGATCACTATCAAGAACAGATACCCTTTACACCTCATCACTGAAATACTCTGAACGTGTCATTTCAGCATCAAATCTCTCCAAACTAGATCTATGAGGTGCCTATAATCTCGTATGTCTCCAACAAGATGATGAATGAACAACCGCTTCAAGAACGAGATGGTTATTTTTAATACATGGCTATGCCTTTCTGTCTCAGCAATGCTACTGCCCCCTTTCAACATTTCCTGAATTATATTTTTAGCACTCTCTTGGTAATAATTTATCTAAATCCTGATGTTTTTTGCCTCTCTCTTTGAGCATCGAACACTTGTGACGCAAATTCTACTTGCAAAGAAGCTGCAATTAGAGATTGGCCAGGTCCAACTCCCAAGAATGCAATCATCAGATTTTCAAACTTCTACTGGAAATGTAATACAAATTATCCAGTGTTATTGAAGCTCCCACTCGATTAAAAAGGATGAGCACTTTTTTCTGCACTTTTGAGGCTCAAGAAGCTTTTAGCCATTTGAAAGATAGATTTGCTTAAGCACCTATTATTGTTCTTCCAGATCCTTGTTGTCCATAGTTTCTAGAAGTAGATGCTTCAAGAAAGGCTACTGGGGCAGTGGCAGAGACACCGTACAATAATGTCTCTTCATCCTGTAGCATATTTTACTAGAAAAAATGGCTCCCTCTGAAACTATGATGTGACAGATAAAGAACTCTTAGATGTTAAGTCCACCCTTGAAATATCTCCGTTTTGCCTGCCTTCTTCTCCCCAACAGGATAGAGGGGCCTTGTTTTTCTAACTACATATAACATGCAGTGCTTTGAAAAGATATTTGATCCCATTTGCATATTTGTTACACCTAAATGTTTTAGATCATTAAACTAATTTTAATATTAGACAGAGATAAGCCAACTAAAAACTAAATGTATTTTAGAAATTATAATTTCATGTGTAGAAGGAATTGGCCCCTTACTAAATCAACAAATTTAATTGATAATTGTGTTCAATTTCACTGGCCACACCGAGGCATAATTACTGCCAGCTCTGTTGAATCCAAACATTGATTAAACAGAACCCATCTGGCAAAATGACCCAGGCAAAAAGGTCTCAAAAAGAAGCATGATGCTGTGACCTAAAGGAATGGAAGAGAGAGAGAGATGAGAAATTAGAAACTTATTGACATCTATTAGTCTGGAAAGTGTTATAAAGCCATTTCTAAGCTTCAGGGACTCCAGCCAACCACGGTAACAGCCATTATCTACAAATTGAGAAAACTTGGAACATTGGTGAACATTCCCAGGAGTTGCTGGCCTACCAAAATTTATCCAAGTGCGCATCGAAGACTCATCCTGGAGGTAACAAAAGAAACCAGACTACCATGTAAAGAATTGCATGCCTCACTTACTTCGGTTAAGGTCAACTTTCATAATCCCACAATAAGAAGGAGACAGTGCACAAATGGCATCCATAAGAGAGTTGCAAGGTGAAAACCACTGCTGAACAAAAAGAACACAACTGGCTTGTCTCACATTTGCCAAAAAAATCTTGATTTTTGAGCTAATATTTATGGACTGATGAGTCAAAAGTGGAAATTTTTGGAAACATAGCTCACCTTACATCTGGGATAAAGCTAACAGCGTTCCACAATAAGATCATACCACAATAAGATCATACCAACAGTCAGTGGTGGTAGCGTGATGGTCTGGGACTGCTCAGCTGCTTCAATACCATGTGTCATAATTGATGGAACCACAAATTCTGCACTTTACCACAAAATATTAAAAGAAAATGTCCAGACATCAATTTGAGATCTTAAGCTCAAACTCAGTTGGGTTATGCAGCAGGACAAGGATCTGAAGAACACAAGCAATCTCTACCTCTAAATGGCTCAAAAGAAACAAAAGAAAGGTTTTGGAGTGGCCTGATAAAAGTCTTGATTTGAGCCCTATTGAGATGCTTTGAGCTTAAAAAGGCAATTCATGCTTGAAAACCCAACAATATGGCTGAATGAAAATAATTCTTCTATAACGGGTGGGTCCGAGTCCATCCACAGCACTGTAAAATACTCATTGCCAGTTATTGCAAACATTTGATTGCAGTTGTTGCCATGAAGGGTGGCCCAACTGGTTATGGTTAAGAGGAATAACTTTTTTCACATGGGTAGTATAGGTTTTGAACACCTTTGGGCCTTCCCATCCAACATCAATGCCTGACCTCACAAATGCTTTATGGGATGAATGGGCAAAACTTCCCACAAACACTCCAAAATCTTGTGGAAAACCTTCCCAAGAGAGTGGAAACTTCAAACCAACTTCATATTAATGTCTATGTATTTAGAATGCAATGTGCTAAAAGTCCCTGCTGGTGTAATAGTCAGGTGTCCCAATACTTTTGTCCATATAGTGTACATTGGCCCCTTCATAATTTCTGAGCTATTAGATTTTTGGATTGCCTTCTACACAATTATTTGTTTGGTTCCACAACCTTCCTAAATGACCTTTGATGGCACAGACCAAAAACTGGTTGGTTGATGCAACATGTGAAGATATGCAATTACCAAGTTGATCACCACTTCAGTATTAATCAGACAATGAATGTTGTGGGTGTGAGAATTAAACTAAATATTTTTAAAACCAAGATCAGAAATCAAAGCTTGGATAATGTGACTTCATTCCCATGCTAAGTTGATCTAAAATTAGCAGAATTTGGCTAAAATGGAGAACAATGTAAGAAGAGGCAAACTGTGCACGAGCTACATGGCTTGTAGAAAAATACCGTTGGTGTCTATATGGAGCAGCCGGTGAAAACATCTGCCACAAAGCCTGTTGCGGCCTACACCAGGAATCAAATATTGCAGGAAGATACGCATTCAAAGGAAAATGATTCCTCCCCACTGATTCATATAACTTAAATCATGCATGGCCACTCCTATGTGTAACAAAGTATATTTAGATGGATAGTTAAACATTACCAACTCCTTTTAGTAACCGCTATGGTGTATTAATAGTTGCAGTGTAGTTAACCTATATCTGTAAGATTACCTTATTTGCTTGATTATAAGACAAGGTGTTTTTCAGAGCAAATAGGTCTGACTATGAGACTAAGATCCAGATCCCTGCAGCGCTGCAGGGGACCTGGATCCTCCTGTCTTATGGCCCCATTTAACCCCCCAAACTTCTGAATGGAACCTAATGATCATAGACGATGTATCTGTACCAATCCTTATAAGACAGTGACTCCCAGTCATGTAGCCAGGGGAGCGTGTAGATGTCTTACTTCCGCTGTAGCCAGGAGGTGCGGTTAGCAGCGGGGGTTCCCCACAGTCAGGGAAGGTCTGCGTGATGGACGCAGACAACCCCCGCCGCTAACCGTACCTCCTTCCGGCTACAGCGGAAGTTGTCTACACGAATTGCGAAGACGTCTACCTGCTGCCGGGACAACACATCGGGAGTCAGAAGCACCGGTACGTTTGGGGGGGGGGGGTGTTAATGGGGGGCATAAGGCATTTCTGTAGGCAGAGTGCTCTATGAAATGCCACTCTGCCTCCAGAAATGCCTTTTTAACCCTCTATACGCCACTCTGCCTCCTGAAATGCCTTATACCTCCCTATATGCCACTCTGCCCCATAATATGCCTTTTAACAGCGGCACATAGAGGGTTAAAAGGCATATCATATGGCACAGTGCCATTTAGAGGGTTAAAAGACATATCATGGGGCACAGTGGCATATAGGGGGTATAAGGCCTTTCTGGGGCAGATGTGCATAACTGGGGGGGCATATTAGAAAATAAAAACAAAGTATTTTTCTCAATCATAGCTTTTATTAAAAAAATTGTTTACATGAATTAACATTTACTGGTTAAAACTTTTTTCCTATAGGTCGTCTTATATTAAATTTTTTTCTTTTTTTCCTAAATTAATATTCAGATTTTGGGGGTCGTCTTATAATCGGGGTTGTCTTGTAATTGAGCAAATACAGTAAATGTGAACTACTGCCATACCCACCCAATCATCAGTTCCTTTTACGTGGGCTTTAGAGGGGCACTTCTACTTCATGGCTGTGGTTTTACTAAAGTGTACATAACGGTCCACTTTTTCTGGTCTCAAAGTACGGAGAAAATATGCCAACCTGCAATTGTACTGTGCCGTAATGGAATGCTGGTTACCTTGGTTAATGTCAAAACAAATACACCTACAAAGCTATTACTATGGTTACAGCAACATAATTAACAGCCGCTGCCTTTTGAAATATAGTTTAATTAATAATGTCCACTGTAAGAAGCACATCTCTACAAAGCCTTTTAATTAAAACCTACTTTTTAATTTTTTAGGACAAAATTTTATATAAGCATTTTATCAACCTAGTACACATGCAACATAAATGTAATGACTTACTGACAAGTGTGTGCTGTCTACAACTGACAATCTAGATAAAAACGCACCACCATCGCATACGTACTATGTAGCTACAGCTGAAATACCCAGCGAGCGCTACACAGGGTGACATTCAAAAGACACCCACTGAGAGCATTATCAGCAAACTATATGAACCAGCATCATGTGACCAGGAAGCCAAGGCCAAGGTAAATGGCCGGAAATGACATCACGTCACGGAGTCGCATGATGTGGCAGAATAAAAAAAAAACCCTGCAGGGATTAAAAATGAATCCCGAATGTTCTACCTATAAAGCATCATTGCAAGCTTCCGTCTTAAGTCCTAGTCGGTCTTTACGTCCCATACGCAGTTCACAGCACTATCACAGAGCCCAGGTTTAGGCATTGAAGGGTTCAGACGTGCAGTTCCATTTTGAGCGTATCCCTCCGCCGGGCGTTGGGAGGTCGGCGGCTAGTTTGTGAGGGAGGGAGTGTGGGTGCGGTATCCTTGCGCGCGGAGGAGGCGGGGCGGTGGCTGTGGCAGAAGCTGTCGCTCCGGATTGCAGAAGCTGCTCGCCCGTTTCCGCCATTGCGGCTTCTGACTGAGAGGCACCCAGCTTACGGACGGGGAAGTTGTTTATAAGAGACGCAGAAAGACAAAAAAAAATCAAACCCAAAACATTGCCCCTATCTTTATTGGTTTCCTTCCTCCCCTTTACCTTATAATCCCAAGTGTGAGTAAGGCGGCCGGCGAAAGACAGGAGGTGACAGCGGGAGGCACAGAAGAAGGAGACCGGAATCAACATGGCTCAGATCCTACCCATCCGCTTCCAGGAGCACCTGCAGGTAAAGGCCGCCTCATGCACCCACCCTGGGATGAGAGATGCTGCTGCCGCCGCCACCTCGGCCCCGGGGTTTGCCGGAAGGCGCCGCATACCTCCCCAACTATAACCGGTGTTTAGTCCAACCGAAACCTGTCCCCGCTTCACGGCCTGCAGGTCACGCAGCCTACGTGCACCTGGCGCCGCTGTCGTTAGGACCCGAGGCCTATGGGATTCACGGCTTCTGGGAATGGGCTTACCCCGCGTCCTGCTCATTCATAAGCGCTACTCCCCACCCCCAATCACCTTGATACATTTCATATACATCATCATCACAATCCTCTCGATCGAGTCCCTAGTAGTGTCATGTCACCCAGTCATTGATATACATCGACCTTACACCTCCTTCCCATGTTTCACTTGAATGAATCGGCTGGTGTGCTGCTGCTGCTGTGTGTGTATGTGTATATATATATATATATATATATATATATATAGCTTGAATTGTTTGTTCAAGATACTGTTTTAAATAAAATAGTTCATCCCATCCTCCTATATATATCTATGTATATATATATGTATATATAGACACCCACACTGTTGATTTGCTGTCAGCACCAGTTTTATTAATGAGTTGTACCTGTAATGTACATTTGGATACTTGATGCACTTTCTTTTACTAGACATGTCTTTAGGTTGGTGGTATGGTTTTTCATACATTTTCACCTTTCGGTTTCCTTATCACTCCTTTCTGGTGCTGGCTCCAGGCCTTTGAGCTTGTTCTTCGCCTAGGCCATAAACCCAAGGCGGAAGAGATGATTGCGTGTTTGAAGTACTTGGTGAGATTTGAAACAGGTGAATGAGAGAGTTTCATGCATTGACGAAAGGGAGTGTCTGTGTGTCAGGGATTGTGTAATGCGAGTGCACCGATGAATAAGCGCCGACGTAATAATAAAGTGCAAAGATATATAGCTGCAGTTCTCTGAGCTCCTTTTTTTCCTTTCAGGAAGTCTTTTACAATGACAAGCACAAGCTTTGAGATTCTTGGGATCTTTCTATTGGAACAAAACAGAATAAATTACACTAAACAGTTAATGTTGGTGTCCTTATGCCAACAAAATCTGAGTTTCAGCCCAGTGCTTTTTAGTATTGATTTGATTCCTTACCATCTGTGCTTGTAATGTTTCTGTGTGTATACGTCTTAAGGTTGTGAAAACACATTTAAGGCTGATCTGTCATGATTCAGTTTAATATTATAAGAACAATGCTATTATATTGTTTTATATAGCATCATCATAGTCAGCAGCTCTGTTCCATGGGTATATAAGATCCCCACTGCGCATGCATTTAAATATTTGATGTCGTGACAAAAAGAAAGTAATGCAATGGCAAATGAACAACATGCATAAAATCAAACTAACTATTCCATGTTTTGGACGGGACCTAGTGATGTCACTGTGGGCAGGTGAAGCTGCCACAGCTTATGGGCATTTTTTTCTTTTAGCGATTTGCTTGCTGGGAAGAGATCCTTATTTATATAGGAGTATGACAGATCTGCTTTATTTGTGTGGAGAATTTTACCAATTGTGTTCCTAACTTTGCCTAACATTAAAATCCTTAACGTTTTCTCAAAGTAGGTCTAGAAGGCATCATTTTCACAGTACCTCCATATGAGAACAGGTGACTCGGTCATCCTGAAACCCATTTGTGAACAATGTTTTATAAGGACTGGCACAGATACATGGTCTATGATCATTAGGTTCCATTCAGTCTTCAAACAGTTCTTAAACCCCCCCCCCCACATTCTATTTGGCTAATTAACACAGATGGCATTGTCAGGATGGCCAAGTTACTCATTGATCCTTTTGGCTTTGTCCGGAGTGATCCAGAAAACCTGTGTTCCTGAACAGTGACTTTGGAACCTGCACACCATCAGTCCTGTTTAAGTGTGTTTGATTTAAAGTAGATCTGTCGCATATTCCAAATCTAAGTAAATTCAAACGACATATTGGTTTATAAACCTTGTATGAAGACCATAGGCTGCAGACATCTTACGGTGATTCATCCAAGGAGAAATCCGATTGCCTCTTGGAGTCTAGAAGGAATTTTCCCCCTGATGGCAGAATTCAAAGTAGCTTA
Source organism: Spea multiplicata (assembly GCA_009364415.1). Classification (NCBI taxonomy): domain Eukaryota; kingdom Metazoa; phylum Chordata; class Amphibia; order Anura; family Pelobatidae; genus Spea; species Spea multiplicata. Next base: position 23,671,776 of record VKOC01000002.1, read on the forward strand.
GTTAGGGGGTTTTTTGCCTTCTTTTGGATCAAGAGTAGGAAGGTTAGGTAGAAGGGTTGAACTTGATGGACTTTTTTCAACCATATGCACATGTAACTGTGGTTATTCCTTCCCATTAAGTTAATGGTTTCTGTGTGTTAGCTTGCTAACGTGTGCTTCAGCAGCATTGTAAACTTGGGGTGATGAGAAGGGAGATAACAGGGCAGGCGATTGGATAAGACTAGTTTTGTTACTTTATAAACATACATGAATAGCGCGAGCTGACGCCAGATGAAATCAATGAGACGTCCAGATAAAAAGTAACAAGTTTTATTGCCGTCCATAGACCAAATATAAAAGCATCGAGCGGCAGACATTCAGCACACGAAACCCGGGCTAGATGCTTGCTGTCTTTCGCACAAAAACGCACTTAAAAAGAATTCTCTCCTGCTGACCGATGCTGTTTTTAGCCTGTAGACTGTAATAAAATGTTACTTTTTACCTGGACGTCCGCTTGTCTTCATCTGGTCTTGTTTTTCGTTTGGACCTGGAACCAAGTCCTATTGGCGATAAAGGCAGAATAACGTAATTTATTCTGGGACTTGAGCTGGCGTATTGGATTCTCATCATACCTGAGGGAAAATAGCTCTATACATTTTAAATAAATTTGCAATAATCAATAATCGAGTTGCAGGAAATTTTAATAAACACATCTATTTATGCGAAACGCTGTTTAACATAGGATATTTGCCCTACTTCCTTCCATAGTTTCTTTTATTCTTCAGTGATAGATATTTATTTTGGGTAAAGTCGGACTTTTCCGTTGCCGCGGATGCACTCATTGGACCATGTCTCCTGTGCAGAAGGGTGCATGCGCTTATACCCACCTCCAACCCTTACTTATGTGAGTGGGCTTGGGGGGGGGGCAAATCGGACCCCCTGCATGCCTAGGCAGAGAGCGCACCTATGGTTTTTGGCGAGTGTTCCCCAGCTGCAGTTTAATGACACTTTACTCAGGTCTTAGTGTCCTCGTAAGCTTTTAGAAGTAAATGCAGGCCAGCTTAGTGCACTGAATGCTATTATCATTTTATTTATATAGCGCCAGCGATTTGCATAGCGCTTAATACAATACATATAGTCAAGAGGTATGACAAGACTAGCGTTGGCAGACTGACAAACCGATACATTAGGTAAAGAGGGTACTTCATTAATGTGAGCTTCTGTATTTAATGTTCCTTAATCTGTGGTAACTTTACTGAAAAAATAGGTGGATTATGTTTAAATACTCCGATTACCATTAAGACTGGCGGCGACTCTATGTCGCCGCCTGGCCACCGTGTTTGGCCTTGTTTAATATTGCTTAAACTTTTGCCGGCTCTGGGAAAGATTAGGCGTTAAGCCGTCTGACAGTGGTATTTGACTGCAATTTTTTTTCTTCTCTTTTTGTAACCGAATGCTTCGTGTCACTTGATTTTAGTCCGCGGTGTGTAATAGCACACCAGCCAGCAACGAAAGAATAGCAGTGTAGCATTGTAAACCGGTGGATAAACTCGGGTAGCTAAATGTAAAAACTATGAAACCGCCCCCCCCCCAAAAAAAGGGGCTGCCGGACATATCAATTTATTAAGTACGCCGACCCCTCTGAGGGTCTGGCAGGTCTTAGACCCCAACGGAGTTGCTTTGGCATTTCACAGGCCACTTGCATGCGTCAAACGTATCCTATTTGCGTTGGGCCTGTAGACTGTCCCTTTTAAAAGACTGAACACCCACCAGCAATGAACGCGTATTGATGTACTACTTAGAAAGTGTTATGTTTTCTACCTGCCAACGCCCCCCCACAGAGCTACAGCTTACGGCCTTCTTTGCTGTCTGCAATTTGTCCCGGTTTTGGCCGCTAAAATCACTGACCTTAAAAAGCCCCCATTGTAATTCTTACTTTCTGCAGAGGGGTCTTATTAGATCCCCTAGAAAACCCAAGTGAGCCAGTGCTGAAGCCGACTGGCATTAAGTGTCCTCCTGCGCATTGCTGGGCAGGGGATGAGTTTAATGTGAAAAAAGTAAAATGTAAATTGAAACGGCTTTCCCACATCCATTAAAATACATATGATAGCCGGAGTGCATCCTTATCAGCATTCCCGTGTAGTCACTAAAATGGTTTCATATATACATGTACCGGTAGGGGGGCCGTCCCAGCTCTATGGTTACAGTATTTCTTTAGCCACTGTCTTTAGTGTTATTATGTTGCACGGGGCAAATTATGTGTAAGCTACAAATAAAGTGAATGAAAATAACCGTTCACCTTTACCCGGCGTTCTGAAGCAGCAGTATGTTTTTTGTAAATAGAATTTCTATTCTAGCATTTGCATGAAGGAGTCAGCCTGCCATAGAAACGGATACTTTATCTGTGCCTAGTACCGATGGTGTGGATGATTTATTAATGAGGTATTCCGATGACATAATTGATAGCCGGTCCAGGCGAAATGTATCTAAATTAGCTTTAAAACGAAATGCCGCAAACAACAATGTTGGATATTGTTAGATCGGAAAGAGCATTTGTATTGCACTTGCCTTATTTCAAAGGAGATGTGGATCGCTTTATGTTGTGTCTTCAAGAGGCATTAAAACACAGTACTCCCTAACCCTTGAAGGTAACACATTAAAGGGTTTCACAAATGAGTGGACGTTGTGAACCGCTGAAGGAAACATACATGATTTGATCTGTATATCGTGATGATGAAATTACCAGCAATCATTTTTTTGGTCTTGTAAAGACTTGGTGGCCCTACAAAAAAAAAAACTGCCACAGCGTTTTGGATCCTTAGTTTATGAAATCATGAAATGTATTTTCCTTGGAGATATTTGTTTTTAATGTAAGGGGCTATTTTGCATTATGGAAGTTGGGAAAAGTGGCAAAATGTGCCAGAACAATGTATATTTGTTTCCTGTTCTGTAACTTTCTCCTGACCCTTACGAAAGAGAATGTGAGCAAATCCATTGTCATCAAATGGAGATCAGAGCTTAACAATAGAGGAGTGATAACTGAATAGGATATAATTATGCCGAGCCAGAGAACAGGAAGTTAAGATGGCTGCTCCCATGGAATGCACAAGGTCATTTTCTAATACTGAATATTTCACCTCTGCATCACTGTATACTACATCTAGTTATGTACTAAAATGTAATATCCAGATCTTGAAGCCGTTTAAGAAATTTGAAGTGCAAATACAAATCCTTGGTAAATGGTTTCACGTTCTTTGGAAAGCAGCTCTGCAAGTACAGACTCCTTGAATGTCCCATGAATTTTGTGCCATCTTTGCGTTCAGTCACGCTGCTGTCAGAAATGTTGAGCCTGGTAGTACGTTGTGGTCCCCTTTCTCTTCACTCATTCACCTCCTTCCTCATCCCTTCCATGTCCAGTCAGTTTCTTCTCTCTGTATTCTGTGCCGTCCTGAACATTTATGGATAGTAGACTTCATCATCTGTGAGACACCAAGCCTATGTGCGTCATAGACCAGTGGTCACCACTCTCTTTACTGTAAACTTCTGAAATCCTACTAGTGTACAGTTTTTAATGTTTTTTTTTATTAAAATATGTTTTACCTCTTTCAGAAATCTGTACAGATATAAATAGTGTGTGATGAAATCCTGGCACAATAAATGTTTTTTGTTTTTTTAACTTACATTTTATTAAGTCTTTATATTATATTAGTACTAGGTTAGTCATACAATGTTGTTGTACCGAGAAACCAGTATACAGATTTGTACAACTTCGTTAGGTCTGTGCCTTTTAAGAAAACTGACTAATAAGATGAACTTTATATGTGTAAATGAACAGATGAGATAGTACATTTAGCCATCGGGCTGGACAATACGTGATGAATACATGAACAATCTTATCAATGTATTTTTAAGGAAAACCGCTGAATCTTTATATATGAAAGGGCTTTACAGATCCCAGGAGCCAGGTTCCCATAGTATATGGGAAATAGATCATTTGTGTCTCGGCAGCCATGTATTGTTTCTCCCTCATGCACATACCACACTTGCTTGCAGTATGACCTTTTCAATTAAATACAGACATAACCAAACGATTACAGCTGGTTTACTGAGGAAGTAATTTAGATTACAGAAATATTAATGTTGAATATGTGGACTATACATTAAGTTGCCACATAGGCCTGGTTGATGTAAAGAATTATCCAGCAAATTTGTTTCAATATCTTTAACTCGGGGCTCAACAAACCCTGGGTGCCAGGTCGCCATGGCGACTAGAAACCACTTCCTGCTGCCCAGGGATTAGCAGGGCTGCCATCATAAATCCGGTGTAGTGGGTGCCGAGCCGGGTCACATAACGCACACTATGTAACCCGCTGGATGCCTTGCGTCACTCGCTTCACCGTGCACCTGCAAGAAAGCATAGTGTGCCGGATTCACGATGGCAGAAGATACGCAGGAGTCTGGCAGTCGAGAGAGGGAGTAGTGTGTGTGTGTATGTATATATATATATAATAGTGCCAGAGTTTATATATGCATAGTATTAGCCTGTGTGTGTGTATAAAAGTGTGGTGCTAGCTTATATGGTGTTTTACAGTATTGCATTAGCATGAATGTGTATGTCAACCTATAGTGTTAGTGTTTATTAGTGTATGGGTATAGCATGTCTGTACATGGGTGTAGAATGTTTAGTGTGTGTACGGGTTACTGTAATGTTAGCGTGTGTCTGTTACTGTATGATGTTAGTGTAGGGAAAGGCTAGACAGACCCCAGAGACCAGGAAAATAAAAACATGACGAGGGGGAGGGACTGGCTCCTGCTTTAATTTAATTTATCTGCAGTTTTGACACTTTGAGATGTTTCTTTATTGACCTTGACAACAGATGAGATTAATGTGGGCTATGTCGCCATGACTGCTTTGCTCATTATCGACCCGTCCTTCTGTTGGCATGCTTATTCCCGGGTTAACATTTTTTGGGGGGAGTTTTGGACTTTGATGTGTCTGGCCTGTTCTTCAACTGCTGTTCAACACATGGTTAAAAATGAAAAAGACTAATTAAAAATCTATTTTTCCCCTCTCTGACATAAACATGTTTGAAACTATATTTAAATGTTTATTGGTTATCATCCTTAAAATAATTTTGTCTATTGTCGGTTTCTGTAAGAAGGAGGCTACTGGTAAAATCCATGCCGTTCTATGAACTGGGTTTTACTGGAAAAACGAGCTATGTGTGTTGCTCAAGTACCATTAGCCTCCCCCCCACATGTTTACTTAGCCACGTTCAAACAATTGGCGTGTGCATATACTGTATATGTAACAGAGCTTTTTGTGTAATTTTGCAGTGCTCTTTAATGGCTAAATCATAATGACCGATCATGTTTAAGGCAATGTACTTTTGTTATGTGGCACCATTGCATTGGCGATAACACGACGGGGTATGTAGTCTGTCGGAGACCTTGTTACCGTACTGCAGCTGAACTTCGGTGCATACTTTAAGGGCAATAGCTTTGTAGACATTTCTGTTCTAATCCTGGAGATCTCAGAAAAATTAGGCTTCATGGTCCTTTTCCACCTAGACATTGGACTCCCTGACATGTTAAACAAATAAAACTTAACAGAAATGTTACTCTTCTATACACACCTATCAGTGCCTGGTTTTGTGATGATTTAAGGGACTCTCCAGCCATGCCCCACTCCACCCTGCAAATGCCTTAGGGGGGGGGTTGCTTATAGCAATGCCAGAGAGCATTTTCTCCCTTTCTTTTGTCCTCCAACGTCATACAATGCATATGACAGTACTTCCATAAGAGTTTCATATGCATTATTTAGAAGGCTCCCTGCGACTTTCGTAAACATAAATATGGCGTTTATTCACTAAAGTGCGAGTCTTCATTGTGCAGCATGAAAGCCCGCCCCAGGTTGCTCTCTTAAAAAGGGTTGCCTATCGTATAGTTTAATTGGGGAGGGACCTTCTCTAATTGCTTGCAAATCTCCTTTGATTGTTCCACCTGAGCAGGTTCACGTCCTCCCGTGAAATTACAGTTCTGTAATCTTTAAGGAAATCCTGTGATCACGTCCAGTCTCCACCTAGTTTGCTAGGTTAGCAAGCCAAGAAGAACTGCTTACAAGGAAAAAACGTGAAAGTGCTGCACAGTTCCTGTTTGAAATCTTGGGATGAGTAGAAAAACTGTTGGACCTGTTCTATATTCCAACCTCCTGTCTTCCAGCAAAACTACATTCTACCTATACAGCCCCTGCTTTAAGGACACTCACGAGTAAGGGCATAGTTGCTGCTCAACCATTCCCCTGCTAAGGCATACTTTCTTCGTGAGAACTGATGCATATCAGCATGACGTCAGCACCTCCGTGTGTCTTTTGAGCATGCTGTGTTTTAAGTACATTTTCCTTTTACATACGTGCTCAGCACCCCATTGTGTACATTATTAATGTGGTGCGTATGCCTGTACTTATTTTTTTGGTTAGTGTTTTAGGAAGGGAGGAATTATAGAAATGTGGATACGTGACATACATCAGACCAAAACAATCAGAAAGTAAAAACACACACTTATACAAAATGATGTTAACCTCAAAGAAATACGAGTCTTCTTTTTTTTGTGGTAATTCGGAGCTGCTTTGCATGCACTAGAGGTGCAGTTTACTTTTTGTTTTAAAAAAACAGAAAGCGTTGCTTGCTACCTCGATTGATCTGCTAGTCATGAATTCGACATGTTCCAGTCCAGATGTTCTACCAGCAATGATGGCTACAGTGTAACTTTTTAAGGTGGTGGAAAAGGGGAATAACTACAAGCCAGAAATTTGGTTTGCTATGATTCTAACACCTATGCCAAGGATCTGTTTGTACCTGATTTTCCAAAAGGGTTTCACTAATTGCCAAACAAAAAGCACCAGGTTATTGGTAGTTTTACTGAATTAACGTAGGTCATGCTGAAAGCTATAAAGGATGACAATTCTTCCTATAGATTTCCCTTTTAAATTACTTTTTTGAGCTCATAAATAGAAATACAAAAAAAAAATGCATTTTGCATTGGAACAATAGCTGCTCTTTTGTTCTATTTAATAGTTTCCATTATGGACTATTCATCTTAAATGGGACACTGTCATCTGGCCACATTTCTCCTTAGTAATGCATGAATCTACTACTAAGCATTGTCCTTTCTTGTTAAGACTGACATTGATTGCTTCCAGACTAGATCCTAGGCACGGTTACACAAAGTTTTGTGTTTTCAAACGAAAAATAAAATGCAGGGAAATCCGTCGAGCAATGGTTCATATCCTGTTGTTGAGTATTTTTGTTAAAGATTGCAGCCTGCTCAGCAGTTCTTCGTCCTTCCTCACAAAGACCAGTCCCCATATTTCAACCTGCTTACTTTTTTCAGGAAAATTGTTGTAGATTGAGTGTCAGCAAGTTGTCACGTGCCTTGAAGTTCTTTTAGATGAACATTGGTTTATATTTGGCATTAGGTTTTAAGGATACTTGTGGAGCTTGCATATATTCACTGAAATCTAAAATGTCTATTACGCTTGTTAAACAAAGACCATTATCGGCTTTGATATTCACCAACTTTTTGGGGTTTTTTTTTCTCTTTACCCTTGTTAACATAAGACACTTTCATTGAAACATAAGAGAAGTTGTAAACCTCAGCCGTGTTATTTTGAGCTTGGCAGCAAATATTATAAACAGCTGCCAAGATGAAACTGCATACTTACCAAAGACAGTAAATGATCAGTTAATGTTTTTTAGTAGACACCAAAGCATTTGAGGCTGGTGTTCAGAAATGCACAATTTAAAAGGCTTCAGTGATTTAAAGTTATATACCATGGAAACATTCTCATCTCCTACAAAATGTCATCAAGACCATAATAACCTTGCTTTGGCTCTTTGGTTATCCCCTTAATGGCCACAGGGCCTACTAGTATGTCCTCGGGTGCCCCAAATGACATTATGTTGCAATAGTGGATCCTAAGGATCAGGAGCATTTCCATGTTAGTACAAGGGAGATCACGTTGTCTTGTGACAGCCTTGTGGAGGCCTGGTCACTAGGTGGCTCTGTGCTAAGGGATGAAGTGTAATGGCTCTTATAATTGTGGCACTTGCAATTACCGGTTACAATTGGGTTTTGGTGGGTGCTGACACTGCAAAAAACACAAATGAAGTCTCCAGACTCTGCTATGGCCTTGGGTATTGTGAGAAGAAGTAGAACTAGGTAGACAGAAGGTCCCTGGCCATCCCTGCTGGCCATCTGTCGCTTTGTTTTATCAGGGCAAGGGACTGCTTCGGCTACTCGGCCTTGGAAGCCCGTTTGAAGCTCCCACAGCCGATGTTGCTTCCAGAAGACATTTTGGAACCCGCTACGCGTTTCAGCACTCAGTAGCGCTAGTCTGAGTGTACGTGATCTTTTACTTTGTGACTCAGCTGCTGCTAGATGCTTCCACTTCACAATAACAGCACTTACAGATCTAGCCGAGCAGAAACTTCATTGTGGCAAAGCCGGTGTCCTATGACAATACCACTTTATTATCTACGAGCCATTCTACTGCCAGTGTTTGTCTACGGAGATGGAACGTCTGTATGCTAGATTTTATACACCTGTTGGTAATGGGTGTGGCTGAAACACCTAAACTCAATCATTGGGAGGGATGTCCACGTCATTTTTGGTCATATAGTGACCATTGATGTGTGTTAAGTTTATGCCGCCTCTAATATATGTACAGTTATATAATAATACAACAGCCTTTGGATCCCTGTAAGACATTGGTGCTCTGTGCTAAGAAATTTAAGGTGATTTTAGACTCCAAATGTTTATATTAACTTTATGCCCTGATTTATGATGGTAACGAAACTAGTGAGATACTAGTCTTACTGTTCATGTCATAAGAGCTACGTGCCATGGGCTTAACAGATGGTACTATTTCAAGGGTCATGTTTATTTAAGGTAAATCTGTCTTGAGAGATTTGTTCGGTTAGAGTAATGTGCAAGCTGGACTTGCACAAAATGGAAACAGAGTTGTCTGGAACAGCCATTTACTCTCCCGTTTTCTCTCAAAAAATAAATAAATAAAAATACAAAATTGTGAGGTATTTTGAGCTGGAGGGCTGCTAAACAATCCCAACTGCGACATAAGCTTCAGAAAATATTAAAAAGGGAATGGGCGTATTCCATGTTGTGCCTTGTAACTCCCAAAAACGTAAGTTAAGGAGCCCTTTGCATATTTTTCATTAATCACCTCATTGATGCAGAGATTTGTGTCCCTGCTAAGTGATATTTCATTCACTTCCAGTTCTGGGGTTCTCTTTTGTTCCCTTACTAAAACAACCTGAACCTATAAACAACCACCGCCAGCAACACATGGGATTACGTGGTGGTTCTGGTTAAATTAATAGTAGTAATAAAGCTCTCCACATGGTACATAGTATCGGGGTGCATGTAAAGTGGTTACTGTTGATAGCAGGTAGTCCTTAAGCCTTAGCTTGTGATGGTCACAACCACAAATGTGTCCCACCTCCTCTCGAGTCAACACATTATTTCTACTGAAAAATCATATGCTTATTTGATTTTAGCTACAGTTTAGTTTACTTCTGACCAGAACGGTGAAAATATGCTTAAGAGCCCGATTTTAATAGCTACGTTATTTTAGTTTCAAAAGTAGGGTTGTGTCTGTAGAGTTCAATATATGATGGCAAAAGAAGATGGCTACTGATAGTAAGATTGTGTTAGCCAACTGCTCTGGGGTTTGTAAGACCCTACATTTGACTTTACTTTAACTCTTTATAGGACAACAACCCTTTGTTACACAGTGTAACTCTCTAGTAATAAAGTGAAGTACACTTCTTTATCAGTCTCCGGCGTTTGCTGTAGTGGGTGACGCTCGAAACTGAGGCAGGGCTGGGAGTGGTGAAAGGTAACAATGTACGTTCTCTAAGGAGTGGTTTGACGAGCAATTACTACCTTCTTAGTACTCAGTGCTGCACATTAACTTTTCCCCTTTATCCACATTGTGAATAGGATTTTTTTTTTTTTTTTGTAACGAGATCTTGACAATGTACCAAATATAGCATATTGTTGTTTTGCGTTATAGCACTGAGGGGGTTAATCTATTTCGGTTACATACATTCGTACGCTTAAAGAATGTAAGTGGGGTGGAAAGAACGTTGCACCGACACACCCTTTCTTCTATCATACAACTGCAGAAACACTAACAGTTTTCATACGTGATGAATGCAATTAACCAGTTGGTAACACACAGATGCAAAGATAACGCGTGTAAAAGAGAAAAACCATTATGAGAAATGAGCGAGGATAGTGCTCAGACCATGCACCATAATAATCATATGAGCTGGCCACATGCTGTTATATACATGAAGGCATAATTACCAGAACCTTCTTTCATCATTACAGGGCGATCATTCTGCAGTGGCCTGCTTCATCAGTAATGTGTGTACGTGGGCCGCATATCCAGATACTCACACACACGTGCTAACGCACTCAAACATACACGCACTTGAACTAAAGTACCCAGACATACATAAAAACACACGCGTGACTTACCTTCCCAGGAACCCCTCAATGGTTGGAGCAGCGGTTGCGGCTACTGACCTCTCATGCGTGCGGCACCTCAATGTCTGGTGGGGCCCCATGTTGAACGCCCCTGTTCTAGATTGTCTCCCACCCTCCCAACTAAGTGCGACTATTTCATGGAGCTCATTGGCTGTACCGTAATTTAAAATGAGGTTGGATGCATGTTGTGCTATTGTAAGCTTTTTCCTTTCTTTTTTGAACCATTCACAGCTCCAGAATCTGGGAATTAACCCAGCCAACATCGGCTTCAGCACCCTCACCATGGAGTCTGACAAATTCATCTGCATCAGGGAGAAAGTAGGAGAACAGGCCCAGGTGGTAATCATTGATATGAATGACCCCAGCAACCCGATTCGAAGACCCATTTCCGCAGACAATGCCATCATGAATCCAGCCAGCAAGGTCATTGCTCTGAAAGGTAAGGCATTCTTTAGCCATTTTTAGTCGATTTAACTTGTAACTTCTGCAATTGAAAACCATTGAGTTTTTGATGATTAAGTAACGCAAATGCTGGTGTTCTTTGGCCTGTGTTTTAACTCTTGATCGTACAGACGGGGTAAGTGCGACTTCATAACAACATTTAAGTTAAGTTCAGGTAATGTTCATTTCTAACTATAAAGGTAAAGTGCATAATATACTTCTTTGTTCTGATAATTTGTGTCTATGGACCAATATAATCCCGGCGTTTCCTTTAGCCATAACTATACACTATTAATGTTTGTCGCTATTATGTTACTATCGCTCCGAGTTGACAAATCTTCAATTCTCTTCTGAATTGAACGATACCATTCTAAATCCAGACAGAGCAGTAATGATATGTTGAGTAAAGTGAATCATCTGGATGCTTATATTAGATATTACTAATATGGGCTCTAGAGAGTACAATAAATTGTTCTTATCATTCTTATTTAGATATAGTTTTTTAATGTATACAGCAATTAATGAGTGAGGATTCTTTATTATTCTGTAGTTCTGAATCTGGCTGATTATTTTTCAAAGTGTTTACAGCTTCACGCACATACAGTCGGTTGCGTAATAACTGCCCACCCGTCTTTTTCACGAAAGGCGCAGCCTGAGACGGCTCCCTCTTGGTCTGCTGCTCGCAGTCCTTGCTTACTGCCTGTGTCTGAGCGCTGGGAAATGCCGCTGGTCCCAACGCTCAGACAATCTGGGTGCTGGACCCGAGCGAGGCCCGATGAGAGAGCCGCACTTGTTTCTCTCGCTCCGTCTCCCGAATGTTTACTGTATGTACGCGGAGGGACTGATCGATGGAGTGAGGCCGGGGTCCGTGAGCTAACTTTTCACCCGTAGCGGTGGGATTGGAAAAAAACGAATCTTTGCAGGGCCCTACTTTTTGCGTTTACACTAATAAGTCTGAAGACATTGCTTTTTTATTTGTTTTTTTTTTCAGTTTTATCTTCAAATGTAGATCTGACATTGAAATGTGTTGTATTTAATGTTTCATTCCTCTTTTGTTTATCACATTTTTAATGCTTCTTGTGTGTATGCAGATGGTGAGTTATTTCAGCTTAGATTATATGAGTCCCTGTTCTGTTTTATAAAAAGCTCTAAGTGTTTAAATACCGGTACTCTGTATGTAATAATGCAATATAGGTGATGCCATTAAACGGAATTACTTCTCTATATGCTCTCTTCTGCTCCCCAAGTTAGTTTCCTGCGTAAGCGCACCATTCTAACCCAGTTATTAGATGTCCTGTAAAAAATCACTAGCTGCCTTATTTACTGGCATTTATTTCTAAGCACTTGGACTTTTTATATATAGGATTGTGGCTTGTATGATTTCTGATTCCTAATATTTCCTTTTTAGTGTGCTTCACATATTTCCCTTACGTGCTTTGTGTATTGCCTTGAGATATGACCATAGGTATGCACATTATTTATACACCATTCATTAGAACCAAGGCAAAGGAATATAGCACATGTAGCGATCTAATATTAGCACTGGCATTAGATCCTGTTCCTTTTAGTTAGCGTCCATTGGGAAGTATGGAATATGATAACATAACGTAATACGTTAGGGTTCCTTTCCTTTTTGCAGACGAAACAGAAAAAAACTTTGTTAGCATCCACTTAATGTGATCATGATTATGATATGGATGGTAATAGATCTAATAGCAAACATTTAATTTTGCTCCTATTTTTTTATCTTAGGTGTGTGTAAGAGCCATTTTAACTAAGTTTTTGGGATATAGTTGTATAATTTTGTTATTTAGCGCCAACAATATACACTTGACTTACAATATATATGTTCAAGGGATATGATAAAATTAGATTTGCAAGCTAACCCTATATAATATAATATATATAATATATAATATATATATATATATATATATATATATTAGTGTGTATATTTGTTATACATTTATCGCTACAAAAATCCTTAGTGTTAAAGTTCCTTTTATGGGTTTTCTTTCTGACATCTTGGTACTCTGACCAGGCTGTGTCAAGGTTTTGTGAGTCTCTTTCAAATTATGTTTATGCTGCTTGTTCTACAGTTTGTGTATGTGTGTGTGTGTGTGTATATACATATATATACGCAATTTTTTGTCTGAAACCCGCGTTCGTTCTCTCCCTCACGCCCTCTAAATGTCTCCCTACCTCCTTTGATGACCACTGTCTCGCCACTTCCCTTCTTCTCTATGATTTTCTACTCTCTTCTTCCTTCGCATCTTCACAGACATGACCTCCTGGTAATCTTCTGCAAAAATGGCAGCGCTACCGGTGGCACCCTGCAAACTGGAAGAGGATGTCACCGGAAGCTTTGACATTTTTGCGGAAGTTCAATGGAAGTTATCTTTGGACAAAATGGTGGAGCTTCTGGACACACCCTCTGCCCCAATCTTCCAATTAGGGGAGGGGATTACACCGGAAGCCCTGCCATTTTTGCGGAAGTTCACCGGAAGGTCATATCAGCAGAGATACGATCAAAGAACAAGAGAGCAAGGAGCTATGAGACATGGAAGAGGTCGGTGGAGAAGGAAGGGGATATTCAGTGTGGGAGTGAATGAGCCCATTAAATTCAAATGAAAATCGTGAGCTTTTTGCTTAGTTTTCGTTATTTATGTGGGGAGTTTTGGCTCGTTTTTGGACATTTGTATGAATTGACGAAATGTGCAAGGTTCATAAAACTTGCCGTTCTTACGAATCAGAATGCACATGTTTTTTTCACATACTTAACAGATTCTGGCAATTAGAAACTAAAAGTATAGTCCTTAACACTATTGATTTCTTAGTAGCTGGGGACTATCCAAATACAAGTCCACTTCTGTTCTGTCCCTACCAGGGGCAGCCACAAATAACCAGGATGACATAGGTTAGTGTTGTTGTCCCCTTAAGCAATCTTTCTGTTTGGGGATGAACTCTTCCAGCATGGTATCTTTTTGGCTGGGGAAGGTTAAGAAGCCGTAGAGATGACATTTTTAGGAATAGATTATTTGCAACTCTGCCTGTGCAAGCATCCTTCTTATCAGTACATTATGATTAAAACAAAGCAACATTTCGGAGCTAAAAACAAATCTTAATTTAAATGACTGCAATGTGTTTACTTTCTTTGAAGCGGTCAGTGTGGAGAATGCCCCATCACCCTGTAAGTACCAGATGTGTAGGTAGTAGGAATATTAGATATGCCATATTTACCTCATTAGCAAATACTTAATTTGGTAGATAATGTAGAATGAAAGTAAAAACACATGATTTCCCTCCTGTCCGTTCTGCTCAGAGTAGACTAGGCCGTGCACTGAGACTGAAAAGATAAAATATTTAAACACGAGCAAGGAATACTCGGATAGCAAATGTAGCCGGATAGCAAATGCTATAAAATGAGTTTCGCGCTTGGGTTGTGAATCTTCCATAGTAATTATGAAGACGTGTGATATTTGCACCCTCCTCCAGTGCGTTGCTTGTTTGTGTGAATAAAATCTTAATACATATAGGGGTGTAGGTTTCGAATATTATATCTGCCCAATCCTCAAATTTTCAATGGTAGGGGGAAAAAAAATGAAAGTGGACGGTACTATCATATGCATTAAAGTGTCTTTAGTGTAAGTCTGCTACATTTCGTTATTGCCTCATAGATTTCCTATATATAAATGCTGGGGTTTTTAAAAAATAAAAAAAATTACATTTATAAATTGAGTGTAAAATACGTTTAGTGCGCGCATCAACAAAATATGAAATCAGTGGGGTTTTTTTTATATAGTTTTAGTGTACAAAGTATTTCAGAATCTGTTTGGTGGACTACATTTGAAAAAAAACAAAAACAAACCTATAATTATTTTGTCCCATAAAGATTTAAGTTAGACACATACAATGTTTATAGCATGGATAGGGACTTTGACACCTAGCTGTGTAATGAGATTCATTCCAAAAAAAAAAAAAAAGGCCCCTTCTTTGCCTTCATATTGGTGAGCATTTTCCCCTACATTTTCTGTATTTAAAATATCCCCCCCCTCTTTTTTGTTTTTGTTTTTGTTTGTAAGCATTCATAAAAGGTTGCATTTTAATGCACGTTGAAAGTGTTGACATTTTGGTGTAGTTCCATAAATGCCACATCCGTGTTTTTTTAAAGCCCTGTTCGTTTTAAGGGGTTTTGTCGCCCGTGATGTGCTGATTTTTATTTGTGAATTGTATTTATTACAGCTGGGAAAACCCTTCAGATATTCAACATTGAAATGAAAAGCAAAATGAAGGCTCACACCATGACGGATGATGTCACCTTTTGGAAATGGATCTCCTTGAACACTGTTGCCCTGGTTACCGACAATGCAGTCTACCATTGGAGCATGGAGGGCGAATCTCAGCCAGTAAAGGTGTTCGACCGTCATTCCAGCCTCGCTGGGTGCCAGATTATTAATTACCGAACAGATGCGAAGCAGAAGTGGCTGCTCCTGACGGGAATATCTGCCCAGGTACTTATACATATCAAGGTTATTTCTTAATATATCAAGTATATAGGTATATAAAAAGGCTAAAATTAAGCTCCAATTCTACATGAAGACTTTTTACATTAAATCTAGATCTGTACGTGTATAAACAAGCTTGCTTTGATACTTTGCAAAACGAGTAAACGCGTATCTACGTGTGATTTTAATGGTAACTTTTGTTCTTTTAAGTGGTTTCTTATATGTACCCATTTGTGTTTCGTTATTCAGCAAAATCGTGTTGTTGGAGCCATGCAGCTTTACTCTGTGGACAGAAAAGTTTCACAGCCTATTGAGGGACATGCAGCCAGCTTTGCTCAGTTCAAAATGGAAGGCAATGCTGAAGAATCAACATTGTTTTGCTTTGCTGTAAGGGGTCAAGCCGGTGGCAAGGTGAGACTTTTGTATTATGGCAACCTGTCATGCCTCCAGGATCACAGGTCAGTCCAGACTAGGACTGGATTCTCATTGTCCCCACTTCACCTAAACGTAGGTGGAAATAGTTTCTAATATGTGCCTCTTTTGGGCAGTCACCTTGATTTGAAGACTTCAAGAAATCAATCAGAATTCAGGTTTCCTTTCAAAATGTTATACAATGTTTGCCTTTTCTAGCTTTGTGTCCTTCATTATTTTAATATAAAATAGATTGTCTTAACAGATCATGTAAGAAAATGGCTCTGGTGCTTCTTAGATATATTAACGTAACCAGAGATTTATTTTCCGACCTCACATGGTCACACTGATCATTGTTTTATTCTCAAAGTGGTTGCACTCGTTTATGTTCTAGCTTCAGTACAAATGAGTAGCACGTTTTAGTGGTTGTTATTGTATTAACCAAGATTTTCTGGTCAGATCCCTATATACATTCTTTCACCACAGGGTTGCTGATGTGTTTCAGTAAGTCTAACATGTGTCATGCCTTTTTAAACATATTTGTTATGTTCCATAGTTGCACATCATTGAAGTTGGGACACCACCTACAGGAAACCAACCATTCCCAAAGAAAGCTGTAGATGTCTTCTTTCCTCCAGAAGCCCAAAATGATTTTCCAGTTGCCATGCAGGTATGTCCAGAATAAAATATTTATTTTCTGTACTGCGAAAGGACGTGTGTGTGTGTGTGTATATTTATATATATATATATATTATATAATATATATATATTATAATTAATGAGATACCTGATAAATATCCAGGATTGTAAAATGTTTTTTTGTGCCACGTATTGTATGATGTTTCTTAAAATAAAACTCTCTTACAGATAAGCAGTAAGCATGATGTGGTTTTTCTGATAACAAAGTATGGGTACATTCATCTTTACGATCTGGAAACTGGCACCTGTATCTACATGAACAGGATCAGCGGAGAAACCATATTTGTTACTGCCCCCCATGAGGCCACTGCCGGAATTATCGGTGTAAACAGAAAGGGTCAGGTAAGCGCAATCTACTAACTGGCATCTACTCTGGTACCCAGTCCAGGCTTTTATATACCGGCTTGTTTGGTTGTACCTTTTGCATGAGATTTCTGGTTCTATGTATTCTAAAACCTGCCTTTGTTTTCTTTTGCATACCTTGTACATGATGAATTGTAGTCATTTGATGTGTATGTATGAATGAATTTCTGTACTGTTACTTTCAGGTTCTTTCAGTATGCGTCGAAGAGGAGAACATCATACCATACATCACCAATGTCCTACAGAACCCTGACTTGGCTTTGCGAATGGCTGTTCGAAACAACCTCGCTGGAGCGGAAGAACTTTTTGCTCGCAAATTCAATGCTCTCTTTGCACAGGGAAATTATTCAGAGGCTGCAAAAGTGGCTGCAAATGCACCAAAGGTATGGATTTTTTTCATTATACCATCTTATTTGTATAAAGCAACATCCCATGTTTAGAGCATAAAGGCAATTCTTACTGTATTCGGTTTGGTGGAAGAAACACTACCAATCATTCCATATTATTAGGGTGTAAAACAAACATTTGGTTTTTGTAGTTTTGCCATCAAAATAAATGAGTGAGAAAAAACCCCAAACAAAGTGGTGCTTTGTTAAATTAGATACATTTTTATGGATTCTTAGTTTTTATCTATGGTTTGCATGTTTTAAGGTGTTGGTATTTATAAATGTTTTTTTTGTTTTTCCTCTTAAGGGAATCCTACGTACACCTGACACTATACGGCGTTTCCAAAGTGTTCCTGCTCAGCCTGGTCAAACATCTCCTCTGCTCCAATATTTTGGCATTCTCTTGGATCAAGGTCAGCTTAATAAGTATGAATCATTGGAGCTCTGCAGGCCTGTACTTCAGCAAGGGCGCAAGCAGCTTCTGGAGAAATGGCTTAAAGAGGATAAGGTTAGTCTTTAAACAAGTCTGAATTAGAAAACTAATTCAACTGTTGCATATCATTACTAACTGTCGCAGATAAAGTGACTTAACTTTAGTTCTTGTAGGGCATGGATGTAAACTAGCATAATGTAGCCATCAAGCCAGAGCCACCATCAGAAATCTTGGGGCCCAGTACATGCTTAATGCTTGGGGCCCCCATGCCATCTCACTGTCCCCCTCACTGTTCCACCCATCACTCCGCCTTAAGATCCTCCCATAAGTACACCTTATGAGCACAGAGGCAAACCTGGGGTGAGTGGCATCTGGGTGCAGTATTTCTTCAAGGCCCGCCTACAGCAAAACGCAAACTCAGTTGAACACACACACTCTGGTACTGTACACTCACATACACACCTCTCCCATGTGCCACTAGCCCCAGGCTCACCCCTGACGCTCCAGCAACATATGCTGACACACATGCCAACACCAAATATAAATACACATACTCGTGCATACACCATATAGCTAGACACACAGGCTAACGTCATATACTCACCAACATAACAGTGGCGCGCACACATGCCGACACCATACGCTCATGTACATTAATGCTAACCCCTGCAAGATAATGTTGGGACCCCCAAGCTCCTCCTAGACACACTAACACACACACATAC
This sequence comes from Spea multiplicata, assembly GCA_009364415.1. Classification (NCBI taxonomy): domain Eukaryota; kingdom Metazoa; phylum Chordata; class Amphibia; order Anura; family Pelobatidae; genus Spea; species Spea multiplicata. Next base: position 23,690,290 of record VKOC01000002.1, read on the forward strand.
TTACACACTAGCGTACCTACACACAGGATCATACTAACATATGCACATACTAATACACACACACAGTAACATACTTGCACATCCTTACTTTCAGACACACAGACTAACATACTGCACGTTATTTACAGACACGCACTTACCCTTGGTTCAGGAGGGGAAGGCTGGTGCTAGTGCTTCTGACCCCCAAAGTACTGGGTGCTTCCCTATGGCCAAGTTTTGGGGGGGGGGCTCCCAGCTCTCTCATGTGAGAGCAGGGCAGCTGGAGCCCCCCTACTTGGTTGGGCCCGGGACAGATGGCGGCCTGGCATCACCCAGAATCGCTGAAAGCATTCTGGAGACTCGGTAGCATGCTTTGTAGAAATGTGCACTCATTTATGCAGATGTCACAAACATCCAACCTTTCAAACAAGTTCATTTTTAATTCAGTCGATTCAGCATTTTGAAATCATAACATAGAGGTTGGTTGACAAACTGACCAATACAGATTTTTGGATATGTGTGTCTTTGTTTTAGAAATGTTGTTGCAGAGTGAAAATGCACAGGGCTTACCCATATCTTACCCATATATATTGTAATAATGTATTATCAGTATTTAACTTATTATATGCTAACAAATGTTATGTGCTGTGTACAAATAGCTGGAGTGTTCAGAAGAACTGGGAGATCTTGTGAAATCTGTGGACCCTACCTTAGCCCTGAGTGTCTATTTGAGGGCTAATGTTCCAAACAAGGTTATTCAGTGCTTTGCAGAGACTGGACAGGTTCAGAAGATTGTTCTGTATGCTAAAAAGGTAAAACCGCCCACGTCGTTTTAAATTCTGTGATATGCTAAGGGGAACATTTTGTGTGCTTGTGAGCCTTTATTTTCCTTATTTCTATTAGAAATGAAAGAAAAATGTGGTTGAAAATGCATTTGTTTGTAAGTAAAACATCAACATATTCTGTCTCTAGGAAGCACTTCTCTGAATTGACCTCAATAGTTAATTTTACTAGAATATGGAATGTTTAATTGAACTTTTTTTATATATTTATATACAATCTTATGCTGTGCCATGGACTTTAATTTGATTTATCTAGCCCTTAGAAAGCATTGATCCAAGCATCCAAAATGTCAATGTTCTCCTGAAATATATATAAATAATATTATACTTTATTATTATGATAGCAAGTGAATTGTTTCCAAAGTTGAATTTGTTACGTAATTTGCTTTGTTTTATTTGCAGGTTGGTTATACTCCAGACTGGATTTTCCTTCTGAGAAATGTCATGAGAATTAACCCTGACCAAGGACAGCAGTTTGCCCAAATGTTGGTCCAGGATGAAGAGCCGCTTGCTGATATCACCCAAGTAAGTCGTAGTACTAAATGACCGTGGAGGAACTGGACAGATTGTTTTTAAAAAGATTTTCTTTAACATTCTTTATTTTCTCTTTAGATTGTGGATGTGTTTATGGAATACAATCTTATCCAGCAGTGTACTGCTTTCTTGCTGGATGCTTTGAAAAACAATCGTCCAACAGAGGGCCCGCTGCAGACTCGTCTGCTTGAGATGAACCTAATGCATGCTCCTCAGGTAGGATTCTCTATGGACTGTACAACCCTCTTACCATGCTATGTTAAAAAGACATGATTTCATCAATCTCTAATCATTCAATCAAGGAAATATATTAACATTATATATAATTATTACAGCACACATTATTGGTAATTTAGGGCCAAATGGCAATCAGATGTACAGGGTTGTTTTTGGTTTTTTTTATCTAAAAAAAAAAAAAGTTTCCATAGACATACATTTACAAATACATAAGGTTGATGTTCTTTGGATATTTTCATGTTTTAAGTCATTTTACACTTGATCATTTATGTATCTTTTTTTTTGTGTGCAGGTTGCAGATGCTATTTTGGGCAATCAAATGTTTACTCATTATGACCGCGCTCACATCGCCCAGCTCTGCGAGAAAGCAGGCCTCCTTCAGAGAGCTCTGGAGCACTTCACTGATTTATATGATATCAAGCGTGCCGTAGTCCACACTCATCTTCTCAATCCAGAGGTGAGACTAAATCACAGGTTATTCTGGGGTTAGAGTGGGTTGGCGCAGCAGGTGGTGTTCTTAAAATGTGAATGGGTCGGCTTTAAAGGCAAAATGTGATTTGAGTTGTGGTAGGAGAGTTATCTGCCAAGTTCAATAAAATCCTTTGTTTTCTCTTTGGACCATTTACACAAGTCAGGGTTTTTTGGTTTGCTTTTTCTTCCTATACATCATCCCAACAGGGAATAACCTGTGATGGGTAGAAGTTCAATTTTGCACCACAGTTTACCTGGCATTTCCATTTTCAATGCAAACCTAGCCACTTCTCAGTTGTTTAGTATGTTCTTCAGCTGTTTTTTTTTCTATGTATATATCTTTTGTTCATCTCCTCACAAGTGTGCATTGGAGGCCTGTGTGATGATCAGTAATACATTTAAGTATATCACCTACGCAGACTTGCGTCTGCATGAATCATTTCTTGAATTGTTCTCTCAAGTAATATAGAAAATGTAAATGTGGTTGGGTTGAAATGCCTAGCACATACTTACATGCTTAATCTTAAAGCATCTTAATGGTGTCACCAGTGTCCCTTCATAGTTGATGTTTCATTGTATAGAACAACTTAAAGGCTAGATAATTCCTTCTGACTGCTTATTTCCGCCCGTAACTAAAGAACTTCAGTGACATTTTACATTTTTTTTTCCCGTTTCATATATTTATTTGGGAGCTGACACCATAGTCTCATTAACTCATGATTAACCCAATGTGTGTCTTGTATTGCAGTGGCTTGTGAATTATTTTGGCTCACTATCCGTTGAGGACTCTCTTGAATGCTTACGAGCAATGCTTTCTGCAAACATCCGGCAGAACCTTCAGATTTGTGTACAGGTTGCTTCCAAGTACCACGAACAGCTCTCCACTCAGTCCCTCATTGAACTTTTTGAATCTTTCAAAAGCTTTGAAGGTAAGTAAACCACTTGACTAGAGATGGAAAGGAAACTATATGAATTTTTCTTTTAAATATTGCTCAGAGAAATAACGGCTTTTGGTGAAAATCAGTATTCCGCTTGATATTTTTTTATAAACTGTTGTTTACCACCAGATTTCGTTAGCAACTCTGTTTACATCATCTGTACTTTTTAGGTGTATAAAATGTTTTTTGAGCAAATCAGGTTATGCATGATTTTTATTACATTTTTTCTTTGCCTGGCAACTGTGTACCTGCAAGTATTTGATTAGTGGTAGCATCGGTAAAATTGCATTTAGTAGACGTGCAAATGGGCCGAAAGGGATTCAGGTGAAGTTTTTTTGACTCATTCATTTTTGTGCATTTGTTGCCCGGTGCCCCCATTCACTCTCTCCCACACTCTCTATCTATCCCTACCTTCTCTGCCAATTACTTCCGCATCTTCTTCATGTTCTCCCTCCTCTATTTTATGATTAATCTTCAATCCTTAATCTCCTTTCTTCATCCTTATCTCTGCTGACATGGCCCGGCGCCAAATCTGCCAAAAGGGTGGCACTGCAGTGACACCCTCTCCGATCTTCCAGAAGGAAGAGGACATCACCGAATGCGCAGACTGAGGGCAACTATGGTGTGGCTTGTGGTCACATCATCTCTCTGATCTTCCAATTGATGGGATAGGACGTCGATGCAAGCATTGTCATTTTGCCCTCATGTGAACTGAGGGAATATGATGGCTCTTGTGGTGCCGTCATCTCCCCAATCCTCCAAACGGGGGAGAGGACATCCCCACAGGCATTGTCATTTGCCCTCACGTGAACCAACTGTGGCGACCGGATCTCCATCCTTTTGGCAGAAATTCCCATGGGGTTATGTCTGCAGAGATCCAGACGAAGAAAGAACATAGCAGATTAATGATTGAAGGTTGAATATAGAAAAGAGAAGATAGAAGTCGCGAGAGTGGTTGTCAGAGGCAGTAGGGAAACACTGAGAGAGTGAGTGAATGAGAATAAGACTGCGAGTGAATATGGACCCATGAAGTTCTGGTGAAAATGTAGAGCTTTTTACTTCATTTTCATCCGGTTCTTGGAGGGTCTGGCCTCTTTTCGGGGGCTCTGTACGAATTGCCGAAATTACCAAAATTCTGTAAATTTGTAATTCGTACAAATCCGAATGCACAAGTCTAACATTTAGTAGTACCCGAGGCACTACTACCTTTGGTGGTAATATATGAAATGAAGTCCTTTCATCTGAGTAATGATGTGATTATATTTTCAGGGCTTTTCTACTTTCTTGGATCAATCGTCAACTTTAGCCAGGATCCCGATGTCCATTTCAAATACATCCAGGCCGCTTGCAAAACTGGGCAAATCAAGGAGGTGGAGAGAATTTGCAGAGAAAGCAACTGTTACGACCCAGAGAGGGTGAAGAATTTCCTGAAGGTAATGACATGTATCTGGTCTGACATGCTCCTGTCCTCATTGGTAACATACAGTTCAAGGTTTCAGGATTTCCTTTTAAACTTAGCGTAGTGCCTCTGGGTTAAGGAGACTTGAGTGACTAATTAACCTGCTTGTGCTGACGTGAGGAGGTCTTGGAAACCTGAACTCTTCTGGGTCCATGGGTATTAGGGATAGAGCCACTCATCTAGAACATAGTTAATATTTGGCCCTTTCTTTTAGAGTTGTGCTGTATACATTTCCACAGCTGCTTAGTTGTTCCCCAATTAACAAAACCAGGTCAGCCTAGATATAAACAGTTGTATACGTTATAGCTATAAAAGGATTTTGCAGATGAGCTGACCACTTAGATTTTATTTAATTTCTGATGTATGTGTGAGTGGAGACAGATAGATAGATAGAAATATGACAGAGGCTGGTGATTTTCACCAGTTTGCCTTCTGGTGCTGAAAACCAACAAATTTGTAAAAATTGATCATTGTTTGTTCCAATTGGGTAAGCTTACTGCTTACATTGCCTAGTGATGGGCCAGATGTTTTACATACCTCCCTTACATACGCTACATTACAATAAAAGTGTAGAGGCAAAATAATCACATTCTTCACAAGTAACACACACACACACACAGACCTTTTGTTCATTGTAACAAGTGTGTTGTGTAAAGGGGGTATATTAGCACGCTCTTTAAATGCATATAAACAATTTCCTGATGGCAGTTGTTGTTTTTTGTGCTTTTCCATTTGTCTGTGGAATGAGCAGGACATGTACAAGGTAAATCTCTTGCGTAGGATCCCCACCTGCTTTCCTATATTTCCAGTGTAATTGTATTTTGTAAGATCTCATGTCAGAAAGAATCCCCATAAAGTGCAATCTTTAGTTATCCATTGTTTTTTGTTAGAGTGCTAAATATTGACAAAATATTAACTTTCGTGCAGTCAGTCGGTGTCCCTGTAAATCATTTCTGGCACAAGACTTGGTACTTTTGGCATTTGAATAAGGTGCTGCCATTGTGCCCTCCCTTGGGCATCTTGACCTGTTGTGCAAACGAACCAGGTGCATGATGTTTGTATTTTTATTTATTTCTATTTTTGTGGCTGATTTGTAATAGTTATTTCAGTTATAGAAGCTGCTTTTGGGTTTGCCTGTTGCGTTGATGCTCACCAAATTTTCTCCATGCTTTTTACAGGAAGCTAAGCTAACAGACCAACTGCCCTTGATAATTGTATGTGACCGCTTCGACTTTGTCCATGATCTTGTTCTGTATCTGTACAGAAACAACTTACAGAAGTACATCGAGATTTATGTACAAAAGGTGGGTGTCACTTAATATCTTGAACCATTTACAAATGCATTTACTTTCGCTGTAAATATAATAAAACCTCCAAAAGCACAGTCTGCATGAAGAGCATTGTAAACTGTGGTCCCTGATGTGTATTAATGTGCAGGTTAGTAATTGGTTTTCCATATGTTCTAAATTATATTTGTCTATAATAATACAATACACCTTATAAGGGTTATTAGTTAATTGAGCTCAAATAAACTGGGGTATTATTTCCCAAATGGATGACCATTTTCTTTAATAAGAGCTGTAAAATAGCTGTGTTCAATATGCTCAGCGGTCATTTTTCCAACTTATTTTTCGTAATAGGTGAATCCGAGTCGTTTGCCAGTTGTTATTGGAGGTTTACTCGATGTGGACTGCTCTGAAGATGTTATCAAAAACCTTATCCTTGTTGTTAGAGGTCAATTCTCCACTGATGAGCTTGTTGCTGAAGTCGAGAAAAGGAACAGGTATTTGTTATGGCTTTTATACAGTGTTTTTTTTTTTTTTTTAATACATTCTTAGCCTTACTTTACAATGGGGTCAGTGTGGTTGAACTGGGAGCCAAATTAGTGGACAGCTTACTTGTCTTTTAATGGTTTGGTACTCCTTAGCCTGGGTGTTTACATTAACGCATGCATGTAAGCAACCTGGAAGGCCTTTCGATGTAGAAAAGAATGACTTTCAGTACAAGGAGGCAGCTTGATCATCTGGTAGAAGTCTCGTGAGTTTGAATTTTCCATGACTATATATGTTCCTGATTGTCGTCTGGTCTCATGGTGTCCAGATGATCAATGGCTTACAGTTAAAATACAACTCTTCATCTTAATGTGGGTGCTCATTTTGTACCCATTCATCCCTACCAGGCTGAAACTGCTGCTGCCATGGTTGGAATCCCGAATCCATGAGGGATGTGAGGAGCCTGCCACTCATAACGCGTTAGCTAAAATCTACATCGACAGCAACAATAATCCCGAACGATTTCTTCGCGAGAACCCATACTATGACAGCAGAGTGGTTGGAAAATATTGTGAGAAGAGAGACCCACATCTGGCATGTGTGGCTTATGAACGTGGCCAATGTGACCTGGAACTAATAAATGTATGTATTTAATATAATAGCCTTTATGTCATGTATTAATGCCCCATTATCTTTTATTTTGTTTTCCCAGATAAAAAGTACCATTGTGTTGGTTTGTTGCATCTTATAATTAGGTGTTCGTAAATGCAATGAGAACAAATGATTATTATTTGTAATTATCAATTATTACTCTATTATTACTTATACATTTAATATCAGTACAGTTTTGGGAGAATAAAAGTCTTTGTTTTCGTTATCCTTTTTAATAGGTTTGCAATGAAAATTCTCTCTTCAAAAGCTTGTCACGATACCTCGTACGTCGCAAGGATCCTGAATTGTGGGCTAGTGTCTTGTTGGAAAGCAATCCATACAGGAGGCCTCTGATAGATCAGGTAATGCTTGAGGTGTCTCTTTATGTATTCAAAAATGTCGCAATGTAAAAAAATAAACCAAAAAAACGAAGCAATTGTGCAGGGAATTGCAAGGACATATTAGTAACTTTTGATTGTTTGAATACCTGTCCATGGCTGCCAATCTGGTCTTATTCCCACAAATGTGTAGTTGGTGGTTGGCACAAAAGCTTAAAATAACTTACTAATTGAATCGGTGTGGCTTGAAATATTACGATTTTAATTAGTGTGAATTAACCGCTTCTTTACTCGGTGTTTGTGCTCAAAACCTGAGTTTTTTCAGCTTTTTAATTTCTCGGTTTTTTTATGTACCTGATGCTTTTGGAGCAGTGAGTTACGGATAAGGCAAGGTCTAATGATATATACTCTTTTTGTGCAGGTTGTACAAACAGCATTGTCTGAAACCCAGGACCCAGAAGAAGTGTCTGTAACAGTAAAAGCCTTTATGACGGCAGACCTTCCCAATGAGCTCATTGAGCTGCTAGAGAAGATTGTTTTGGACAACTCTGTCTTCAGTGAGCACAGGTAAAAAAAAAACAATGGGGACATATGGGAACTTTACAATGCACATGCCCTGGGGAATGGCTATAAACATTGCACCATTGCTTTTGCCATTACTGAGCCTGCAGTATCATAGCCCAACAATACACAACATTAAGGGTATAGCTGCCTAGTCTACTTTTCTGTGTATACACTTTATTGTATAATAATAGGACTTTGCCCTCTACAGAAATCTGCAGAATCTCTTGATCTTGACTGCAATTAAAGCTGACCGCACCAGAGTCATGGAGTACATCAACCGCCTGGATAACTATGATGCCCCGGACATTGCAAACATCGCCATCAGTAACGAGCTCTACGAGGAGGCATTTGCCATATTTAGGAAATTTGATGTCAACACCTCAGCTGTACAGGTAATTGACACATAAGAGTGCTTAGTTAAAACCATATATAATTGGTGTTGTGGTGATAAATTAAAATATATATAAATCTATAATTTGAAGGTTCTGATTGAGCATATCGGGAATTTGGATCGTGCCTATGAGTTTGCTGAGCGCTGCAATGAACCAGCTGTTTGGAGCCAGCTCGCTAAAGCCCAGTTGCAGAAGGGCATGGTGAAGGAAGCCATTGATTCTTACATTAAAGCAGATGATCCATCTTCTTACATGGAAGTTGTACAGGCCGCCAATGCCAGTGGTAAGCGTTTTATTTTGTTTCATAGGCCCGGTCACTATAGGTGATTTCTTTTATCAGCCTTGGATGAGTACGCTGCTGGTTACAACTCTTGAATTTGCATTATTGAATATGCTGCATGTAGTTTTGGCTCTCATCTTTTGTTTTGGTTGTTTTTTTTTCTTCAGGGAACTGGGAAGAGTTGGTTAAGTACCTGCAGATGGCAAGAAAGAAGGCACGCGAATCATATGTAGAAACAGAGCTTATCTTCGCTCTCGCCAAAACCAACCGTCTCACAGAACTTGAGGAGTTTATAAACGGACCAAACAATGCTCACATTCAACAAGTAGGTAGTGGGCCATGGTACTTATGGTGTTTAACATTGATGTATTCATTTTTTTTTATTATTATTGCAGTCTACTCCAACAATGCGTACAACAGAGACATCATCAATGTAGATTTAGAGCACATTATAGTGCAATTCAACATAAATCAACCAAATTAAAAGACTAAATGCATGCAGATAGTTAAGCAACCAAGTTCCAGGGTTGTGCTACTTATCCAGTAGCTTGTCTAAATATATATAAACCATTAAATGTACGTTCCTCAATTGGACAGCTGAAAAAGCTCTGAACCATGATCTGTCAAGCTGTGGCCACTGCACTACCTTCCACATCCACCTTTAACAACCATTTACATAAATCTGAGGACAGACATTATGCCCACGTGCCATTGAAGACCCACCTTGTATCTACACATTTGTTTAGAATCTCAAATTATTGAAACTAACCATATACTCAATCAGAAAATACACGTTTTCCAGCTTAAACTATCTGATGCTATGCTTTCTGAGCATTTTAAAGATATTCTTCAGCATGGAATAATTGTCCTATTTGGAGCCAGTTAAGGATTTTGGTTATTTTTTAAATGCAGGTTGGTGACCGCTGCTACGATGAAAAAATGTATGATGCTGCTAAGCTCCTCTATAACAACGTCTCCAACTTTGGCCGTTTGGCATCCACGCTGGTTCACCTGGGAGAGTACCAGGCTGCTGTGGACGGGGCCCGCAAGGCAAACAGCACTCGTACCTGGAAAGAGGTGAGGCGCTGGTTCTCTTAGCATTTTTACTTTTCTACTCCCTACGACCTTAAAGATTTCTTGAACATATGTTTTTATATCTTTAGGTTTGCTTTGCTTGTGTTGATGGCAAAGAATTCCGTCTGGCTCAGATGTGCGGCCTTCACATTGTTGTACATGCAGATGAACTGGAGGAACTAATAAATTATTACCAGGTAAGCAGAAGTACAATTACCAAATTATTATTACTACTACATTATTATTAATAGGTCTTGCTTTACTCATTGTACTAAATTGACACCTTTCACTGCTACTTACATTGTTATAGTTCTTTAATGTGATTACATCTGATTCACCCATTTCAATTTTAATTATTAACTTTAATTTCATTTCTTTACACATTTTTTCTCTACCCTATTTACTCTATTTCTAAGGTCGAATAATTTTTTCTTCCCTTCCTAGGATCGTGGGTACTTTGAAGAACTTATCACCATGCTGGAAGCAGCCCTGGGCCTGGAGCGTGCACATATGGGCATGTTCACTGAGCTAGCAATTCTGTATTCCAAATTCAAGCCACAAAAAATGAGGGAGCACTTGGAACTTTTCTGGTCGAGAGTCAATATTCCTAAGGTAATATGCGATACTGTGTAGACATATCAGTAGCTATGAGTGACCACCAACAGGTTGAATTTCTAACACTTGTCAGTAGATACTATTAAAATGTATGACTAAATTATCTGAAAATGCTTGTGTGTCATTCTGTAGGTGCTGAGAGCGGCTGAACAAGCTCATCTATGGGCAGAGTTGGTGTTCCTTTACGATAAATACGAAGAATATGATAATGCCATTATCACGATGATGAGTCACCCCACAGATGCATGGAAAGAAGGGCAATTTAAAGACATCATAACAAAGGTAAATGACATGGTTTATATCGTTGTCTGAAACGGGTTCTCCTATTGTGTGTGTGTATATATATATATATATATATATATATCACATTTGACAACTACCTGGTTCTAGATGTGAACAGGTGACCTCATGCATAGCAAGCAGTTATTTTTCTCTTGTCACACATCATACCTTGTCTAAATTTGGATCTCTAGTTTTGTTACGCATAGAAGTTTACATCTATCATTCGTTAAGGGACTCTACAGTTACGTGGCACTCTACACTAAATCATAGAATTGAACAAAAACTGCATCTTGGCTTGTTTCCTATGCGTCTGTGCGATTGAAAATAATCTTGGCAAGCACCTTCACATATTCAGTTTTCAATGTTTTTTTTCCCCGTTATAGGTGGCCAATGTTGAGCTGTATTACAGAGCAATCCAATTTTATTTGGAGTTCAAGCCACTGTTGTTGAATGATCTCCTAATGGTATTGTCACCAAGGCTAGACCATACCCGTGCAGTCAACTACTTCAGCAAGGTAACTAATAGTACTGTACTAACACAAGTAGCCTTTTCTAAAGCACTCTTACTAAATAGATTTTACAGTCTGAATAATATGTGTATAAACATAACAATACCTTGTAGGTTTTTTCAAAGTTTCATGTCTGCAAGACAATGACTACCATACTACTTTTTCTTGCGGTGTAGGTGAAGCAGCTACCACTGGTTAAACCATATCTGCGTTCCGTTCAGAATCATAACAATAAGTCTGTCAACGAGGCTCTAAACAACCTATTCATTACTGAAGAAGATTATCAGGTACGTCTTGCGCACAAGAGTTATAAGACATGTTGTAGAGTTATTATTAGTATATTTTTTTTTCTTTCTAGTAAAGGCGTTCTGTTGAAAAGAGTTGACTCGTTCTGTTTTTACAGGCGCTTCGCACATCAATAGATGCATATGACAACTTTGATAATATTTCTCTGGCTCAACGCTTGGAGAAACACGAGCTGATTGAGTTTCGGCGAATTGCTGCTTACCTCTTCAAAGGCAATAACCGCTGGAAACAGAGTGTGGAGCTTTGCAAGAAGGACAGACTTTACAAGGTACTTGACATTTATTTAGGTTATAATTTAGCCAAGGTCATATTGGTAAATTACACAAAATTATCAAAAAAAAAACGGCTGCCGGCTACAGGACTTCCGTTTTGAGAAGCGTGATTGGCACGGGTGTAACTTGATGCATAAAACTTTGATATATTTACTTTTAGTTCTAATCTAGAAATTGTTTAATTGAGGGGAGACAAGAGATGACGCCTGTGCATGTTGCATCATCTTTTAAGCACCTTTTAAACTTTGTTTAACATTTCCACAAAGCCCCCTTTTTCCCCATAGAAACAGTATTGCTGTATTGTCATATATATTAAAATATGTAACATTTGAACCTTTACCGGTCAATAGTTGATGAGTGGTGCGACATTTCTGCATATATAGTTTCAAACAGAGTTTTGACGCAGAATGTTTCTATCTCAGGATGCTATGCAGTATGCCTCCGAATCCAAAGATACAGAGCTGGCCGAGGAACTTCTACAATGGTTTTTGTTGGAAGATAAAAAAGAATGCTTTGCCGCCTGTCTCTTCACATGCTATGACCTGCTGAGGCCAGATGTGGTGATGGAAACTGCTTGGAGGCACAACATTATGGATTTTGCCATGCCCTACTTCATCCAGGTCATGAGAGAGTACTTAAGCAAGGTAAGATAATAAAAAAAGAACTGGTTATTTCTTTCAAATGGACATCACATATCGGATCTCTGCATCAGTACTTGAGCTAATGCATGCGCCATCTCCAATTCCATCACCGATTATCTCACTGAAAGGGCAGAAATGTAAGTGTTGAAACAAACGCCATGTCTGTCCCTGCTCATGGCCTGCATCAAGTTGTCTACCCTGGAAGTGTTCATTGTAAATCTGGCACAGTCATCTTTTTTTAACCCTTGCTTTCTGTACCAGAAATGTCTGATTTAAGCCATACCAATTCTGTATGTTTTAAGAAATAGTTAATGCCCTAACTGCTTATATGACATTGCGGGAGGGACCTAATTCAGAAATTAGATAAGCACTCTTGATATTAAACAGTACATTTTTGGTGAAATATTTGCTTTGCTATACCTATAATCAATCTTTGGTTTTCTAGATAATTTCCACATCATTTATTAAAGGTATGCATTAGCAGTAAACCTCAATACCCACCACTTTTTCTAAATATTAAATAGTTAGCAATTTGCTAAACTTATGTTGTTCGTGTTTCTACGCCACCAAACAGTAGTGTGTCATTTGCAAACAGTACAACACCCTACATGATTTATTCAACACTATTATAAATCTGTTCTATTTTCTATAAACGACATTAAAGTCACCCACAGTGTGATGACGGTGGATCTGTACTTTTTTGCCTTTATCCATGTTTGGGGGGGTTTTTTTTGTGTTTTTTTTTGTGCTGGTGTACAGTGACTTAATATTTCTGTACAATACAAAACATACAGTATATATTATATATATATATATATATATATATATATATATATATGTAGGGTTAACTCATTAATTCTGTGCAGGTTTTTACTGTACTATTGGAACGTCTCTTCTGCTCATATTCTGCATTTAGTTCCACTGGCTGCTGAAAATATTTAACTGTCATAGGAAATCTACATTTCTTTGGAAGTAAAATCCTGCACCTTCATGTAATAACTCCATATAATGATTTCGATGTAGGCTGTGTGCATTAAATCCTTCATAACCTCTATTCTACAGATACAAACCGTGTTCTGTAGACTGTCAGTGTAAAGATAAATATGGCGACTATATTCCCATTACTGTACACACTACTGCTGGATAGTTATGCCTTTTTGGACTAACGGTCTGTCGCAGTCTATAAATGTAAGCTCCCATCTGTCCTGTAGGATAACCCTCATTAAAGGGCTAAACACCAGCAGTCATCACACACAAATTCCCTGTCTGTACACAGTCATTGAATTACGTATGTTTAATATTCCACAGATTTTTTTTTTTGAGGTATTGTTATTTGTGCAACATTGTCAAGTTGTGTGTAACCAGGGCTTGTTGAAGATTGAAACCAGGCTTGTGCATCTTATTCTCCCCCCCCCTATCATGTATATTTTGATTTTATATCTTTCCTAACTGCTTTTTTCCTTTTGCTTATTCTTTCTTTTTATGCTCAATGTAAGATTTGATTTTCTAAGCTGCACCCTCTGAATTCCTTTTCAGGTTGATGCAATAAAGGAAAAGGTGAAAGTTGATTCTTGTTTTCCATCTTTAAACCTGGAAGACTAAGTCTAAAGAATCTGCATGAGTTTTCCACTCTTCCTTTTTTTTTTACACTTTCACTTACTGCTGCTTTCCTCTTTTCCAAACTCACCGATAGCCTCTGCGGGCATTCTAAACAGCACTAAAATAGTTACAATTAGGAGATTGTATAGTAGTTGTTGTTGCTAATGTAAACTAATAAAGTTACTAAACCTTGGTTCACAGTCCGTAATGTCGGTTTTGAGGCTACAATCAAAAGGATGGACAGAATATATAAAGTTTAAAATACTACATGAGTTTATTTGCTTAAGAAGCCACCTTCACGGTTCAGGGCATCTGTTACTGAAGACACTTGTGGTGAAGGTTCCACTTTGTGTTTTCACCTAGCCTACCCCTTAGAAAAGCAATCTAATCTGCACTATTAGCACAATAGAAATTCCCATGGGTTCAACCTAGACCCACTCATTGCACAATCTGGAACCTCAATCACTGATGTCTAGAAATACATGTGTATGAAGAAAGGAACGTCACAATCCAGTTAGCCAGGGCTACTGGAAGTTTTAGTACTTCTTGTGCTATTATTTCCCAGGCTATATTCTGTTCCTGGTTCCAAAGTTTGCGGCTTCATTCTCTCGGTCAGAAACATGTTAAGTATGATCGTTTTTTAGCCGCATTGACACATCTCTTGAACGTGTCCATCCTTCAGATTCGATCTCTTGTTTGAATGCGTTACGGAACTGTGATCCACACCCCCATTCTGTTTTACTAATAATCTACTGACAGACAAAATTATAGAACGGAAGTGGATTTTCCAATTTTCTTCTGGTGCCCACCTCCTGTGGTGTCAATGCTTTTTGCATTCTTTGTAGGTTATCACTAAGAGTGAATCTTTCTGTCCATGTTTAAATTGAGCAGTGAAAGATCCTTTAAGCGTGACACCTTGAGCAGAAATATTGTCCATCTACAATGTTTCTTCATATGGCTTTTATACGGGAATTGGAAAACGGCTGGCATTTAATTGCTAGTTTAAGCCAATTTAAGAAAAGCTACCTTTATTTGATATAAAGAAAGGGGAAGGTCGTTCTTAATTACTGATTTAGGTAGCGCCATTATATTCTGCTGTGCTGTACAATTATAGATTATGCCCGTGCTGGACACCATAGCATGTGTGCGCTGAACTTTTTTTTCAGTCATTTGGGAAAGTCATAATCTGCGGTTGATAAATAGTGATATTTTTTTTTTTTTTTAATAACACAAAATAAATTAAAGCAGGTAATGAAACTATAGTAGTGAGTTATGGTGTGTTTAAAGCAGCCGTTGCAAGTGCATCATCACAGCCTGAAAGTACTTTCCTCTTGGCTAAGTTAGGAGTCTGAATGGCTAAATCCTATGTTCAGATTTTACACCTCGCTTGCTTCAGTTCTGCTCTGTATTTTATTTATTTTTTTATTCCTAAATTTAGGTTATTACACAAAACACATCAAATGCATGTTTTATAGAAAATAGTAGTGGAAAAGCCTATTCATTTTTTTTAATTTTTTTTTTACACTCGTACTAACTGTGGTGAATTGCTCGTCTGGAGATCAGCGCTGCGGTGTTTGTTTTTTGTTAAGGAAAAGTGTCGCTTAGTAATTGCTACTGAATAAAAAGAAATTGATGTCAAAAATTGAGCTGTTTGAAATTGCAACTTTAATCTACTTAACTGAAATCTGTAAAACCATAGAAGGCAGTTGAAGTACAATTAAACTATTTTTGTGGTAGACACGTAAAGATTTAACACTCTTAATGTTTTTTAATCAACTTGTGTTAAAAAAAAAAAATTTAAAAAGAGCGGGAAATGTTCATGTATTCAGTTTGTTTGATCCAAACTGTACCAATTGTATATTTTTAAAATGTAACATGCAAGTTACTATTTTCTACATTTTTTTTTTTTAACGTCGTGCCCTCTGCTATGCATGCCGAAACATAAGCTCGCATGCGTTTGCGGTTCTTGGTTGGCCTGTTTTTTGGGGGGGTTTTGTTTGTTTTTTTCAATTTGAATGGACTTGTGTGAAGAAAATGTTAACCAACATTAGTTTCATTTTTTATGAAAGATTGCTTTGCCTACATTTGGAGCGGGAACCTTCATGAACATTGTTTAGGTGGGGTCTTCCAGGCCTTCACATTGGGAAACATAGTTGTAATATAGAGAGTGTAGTCTGCCAATACCTCTTCATCGCAAAACCTACAAGAGAAACATGGCAACTGAGGCTTTTAGCAAGATAGTAAATGTGTCTCTGAGGTGTTTTTCTGTAGCCGCTGGTATAGGTTGAGTTCAAGCAATACAGCCGAGCGGGTCTGTGGCAGGATTTGGGGCCCAAGGCATCTCTTCAGACGATGAGGCTATGAAATGAGGTCAGGGAATCATCTATAAAACTAAATTGCATGTGTATGCTTTTAATAAATTAAAAATAGCTTTGTTTTTTAATCACTCACTAGTTTTTGTGGCTGAAATTAGTTGTATTTTATAGTATATGTTAACGACTTGGAAGCCATCCGTGAGGCTGTTTTCTATATTCCTTTAAATTAGCTGTTGAAGGGCATCTAAAGGATTGGTTTACAATGTTGGTGCTTGGGCTGTTTGTGTAATATGTATAGCATTATTTTTTTAATAAATGTTCTTCTGTCTGTTGGGATTTTTTTTGGCACTTTTGGAGCGTTTTTCCCTGAAGTATAAAGCCTGCCTCTGTGTGTTATATGAAATTCTGTACCACTTTATAGTTTTTTTTATTAGTATCATTAATAATACAATTGTCACAAAATAAAACTGATCGTGTGAATCAAGTGATTTCTATTTTAATGAATAGAAATATTTAATATTTGGCACACGTTTAGCATTGCATACAAATGAAGTGTTTAGCACAAAGTAGAAAGAATTTCATTTGCACAACTCGCCAGTAGCACTGCTTTAAGTTACAAATACTAGCTCAGAGTTTTTAGCAAACGTTTTCTCAAATGTATATTAGACAAAGGTTTAAAGGACAGTCAATTTCTATACCACAAGGCTTACATTTTCTGAAAAGAAAAAAAAAAGCCTTAACATTGAGAAAAATCTGTTCATAAACCTTAAGGCTTTTCCATGTTTTTCATCAATATATAGTGTTTTATATCAGTTGGCTGCTGTTAATTTTGAACTGTTTCCTGTTCTTTCTCTCACCCCTCTCCCACCCATCCCAGGTTGATAAATTAGATGCGTCAGAATCATTAAGGAAAGAAGAGGAGCAAGCTACAGAGACACAGCCCATTGTTTATGGTAATATTGCCTTCTTATCCATATACCAGAGTTCTTAAGTTACATTCTCTTACACTAGGTTAACTAGGTTAATGTGGAGCTCTCTTGGGTGATCCAATTCTTACTATATGCTTGTATAAATGTTAGTGGTGGGCAATAATGTAAAGTAAGAATGTTTTTTAAAAAAATAGAAATGTTAATATAAATAGTTTATATAACAAAGTGCAAAGTGAGTGAACAAAAGAAAAATCCAATATTGTTTGACCACCCTTTGACTTCAAAACAGCATCAGTTCATCTAGGTATACTTGCACAAAGTCATGGATTTTGTAAGCATATAGTTAAGTGTAGGATTAAACAATTATATCAAACAAGTGCAATTTTAATATGTAGGTTGAAACACAATCATTAACTGAAACCGAAACAGCTGTGTAGAAGGAATAAAAACTGAGTAAGGAACACCCAAACTCACTAATGAGGTGAGAATGCTGAAGACAGTTTAATGTCAAAACTCATACACAATGGCAAGACTGAGCACAGCAACAAGACACAAGGTAGTTATACTATATTCGCCAGGTCTCTCCCATGCAGAAATTTTAAGACTGACCGGGGTTTATAGATGCTCTGTCTAAGCTCTTTTGAAGAAGCACAAAGAAACAGGCAATGTTGAAGACAATACACAGTGGTCGGTGAAGTGCACAAGGTGAGACACATCATGCTTCCCTTCACAATCAGAGGATGTCCAGCAGTGCTAAAAACTCAGCATTGACAGAAAACGGTGAGACCCTGGTACATCCATTTACTGTCTGGAGAAGTCTGGTCAGAGGTTGTCTTCATGGAAGACTTGAGGCCAAAAAAGCCATACCTCCAATGTGGAAACAACAAGGTAAAGTGACTGAACTCTTCACAAAAACACAAAACCTGAGTGTAGGAAAATTACAGCAGGTGCTCTGGACTGATGAGTTAAAATTGTAAATATTTGGCTCTAGCAGAAGGCAATTTACTGAAGGGCTGCAGAGCTGTACAAGTCTGCAGGCAACAGTAAAGCATGCAGGCATTCCTTGTTTGGAGTTGCATTTCTGTAGATGGAAATTTTGTCAGAATTAATGCTGAGAAGTACAGGCAGAGATGTATCCATCATGCAATAAAATTAGTGAGGCATATGATTGGCCCAAAATGTATTCAGCAGCATGACAAAGACCCCAAACATACAAAGTAATTAAGATTTTTTAAAATGTAAAGTGAAATGAAACATGGAGTTCTGGAAGTGATGGCATGGCCCCTACAGAGCCCTAATCTCAACATCATCAAGTCTGTCTGGGATTACATGAAAAGAGAGAGAGAAAAGCAATTGGGCTGCCTAAATCCACAGAAGAATTGTGGTTTGTTCTCCAAGATGTTTGGAACAGAGTTCCTTTAAAAAAGGAAAGGAAAACTGCAAGTGCACTTAGAGGAATTGATGGAAAGAGGAAAGGTGGTCACACCAAATATTGATTTGATTTAGCTTTTTATTCTGTTCACTCACTTGGCATACAGCATTTTATCTCACCTGCCTTTTGCTTTTTAGCATTGCTTATTTTTCCTGATGTAAAGAATAAGACCTTTATCAGTACTTACATTCAGGATAATTTAATGTTATGCATGTTTAAATTTCCTCATTGTATTAGCCTCTCACTTCTAATGGGAAGCTGTTCTATTTATGAACTACCTTTTCAGTATAATAATCTTCATTACTTTACATCTTATCCTCTGATCATCCAGTGTTTGACTATAGGCTATTGTTTATTCTCTGAAACATAATATACGTTAATTATTCTTATGTTACTTTATGGCTTGTATATCCCATAGTTCTTTAATAAGCCTTACTGGATATGTGAAAAAAATGAACAGCATTTTCCCCATACTTTTTCACCTGCTCTAGCTTAACCTGTAGCAGTGGCTTAACCTGTTCCCACCATTCACTTTAGGCCAACCACAGCTGATGTTGACTGCAGGACCCAGCGTTGCAGTACCTCCTCAAGCTCCGTATGGCTATGGCTATGCTGCCCCTGCCTATGGGCAGCCCCAACCTGGTTTTGGATATACCATGTAATACAAAAGAGCTACAACCTCTGAACCTGGGCTATTTTTCTTACTGAAACTCCACCGTCCCTCTTCTGCCTCTTAATCCATAACAGGGGAAAGCTGCAGAGTTCTGCTGCACGTTCTCAAACCCTTTGTTTCATGAAGGACAATTTTTTTTTTCTATGGCATATTTGGATCACACTTCCATTAATTCTTTTGTTTTCACATTCCATATTCTCTAGAATGAAACTGTTTATTTCAATGAGGATAGTTTTTTGAATGCTTTGTTTTAAGTGGCTTTTGTTTCTTTTAATATTTTATTTTTGTGGACTGCTCTTTAAGAACCTGTCCAATATCAGGGGCATTGCAGAGCAATGTTTTGCTGTCCCCCTGCTGTTGAAGAGGTTTGCGCTAACCACTTCACCCCTTTTCCAGCATCTGCAATGCATTACAAAGAGGTATGGTGTAGACGTTCTGGCAGCGAAGGGGTTAACAATGTTAGCAGTATCGTGGAAAATCTTTGATTTGCACTCTGTAGTGTTAGAAAAAGAAAACAACTTAATATTGACTCTCAAATTGATGTATGTGAGCAGCTTATGTACTGTCTTATCTAAATACATATAAATCAAATTGTATATTCAGAGAAAAAAAAAGTTTCTATTACCACATGCAAGACTGCCGATGGCAAAAGAACACTAATCTGCGTTATCTACACCACTTTATTGCGCAAAACTATGAAATTCCGCAACGTACAAGTCAACTTTGCATAAGAGAAGTACTCCAGTTGTGCAAGGGAATGTCCGTTTACGCATATATGGTATGCTAGTGTGTAGCTCACTCCGTAATGAACAGATGGCCCTATGTTGTGCTGTACCCTGTGCTTTTTTTTGTGGGACCATTTCATTCAGGAACAAAGAAGGCACCATGATTCCAGTCTGTGTACTACCCACTTCAATCCCCACTGAGGTTTGTGTATGTTGGATATTGTAGTGTTCTTAGGTCACTGTTTTGGGTGTACAGAGGAGAGAATTTAAGCAACAACAAAAGAATAAAATGCTGTTCAGTTTTGTTTGTGCAACTTGAAATGACAAATTTAAAAGAAAATAAATGAAATAAAATTACTGGACTGTGGACATATTATACATTTTGTGTTTTCTGGTTTTAATTACACAAACGCTCTTGATAGATACTTTTAACAAACCTCAAACCTGTATCATTAAAGACTAAACCAGTCAAGGGATCATCTTGCTTTAAAACGATTTGTCGCATTGTGCTATCTTACTTAATTTTCCATTGGATTGTCTTTCCCATTGATGTCCAGTAACAAAATACATTTTTAGGAGCCGCACTGGAAAGCCAGCCTGGGCTTTTATCACTGCAAAAAGTGTAACATTTCCAAAAACAAGAATGTTATGTTTACCTGTTACCTTGATTTAACCCGCATTTTTAACCCTTTGACGTGCCAGGCATGTCAAGGAAATGCATCTCCATGCCGATAATTTATGTACATGGGGGTTAAACAGGCTAGAAAGCCATCAATAATTGCTTCCCCTTCCAAATGGTGTTATCGTAATGCCTCACCAAAAACAGCTGCAAGGGTCCCGTGTGATCCCTCCCCGGAGCGTTGCTGAAATAGAGGCATTTAATGGCACCGAAAACCACCCTAGGACACACTGTTACCGATATGGAGAGTGACCGCAAGCACCATAGCAAGACAGACGTTGCCTCTTTTGGATGGATTGGAATACCAATCACGAGCTAGTCCTTGTCGGACATCAGTGCCTGGCTTCGCAAATGCTTTATTGGCCCCGTATTGGCCCCCCACTCTGGCATATAGGGGGTTAAAAGGCATATCATGGGGCTGAGTGGGATATAGGGGTTAAAATGCATTTCTGGAGGTATATCTATATAGCATGGCATAGGGAGGCTGTAATCCCACTACTATCATCCCCAGGTTCCAGCATGTTGTAAGGACTTAGCTGCCTCTCCGGTCCCGCGCTGTGGCCGGTTCCGCGACGATTCCTCCTCGGCTGGATTCCCGGGCAGCTAGTACCACCGCTACCCGGTCGGCGTCTTCACCGCGTGGCCGACCACGCGGCAAACAAGTAACAAAAAGTAATATTACACGTTACATACGTAACGTGTTCTTATAACCTCGGGTGACCTCCTTAATGCAGGACACACCTCCACCTGTCCCTATTTAAACCCGGACGTCCTCTTCTGGTTCACCCTTGGTTGGTGTATTCTGTGGTTTTTCTGTGCGAGTTGCTGTGACTATTTCTTCGTTTGACCCGGCTTGCTGACTTCGTTCCTGTCTCCTGATTTGGCTCCTGATTCCTGTTCTTCTGGTATTGATTCGGCTTGTTGACCTCGTCTCTGGATTCTGATTTGGCTTATCCTGATTACCTGCCTGACCCGGTTGGTTCCCTGACTTTCTGGTTCCTGTTTGGCCTGGCTAACTCCGCCATCTGGGGTCCTACCACACCATATCGTTACAGTACCAAGGGTCTCCATGGACCCCGCGGAGATTGGCCAGAAGATGTCTACCTGTGAAGCCCGTATTGAGAGTCTGGATCATCGCATGGACCAGTTTGCGCAGGCTTTGCAAACACTCCTGGCGAGGACCGATCCAGCACGTGGTCCACCTCCTGTGGCTGCTACTGCACCTGTTGCTGTTCCACCGCCTGCTGACCCAGGTCTTCATACCCTCCATTTACCACCTCCTCCCAGATATGGAGGAGATCCTGCTACCTGTCGTGGATTCCTCAATCAGTGCTCCATTAACTTTGAGATGTCTCCCTACTTGTTTCCTTCTGACAGAGCTCGTGTGGGGTATGTCATCTCCCTACTCACTGACAGGGCTCTGGCCTGGGCAACTCCTCTTTGGGAACGCAACTCTCCAGTGGTCAACGATTATACTGACTTTGTAACCACTTTCCGTCAAGTGTTTGATAGGCCAGGTCGCGGCCATATTGCCTCGTCAAGTCTCTTTTCACTGCGTCAGGGTACACGCAGTTTATCTGACTATGCCATTGAGTTCCGTACCCTGGCTGCAGAAGTGGCATGGAACAACGATGCCTTGGTTGCTGCCTTCACTAATGGCCTATCTGACCGCCTAAAAGATGAGGTGGCTGCCCGGGACCTGCCCACGGACTTGGAAGAACTCATCGCCTACGTTGGCCATATTGATCTGCGCCTCCGGGAACGCCAGGTACAGCGAGATCGCCAAAGGAGGGCTCCAGTACGTTTTGCTCCACGTCCGGCTTCTTCTGACTCTGCTTCTCTTCCGCCTGAGGAGCCCATGCAGATCGGCTCCACACGTCTCTCTGAGGGGGAGAGATCCCTGCGGCGCCAACAGAACCTCTGTATGTACTGTGGCAAACAAGGACATTATGTGCGTTCCTGCCCTGTGAAGCTGGGAAACTACAAGGCCTAAGGAGGGTTGGGGTACCTCCTCTAGGCCTTTCTGCTGCCTTTCCCCATGACCGGGCGCCTCGTATGTTTGTGCCTACATCTCTCACTATTCAGGAAAGCACCATTCTGGCTCCAGCCCTTATAGACTCTGGAGCTGCAGGAAACTTTATTGACCATGACTTCTGCAGGCTCCACAATATACCCTTGCAGGAGAAAACCTCCCCGATCTTCGTGGAGGCCATTGACGGTCGACCTCTTCAACCTGCAGCGGTGACCCACGAAACTATCCCGCTTCGTCTCAGAGTTGGGGGTCTCCATACAGAGACTATAACACTCCATGTGATAACTACTCCGGCTGCCCCCATTGTCTTGGGCTACCCTTGGCTGCAGCTGCATAACCCTGACATCGATTGGTCTACCCGTGAGATCACTTCCTGGCGGTGCTCCTCCTGCATGTTCCCTCAACCATGTTTAGTGAAAATCGCCTCTTTGGATACCACCACCCTGCCTCCGCAATACCAGGGATATGCTGACGTGTTTGATAAGAAAGAGGCTGACTCCTTGCCTCCTCACCGTCCCTATGATTGCCCAATTGACCTGCTTCCTGGCACCGTACCCCCAAGGGGCAGAGTGTATCCGTTATCTCCGGCAGAGACTGAGGCCATGGAGGCCTATGTCCGAGAAAACCTCCAAAAAGGGTTTATCCGCCGCTCCGCTTCTCCCGCCGGTGCAGGCTTCTTTTTTGTGTCTAAAAAAGATGGCGGTCTACGCCCGTGTATAGACTATCGGGGCCTCAATCGAATCACTATAAAAAACACATACCCCTTGCCACTCATTACCGAGTTGTTCGACCGCCTGAAGGGATCAAAGGTGTTCACTAAATTGGACTTACGTGGTGCTTACAACCTCATTCGTATCCATCAGAACGATGAGTGGAAGACAGCCTTTAATACCCGCTCTGGCCATTACGAGTATACAGTAATGCCATTTGGGCTCTGTAACGCCCCAGCAGTATTTCAGGAATTCGTTAATGACTGTTTCCGGGACTATCTTCACCAGTTCGTTGTCATCTACCTTGATGACATACTTATCCACTCGCCGGACCCTATTTCACATCGGATACAAGTTAAAAAGGTCCTGGCATGCCTTCGTGAAAACTGTTTATACGCTAAACTGGAGAAATGCGTATTTGAAGTTTCCCGCGTACCTTTCCTTGGTTATGTCATTAGCAGTACAGGGTTCGAAATGGATCCTGACAAGCTACATGCCATCCTGCAATGGCCTCAACCACAAGGACTGAAAGCCCTCCAGAGGTTCCTTGGCTTTGCTAACTATTATAGACGATTTATCCGAGACTTTTCTAAGGTTGTGGCTCCCATGACTGCGCTCACTAAAAAGGGGTCTGACTGTCATAATTGGCCTGCCTCCGCTGTTCAGGCCTTCCAGAAATTGAAGAATCTGTTTGTGTCTGCTCCGGTCCTCGTTCACCCTGATGTCTCTCAACCCTTCGTTATAGAAGTAGACGCTTCAGAAATCGGCGCTGGAGCGGTCTTATCTCAACGGAAAACATACGAAGGGCCGCTACATCCTTGTGGGTTCTTTTCCAAACGCTTTTCTCCTGCGGAGAGGAACTATGACATCGGCAACCGGGAACTACTGGCAGTCATCCTCGCCCTTACTGAGTGGCGTCATCTCCTAGAGGGTTCCCGCATACCTGTTACAATTCTCACAGACCACAAGAACCTCCAGTATATTGCCGATGCCAAACGGTTAACCCCCAGACAAGCATGATGGACTCTCTTCTTATCCCGTTTTAATTATGTTATAT
Source organism: Spea multiplicata (assembly GCA_009364415.1). NCBI lineage: Eukaryota > Metazoa > Chordata > Amphibia > Anura > Pelobatidae > Spea > Spea multiplicata. Next base: position 23,714,597 of record VKOC01000002.1, read on the forward strand.
CCTATCGCCCGGGGTCTAAAAATACCAAGGCCGAGGGGCGTGGCCAGCTGAGCTCCAAAATGGACGTGTGAGCTCTGAGCTCCGACTACCCTCGTCCTTAAACCTCACCGAACGGACACTTTTCGCCGATGATGGGCAAGTCTAACAAGGCTGCGGCCACCCCGAAGTCGCACGGTACGAGGGAGAGGCAACCGCTCACCTCTGTCCGTTCGTATTTTCATGGAGCCGTCGATCAGGATTCGAGGGACTCCCTCCCTAGGCCTCTATCTACTCCTGGCAGCCCGCAGAGCGGTGTTTCGGAGGATGTTGTCCCCACACTCCCTCCTGATGATCGGGGACTGCCTGCTCTAGACTCTTCCTGGCAGGCCGCTCTTCAGCTCCTACCCACGAAAGCGGATCTTATGTCTGTGGTCGACCGTGCGACACGTGGCATCCACGAGGTCCTGACCGAGATCAAATCGGACATGAAACACATCGGCGACCGAGTGGCAACGCTTGAAGCGGATAACACTAAAATCTCGTCGACGGTGGATCTTCTCTCTGCCCAACTTCAGGATCAGGCAGGTACCATTGTGGGCATTACTCGGCGCCTCGACGATATTGACAATAGGGGCCGTAGGAACAACTTACGTGTCCGTGGTGTCCCAGAGTCGGTTGAGCTACCCGATATCATCCCTACCTTGTGTACAATTTTTAATACGTTGCTGCAGAAGCCTCTGGACGCCCCGATCAAATTTGATCGTGCACACAGAGCCCTGAGGCCTCGATCGACTGACGCCCAACCGCCTCGTGATATTATTTGTCGGCTACATGATTACTCTACCAAGGAAGCTATTCTGGCGCGCTATCGCCCAACGAATTCGGTCGCTTGGGAGGGCCACAAGATATTGCTCTTCCCTGATCTCTCGCCGCAGACTTTGCAGTTCCGGCGCTCTCTTCGTCCCGTTACAGAACTCTTACGCCGTTCTACGATCCCCTACCAGTGGGGTTTTCCAGCGGCTTTACTGGTCAGGCGTGACGGTCGTACCTTCTCAATTCGCCAGGTGTCCGATATCCCGGACTTTCTTGATCGCCTCGACCTTCCCAAGGTACACGTTGACGACTGGGAATACAATTTCGCTGCACCACCGCGACTTTCTGATCCTGCCCTGGCTTGGACTCCCGGTCCACAACGCCGCAAACGTCAGCGCAACACCAGGGATTTACCTGCCGTCTAGACAACGCACTCTACCTGTCCATCATCCCACTTATGTGGCTCCACTGGAGGATTTGCCTGCTACACTTCGCCTACGATGACACCTCCTGTACACCTCTCCACCATCTCCCCGCTCACATCCCTCCGGGACTTGGACCCGGATTGTTTTCCAGCTATGCACACTTCGCCTACCCGCTTCACTTGTGCATTCTCGATTTATTTATCGTCGCGCGGGACAGTTACACCTGGATTTATTTTTATTTTTATTGTTGTTTTCCTTTATGACTGTTGCGGTACTCAGTCCTTTCCTGTGTTTGACTATATTGTTGTACTTTTACCATCTCCTCGCCGCACTCCTGGCTGTCCAGGCTAACGGTTTGTGCCTCGATCATCCTAGCGCTACACTCCCTCGGCGTACTCACCTTGCTGGGCCTCCTACGTGTGCCCTCAACACGCATTTCGGGCTTTGTTTTATTTGTCCCTCTCGGGACCTGACTGTACGCCCTCCGGAGGCTACTATGTGGGCATTGTTGTTTTTGTTGTTTTAGATCCTTCTTTGGTCCTCCTTTTCTATACTTCATGCTTGTTTTGAGTCGTTCTGGGGAGATTCTCTCTGTGTGTCCCTGTCACTCACGTTTCCCACTCTCTATTCCCCCCCCCTCTTCTACTTCTGTCCTGTTCGGTGACCATTATCTCCCTTTTTCTTTTACTTTCTACATAAGAGGGTTTATTTGTCCTGATTGATGTCTATTGCCTTGCTGTATCTTGTTGGCCTGTGCTGCCCTGCCAGAGCCTACCGCCTCCAGGCGATTTGCTTGGTGGTTCTGGTCTTAGATCGTCTTCTCGATCTGACGGCTCACCTTTCAATGCTTTGGCATTTGACGATTGCTTCGTCTTGGTTCTGTGTTTTATTGTTTTGGTTTTTGTTCTTCATTTTATTGAGCGGTATCCTTTGTGTTCCTACGGGGCCCCTGCCATCCTCTCGATGTCTCCTGACTTGATCCATTTTACTTCTCTTAACGTTAGGGGCCTTAATAAACCCCAGCAACGATCCAAATTACTGTATATTTTGCGCTCTTTGAAAGCTAAGATTGCATACATCCAAGAAACACACTTCCTGGCTACCAAACAGTTTAATTTGTCTGATAGATACTTCCACAATGTGTATTATGCCAGTTGTCCAGACTCTAAAACCAAGGGAGTTGCTATTTTGATCCATAAGGATGTCCCCTTTAAGGAGCTCGAGGTTTGGCGGGACCCTGAGGGACGTTACCTCTTTCTTAAATGCTATATTGGTCAACTGAAGGTCACTATGGTTAATCTCTACGCCCCCAATAGGAACCAGGTTCCTTTCTTGGTGCATGTTCTGGCTAAGTTATCAGTTTTCCAGGAGGGCCTTACGGTCTTGGGGGGTGACTTTAACATGGTTCTAAATCCCACCTTGGACTGCTCTGCCTCGTCTTCACATATCTCTTATTCTAATATCAATAGAGTAAAGAGGCAGTTACACCTTAATCAGTTAGTTGATGCGTGGAGGGCGCAGCACCCTAGGGAACGGGACTATACATACTTCTCGTCTCTCCATAACAGATACACTAGAATTGATATGTTCTTTCTCTCCCATCACCACTTACCTTTCCTTCTCAAAACTGATATAGGAGTCCAAACTCTCAGTGATCACGCCCCTGTACACCTCTCCCTCGCCCTCCCTGACCTCCCTGCCAGGGTGTGGTCCTGGCGTTTAAATGAGAATCTCTTGGGTAGCCCCCTAAATGTCGAAGCCCTGTCTGGCCACCTCCGTACCTATTTTCAGGAGAATACGTCTCCAGATACCCCCTTTCCCACTGTCTGGGAAGCCCACAAAGCAGTCATTCGGGGACATTTGATCCAATTGGGCTCTCAGAACAAAAAATTGGAATTGTCTGCTATTGTTGATCTCACCCAACGGATTGCTCAGTTGGAATTGCAGCATAAACGTACGGGTGACGGGGCTGTCCTGCTCCAGTTACAGACTCTCAGGGACCAGTTAGCTTCCCTTTTGGATGCAAAGGTGAAACGCAATTTTCTGCTCCTTAGGAAGCACTTTTATGAGCTGGGTGATAAACCCGGTAAGTCCTTGGCCAGGGCCCTTCGTCATAAACGTTTGGCTACGTACATCCCTAAAATACGAGACGCACGGGGCTCCCTACACTATCACTCTGAGCGCATTGCGCTCTGTTTCCAATCTTTTTATCGGAATTTGTACAATTTACCTTCCTCGTCGGGCGTTTCTATGCGGTCAGCTATAGAGGCCTACTTGTCTAAATACCAGAAGGCTAGCATCTCCAGGGTGGACAGGGATGCGCTGGACGCCCCTGTCACCATGGAGGAAATTGATCAGGCCCTGAAACTTCTCCCTCGGGGTAAATGCCCTGGCCCCGATGGTTTCACTCCACTTTACTATAGGAAGTTTTTCCCGGTTCTGGCCCCCCATTTGTTGACACTTTTTGATGCCCTTTCTCATGGTACTCCACTCCACCCTTCCTCCAATACCGCTGTGATTACTGTCGTCCCCAAACCCGGTAAGGATGCTGAGAGTTGTGGCAGTTATCGGCCTATATCGCTGATAAACACAGATTTGAAGCTCCTAGCTAAAATATTAGCTCTTAGGATTCAACCGCTAATTCCTTCCCTTGTTCACCCTGACCAGGTGGGCTTTGTCCCTGGACGGGAAGCGAGGGATAACACGATTCGTCTCCTTAATTTGATTACTTACTCTCAGTATCATAAACTCCCTTCTGTTATGTTGTCGATGGACGCCGAGAAAGCCTTCGACAGGGTGTCCTGGCCCTTCATGTTTTCAGTTTTGTCACGGGTGGGGTTGGGTCCTACTTATGTTTCTCTCGTTCAATCTCTATATTCTGGCCCGTCTGCTCAGATCCGGGTGAATGGGGTTTTGTCGGGTCGGGTTACCCTGTCTAATGGCACCCGTCAGGGCTGCCCCCTCTCCCCCTTATTGTTTATCTTATCCCTGGAGCCGTTTCTTAATGCCGTCCGTCTCAATCCTTCCATCACTGGTTTACGGGTTGGGGACACGGACCACAAGGTTATGGCTTATGCTGATGATGTGCTCTGCTTTTTGCAGAACCCGTTGGTTTCGATTTCTCATTTACTTCAGGAACTCCGTGACTTCCAGGTCATTTCCAACTACAAAATTAATCTCCAAAAGTCAGAGGTCCTTGGACTTGGCATCACTGACTCGCTCCGTGCTCAGTGTGTTAATTCCTTCCCCTTCCAGTGGCGCTCGGAGGCTCTTAAGTACCTGGGCCTCTCTATCTCCCCCTGCCTGTCTGAGCTCGCCAACCTCAATTTCACAAAGCTTCTTCGCTCCATTGATTCTGATTTGAAAAGGTGGTCCTTCCCCCATCTCTCCTGGTTTGGGAGGATGAGTGTCCTCAAGATGAACATCCTCCCCAGACTGTTATATCCCATTCAGACCCTTCCTATTTTCTTACCGAAGGCCTTTTTTAAGTCCTGTCATAGGACCTTCACACGCTATGTTTGGGGGGGTAGGAGGCCTAGGCTCTCTTACTCCCACTTAACTAGGCCGAAATTGCAGGGGGGTATGGGGCTCCCTGACATGGAACTCTATTGGATGGCCTCCCACCTCAGGCGCCTGGTGGAGTGGTCCCTCTTTGTTCCTAAGCAGTGGGTTCATATTGAGCACTCGTTGTTTTCTCAACATATTGCTACTGTCCCATGGGTCCCCGAGCCACTGCGACTCCAGATTATCCCACGCCATCCGACTATCTCGCCCACTTTGAGGGTTCTCAAGCGGGTCTTGACTCGAGGGCAACTCCTTTCCCACCCTAGTCCTCTCACGCCCATCTCTCACAATCCTGCCTTTGGTCCAGGTCTGTCCTCTGCGCTGGCCGGGCCTCTGATTCCAGTAGGTGCCCATGTACTCCGTCTCCATCATGTGCTCCACGGCTCCTCTGTGCGCCCTCTCCCGGATCTCTGTAAACTTCGCCCTATTCCTAAGCACTTTACCTTCTTTTATTTTCAACTTCGGCACTTTGTTTCTGACCTCCTTAGGGATCCCCGGGTGCTGCGCCCTCTCACGCCTTTTGAATCCCTCTGTGCCGCGAGTCGGGAGACCCCACATCTCCTATCTCTCCTGTATTCCGCTCTATTGGACGCCACTACTACGACCAAACCATACTATTATAGTTTCTGGGAACATGAGTTGGGCGTTCAGTTTTCGGACAAGGAATGGAGTGATATTGTTTACCTCACTCATAGGGGGGCCATCTCCAGCAGGGCTCAGGAGTTAGCTTTTAAGATACTCACCCGATGGTACAGGGTTCCAGCGGAGCTCCACCGGTTCCTTCCTCAGGTGTCTGAGTTATGTTGGCGTTGCGAATCCCACACGGGCTCCTACGTCCACATATGGTGGGAATGTCCGCTGGTGTGTCCCTTTTGGTCCAAAGTGCTAGCGGTGATCAAAGAGGTCTGTGATCCTGATTTTCAATTATCGCCCCAATTGGTTTTGCTACAGGCCTCCCCTGTTCCGATAGGCAGTTATAAACGTTCTCTTGTTGTGCATTTCCTAAATGCGGCCAGAGGCCTGATCCCTCAATTCTGGAAATCTCACTCCACTCCTCCGATTCAGGCTTGGCTTCGGAAATTGATTTTTATCTGTCGTATGGAATATCTGGTTATGTCCTCCAAGGGCTTGGCGCATAAACATGAGTTGCGTTGGTTCCATTGGAGGGTTTTCCTTCTCTCTCCGCGATTTTCCTCCATTGTGGGGGCTGACGCCCCTCCGTCCACTTAATGATTTTGCACTGCCTTATTTTCACTCTGTGCCTTTTTGACCTCTGTGATGAGTGAATTGTACTTTGTTTTCCCTTTATTAATTTTCTTTGTTTTTATTCTTTATCATATTGTTGATACCGCTCAAGTGTTGTTTTGTTTCGTTTGGTTTTAATACGATCTCTGTGATTATACGTACTGAGGCAGTAAGCATGTGTCCACTGCCGGTACTTACCCAATTTTCACGGACCTTCATACTTGCAATTTTTGTTTCTTTTCTTGAACCATGCTCTGTTACACTTATCTGCATGTGATGGCTATTGTGGTCCTGTATACCTGTGTACTCGTGGTTTCATCTCTTTCCGTCACGTGACCATATCATCCTCCACTTTGCATTTATTGTACAAATTGCATGTGTTTTCATTGTCATTCACTTTGTACCATTTGCTCCTGCATTAATTGCTTGGTTCTCTGTCATTGTGGTTCGTTTCGCAATAAACAGAATTGATAAAAATACCAAGGCCGACGCTTTATCCCGTATGTCCTGCACAGCCACAGAGGAGAAACCAGACCCGGAACCCATCGTCCCAGCTAACCGTATTGTCTCTGCTGTATCTCTAGCCGTTGCTTCTCCTCTCCTGCAACGCATTCAAGCCAGCCAACCATCTGCTCCAGCCCATACCCCACCTGACAAACTGTTTGTGCCTCCTGTGTACCGTGAAAGGATACTTCAGTTACACCATTCCACAAAGTTTTCTGGCCACCTTGGTCTTCGACGCACCAGCCAGGCCCTAGGCCTCCGTTTTTGGTGGCCCTTCTGGAGACAAGACGTGGCTGATTACCTCAGATCCTGCCGCATATGTGCCACTACCAAGACCCCCAGGACTCCTCCAGCTGGTCACCTACGGCCCCTTCCGGTGCCTTGTCGTCCCTGGACCCATATTGCCATGGACTTCATAGTGGAACTTCCTCTATCCCGCCGCTACACCACCATACTCACCATCGTGGACCGCTTTTCCAGGATGGTTCATTTTGTTCCGCTAGTTAAACTTCCCACGGCCAGAGAACTCGCGGACATCTTCATGAGAGAAGTTGTTAGGCTCCACGGAATTCCCCAGGACATCGTATCTGACCGTGGAGTCCAGTTCGTCTCCCGGTTCTGGAGGTCCTTCTGCAAAGCCTTAGGCGTCACCCTGTCCTTTTCCACGGCTTATCACCCCCAAACCAACGGGGCAGCGGAACGTTCTAATCAGCGCCTTGAACAATATCTACGGGCTTTTGTTAACGACAACCAGAACGACTGGGCTGACCTCCTCCCACTTGCGGAGTTCGCCCTCAATAACTCCGTGCAAGGCTCCACCCAACACACTCCCTTTTATTGTGTCTACGGTTTCCACCCGGTTGTTTTGCCTACAGACACCCCAGAGGTAGGGGTACCTGCTTTGGACGCACACCTAAAGCACCTGTCTTCTGTTGGGTCCTCTGTCCGCTCTGCGTCCATAGCTGCTTCTCAGACACAAAAGAGGTATTATGACCGTAAAAGGTTACCTGCCCCTTCCTATATGCCTGGAGACAAGGTGTGGCTCTCTACCCGTCACATACGCCTCCGCTGTCCTTCGCAAAAACTGGCTCCGTGCTTTATTGGACCATACTCCATTCTCCGCCGTATTAACCCTGTCACATATGAACTGAACCTGCCACGTAACCTTCAAATTCCTCGCACGTTTCATGTCTCCCTCCTGAAGCCAGTGTTGTTCTCCCGTTTCACTCGTCCTCTGGCCAGCCCTGGTCCCGTTTCTGTCACCTCCTCAGAGAACTACGAGATCCATTCCATCCTCGATTCCCGCATCTTCCGGGGTGCTCTGCAATATCTGGTTCACTGGAAGGGTTATGGACCTGAAGAAAGATCTTGGGTGCCCGCCTCCGAAGTCCGCGCGCCTCGGCTGGTTCGCCTCTTCCATTCCAAATACCCTGGGAGGCCTGGCAGGGGTCCTGGTCGCCCTTCGGGCGGTTCTCGAGGAGGGGGTACTGTAAGGACTTACCTGCCTCTCCGGTCTTGCGCTGTGGCCGGTTCCGCGACGCTTCCTCCTCGGCTGGATTCCCGGGCAGCTAGTACCACCACTACCCGGTCGGCGTCTTCACCGCGTGGCCGACCACGCGGCAAACAAGTAACACAGCGCCACCGTGTGGCCAAAAAGTAATATTACACGTTACATACGTAACGTGTTCTTATAACCTCGGGTGACCTCCTTAATGCAGGACACACCTCCACCTGTCCCTATTTAAACCCGGACGTCCTCTTCTGGTTCACCCTTGGTTGGTGTATTCTGTGGTTTTCCTGTGTGAGTTGCTGTGACTATTTCTTCGTTTGACCCGGCTTGCTGACTTCGTTCCTGTCTCCTGATTTGGCTCCTGATTCCTGTTCTGGTATTGATTCGGCTTGTTGACCTCGTCTCTGGATTCTGATTTGGCTTATCCTGATTATCTGCCTGACCTGGTTGGTTCCCTGACTTTCTGGTTCCTGTTTGGCCTGGCTAACTCCGCCATCTGGGGTCCTACCACACCATATCGTTACACATGTACTGGCTGCCTTGGCTTGATAGGAGTGTGATTGCTGTTAGCAGTTATATATATAGTACATGCTGGAAAATGCATATATACCTCCAGAACAGTGGCGTTGGCGGGGGGGGGCAGA
>VKOC01000002.1:23723380-23736307 GCA_009364415.1 Spea multiplicata
CAGGCAGGAACGGGCACAGGCAGGAACGGGCACATGCACAGGTTCAGGCTTAGGAACAAGCTCAGGTACAGGAATCGGCTCAGAGCAAAGCAGTCCTTCAACGTTAATGCCAAGGCCCTGACTGAAGGGCAGGACAGGTCTTATAAAGGCAGGGCATTACTCAGTCAATGAGGCGCAGCTGTACCAGATAATGAGCTCCAGAGCACTCCAGAGGGAGGAGGGTGGCCACTACAGGAAGCAGATGGAACAACCACCTGTATGATACAGCCAGGTTTCAGGCAGCAGAGAGTGGATCCTAACAACAACAGGGTAACTAGCTAGAGCATTTCCGGGTTTTTAAATCCGGCGCCAGACCCAAAACCCGCCCCTAGATGGCGTCACCGCTGTAGCTCCAGCCAGCTGTCCAGACCGCGCCTCCAGCTACGCGGCAGCGTAACGCCCCCATCTTCGCCTCAAGGACCATGGATGAACCAGGAGCGGGTAACTGTCTCTGGGGGTCTCTACCGCGGCGAGCAGGCTGCTGCAACGTGGTAGATCGACCCCTGGAGAAAGCCCTGCATGTGTGAGTACAGGGATACCACCCATGCATGGGTTTGTAGGCATATTTGGGACATGCACAGTTCACTTTTTCAACTTGGAATTTTGACATGTTGAAAATTCTGCCCCATGTCCTGTTTGGGACATCTTTGAGACCAGCCAGTTAAACTTACCCCCATCAAACCAAATATGTTTGAAAACTAAACACCTCTGGGTATTTCAAACGTACAAATTCTACTACCAGCCAGTCCCACACACATTGTACTTCTGGTATGAATTTACATTCCAATTTGTGTTCAGCAACAACTCCTGCCTACAGCGATACCATTCATGAATAGGTGTATCAGGTTGCTTTGGGTAAAGGGCTGCATTTGTGAAGTGTGCATTTTTTAAATTGGCATTTTGACATGTGGCCATCCTGCCCCATATGTTATTTGTGACACCTTTGAAGCTGGCCAATTCAGTTTACCATCAAATCATATTATATGTTATAATCAAATATACTCCCCAGGGTATCTTAAATGCTATTAGTTTAACTCTTTCCATGCACACATTTTATCACCAGCCTTTATCAAAGTTTGCCGTAGTATTTTTTTGTGTGTTTTCTACTTCAGGTATGAACTTACTGCCCCTGGTATATGTCACAGCCAAACAACACCCTAATATGTATTCAGCAACATCTCCTGAGTACAGTGATACCACCCATGCATAGGTTTGTTGGGTTGTTTGGGGGCTAAATTCAAGGTCTGGTCAGTCTGTGCCCATGTCCATTTTAGGACATCTTTGAAATACATTTCAAATGTAACTCTAACCATGCAAGGATTTTTGTTAAGATATAGCACTAATTTTATGTCTTACTAATAAAAATAAACGTATATATTTGAACTTACACATTTTGTTGGAACTGGGTGGTTCCATTGAGTGGGAAATTATTTTTACGTTACCACATACCTGAGAATTCTCAGGAGGGTCTGGAGGGACTTGGTTTTTAATGGGCGGCACAATCTTGCGAGAGGCAAAATCTCTTGCTATGGCACTTGTGATCACTCTCCAGAGTCCACAGTCTGCCCTGGGGTGGGTTTTCAGTGTCATTGATTGCCAAAGAGCTCCAGCCTCGGAGGACCAAACGGCCAAGCAAGGGATGACTCGGCCGCCCTGTGCAGTGAGGCCACCCAAGGGTTCTGTAGCATGGTGGTCAGCTCAAGGACCTAAAGAGGGCCTTCCAGAACCCCCCAAACTCTTTAGGGAGGCCCCTCCAAAGCTGCCCAGCCAACCAATCCACACCGTGACACCGATATTGGACTTAAATAATAATACACGTGACTAGTTTAAAAAAAATCCTGTATTTGTTGTTTTGTTTTTTAGGTATATCCAGTGGGGATCTCTCAAAAAAGGTGACAAGGCCACTGAAACTCATACAAAATAGTTTTGGCAAGATACGCTATGTTGGTGTTAACCATCAAGCAGCTCTGTCCCAAAATTCTCAGCTAAACAGTGGCTGAAAATGGAACACTGGACTTAAGAGTGCAACAACTGCTGGAGATATACCTGCTGGCTACCACAATATCTATTGTTCAAATCTCATTAAACCAATCTTTTTTATATGTCACGCTTTTAGATTGTCTTAAATTAAGGACAGGCCTTTAGCATTTAAAATATCTCTTTATACTGGTAGTACTAATACATTGCCATTGGTGTTACAAAATGGTTGCTTCCCCCCAAAACAAACTTGTAATTAATCTCAGTACAGCTTTAAATGTCCAGTCACTTTGTCAATTAAGTCAGCAGGTCCTGGTCCAACGCCGAGCACGGTTCTAGATCCTGGCGCTATTTGTGTACGGCCTGCATCCTGAATCAAACTAATGGTCAATCCTAGCTCCTTAGCATGTCTGAGAAGTTCTACCAAAGAATCTTCATCTGGTGCTCGTACAACCACCTTTGGTTGTCCACAATATTCCCATTGCTTAAGCATTTCAGGATTTCTCTTTAAAAGTTGTTTGTAGGCAGATACAGCAGCATGTGAACACTGTGCAGCTACTTTGCCCTTTCCCATTTTCAGATCATTGCGGACAACTAGTATCATTTTGAACTCTCCACTTTCTCCCATAATACTGGTTTCACTTCCTGTCTCGTTGGCAACGATGGTCTTTATGGTTCGGGAGAACCCATAACGGCCACGCATGTTCCAGCCTAGAAAGACACCACACGCTATTCCTGCTGCAAGAGCAAGGGCTCCAGAGTTTGATAAATAATCCATTCCAAATGAGCCTAAAATGACAAAATCCATTTAAACACATTATTATGAAAATAAGGATGGTTACTAGTTGTTTTGCTTGCACAATAAAATCAAATGCTTTCTTCTCACAAACACAAAAATCATTTTGAAGACAGTCTGTGTCAATATATGAAATTTTACCATTTACAAATTATTTTTTATGTTTTGGAAACAGGTTGAGATAAAAAGTGACAGATCACAATGTACGTGGTTCATCTTAAATTACTTATAACAAAGGATTTTCAAAATGATCTTTCTTTTTTTCTGCACCAATTCATGCCATTCAAGTCCGAGACTTTTAAATATTCAATCATTAAGGGGAGGTCATCACTTCCATGGTATAACAACCATCCGAAGCAGAGACTCAGCATGAACTTCTACGATAAAACATTCCCCATGTCTCTACATGGACCTCTAAGTATCAATTATCTGGGTAACGCCTATACTGTCTTATTCTTCTTTTAGGTCAATTTTAACGTGCAAGGCTAAAAATGTCTGTTGCTGATTTTGAGCAATCTTTCACAAACATGCCTTGAACACTTAGTTACTCCAACTGACTACAACATTGTGGCTCATATTAAGTTATCTTTCACATGGGACCAGTGCTAGGAGAAGCTATCAATATTCTCTACTGAAATCTTCAAAGCCTCCAGACGGTATTTAGTTCTTTTACATTCCTTTTATTGACTGCAAGCTATTTTCAACAACACAATCTAATTTTGTTTTAACCAAAAGGATATTTTTTTTTACTGTATTCTTGTGCAAACAAGCAATTGTCTGCTCACTACACTGCATCTGCAACATAATTCATTATGCCTGCTAAGCACCCACATGAAATCATGTGGCCAAAAATCTCTCTTTTTACTTTTTCTCTCCTTTAATTTTTCCTGTTATTTCCCTATTCAAGTCAGTTTTAATAAGTCCGCGATTTATAAGTTTTTTTTTTTAAATTCTGCCCTATATTTTATAAATGATGATTTTTTTTCTTCACTGATTTTATACATTATATCTTGTATATTGAAGGAGCCTGTATCTGCTTACACAACCAGTTAGTGAAGAATGGAGGGAAAACAAGCTCAATAACTACTACCATCTCCATGCAAGCAAAATGATATGTGTAAAGATGTCTATTATTTCACCTATTTCTGCTCCTAACAAAAGAGCTAACAGCCCCCACTCTCTTTCAATTAGCCTAAAACGACTAAACGATGATAAAAGCAGAGGGTTTAATGAGATCCCCTTTGCGCCCCAGTGAATAAGAAGGACACCGAACCAGACGAATCGCCACCCAAAAGCATTAATGTCAAATAATACATATGGCGTGTATCTGTACAGTGCTTTCTGCTGGGCAGGCAGGGTCAGTGCAATCGTAGCTTATTATTGGTTTCAACAGATTTACCCTGGCGATTCAAAGAGTTCAACTACAAGCCGGCTTCCACCCTCACGCTGCGCCCAGTAAGCAACTTCCTGAAGCTTCCTTTGACTGTGTCGCACACATATGACGTCAACATGCGGTTTCCCATCTCGCAGCGTTTTAATTTCATTTTTTTTTATAACAAAGGCCCCTCCGTTTACAGCCAAAATATTCATAAAAATGCACGGACTCTCTTGAAAATAACTAACCCGCCTGCGGGATCCTAAGCGTGCAACAGAACCAAAGGCGTGGTTTCAGCGAAGGGGGGGCGGTGTTGGCGAAAGTGACGTCAGGGCAACTTCCGGTGGACTGACCCGGTGAGTGTGACAGATCGCTGGTGAGGCAGATCCGAGTGAGAGACAGCCGAGGAGGTGAGCTGGGTCTGGGGTGAGGACTGGAGATTTATGTGAGAGAGAAACGACTGAAAGAGACCCGACTGGCGTCATGGTGGTGTGACTCCGGTTTGCCATACATTTGCGTGTATTGTATGTTAGTGCATTGTGTTGGTCCGGGTCTGTAAGTGCATGTGCAGTGAGGGGTGACGAAGCAAGGAGCTGTGTCCTGACTGGGACCGTCGGTCATAGAGCATCGTGCGTGTCAAGCGGACAGGCAGGGATCGGTAACAACCTGCTCCCACAGACATGGAAATGACCTGTGCAGTGTATGGGCTTCTATACACGGAGGCATTTATGAAATGATGGAGTGTTTTGTCGAAAGTGTTCTCTCTCTTTTTGGACCATGTAGAGTCAGATTTTGTTGCATAGGATGTAGTCGTCCAGATAAAAGGTATCAACTTGTAAACAATATGTCATGTAAATAAGTATAGAGTTTGCCTTCCTAATCATAGGATGACTTGGGGAGCCAGCTTTGACGAGTTATTCCGGATTTGTGTATAGTGATTATTATAAAGTGCTACAGGATCTGCAGGCGGTATATACATAAATGTGATGTACATGAAGCGCAGTGGGCCCCCCCCCTCGCAACCTTACAGGCTAGCAATTACTGTTTGATGGGGGCAACACAAAGAGAATGTGGGAGAGATAGCGGAAGACAAAAGGAGGGCATCGCTGCTAGACATTTAGTATCAATGGCTGAAATGAGTCTGCAGCGATCTCGTCTTTCCTTGATGTATTCCAAATGGTGGAGTTGAATTAATTTTGAATGCATTTGTTTACATAACACGAGCCTTACGTATAAGAAACACAAATAGAACAGTGAAAGACAAATGTTTTGGGATAAATGTACGGCATATTGAATTGGGATTTGAAATTAGAACTCCACTTATGACGGCGGGGGGGGGGTACTCAACTATCCCTTTAGGAATCTATGAACAAATAGCATTTGAGTTGTCAAGAGAGTTAAAGTCCAAGCTAATACTGATAGGAGATTTTTTTAGCGTGTTCTTTTGGATTGCTGGACTCAGCTGAGTTGTATTAAGGTGATCGGGACGATGTATGTAGTGTTGGAAAGAGGAGTGAGCCCGAAGTATAACTAACGTTAAAATGTTTTCAAGCCATCTGTTTTAAGCAGGAAAAATATAATGGATTACACACACTCATGGTAACAGGGAGACTCTCAAAACTAAATGCTTTGGGCACTGTAATATTTTACCTGTCAGAATTTATTTTTGTTCTTTAACAAAGTGTTTTGCCTAAAATAACTGTGTGTGCATATGTTTGTGTGTGTGTATATATATATACTAATAACTATATAGATAAAGTTAACATAGACATGAGCAGAAACGATACGGACTCATTTTTGGTTAGTTTTTAGCCCGTGTTCACTCTCTCACGCTCTCTAAATTTTTCCCTACCTTCTCTGTCAACCACTTTCACTTCTTCTTGTACATCTTCTCTCTGCATTTCCCCAGACATAACCTGTGGCAAACTTTTGCAAAAAGCTTTTGATGCCATCCTCTCCCCTGACCCTTCCTCTAAATTTAGAGTGTGTGAGAGTGCCAAAATTCTGTAAATTTGCAATTCTTATGAGTACCATATGTCTAAAGTATGAACAGTGTGTGTGTGTATGTATATATGTGTGTGTGTATATATATATATATATATATATATATATAATATATATATATTAGTATATATATATAATTATTAATTATAAGTATATATATATATATATATATACACATACATAATCTTTGCAAATGAATGGTCACGTTGGTCCCAGAGAACAAACACCTTATCATCTTCATAGAATAAAGTGTGAAGTCACATAGATTTGAAAATCCTCAAGACCTATTGGATTTGTAAAACATGTTCCAATGCCCCGAAAGCTTCTATGACTTTATATCTTCTGTGAATTTGTTGGCCCAGCAAGCAATGTCTTTTAAACTAAACTAAACACTGCTTTAAGTACTGCTTGCTTAGCGACCTCAGTTATTTTTACCATGAGAATATATTACGTACATCTGTTTTATTCTGATTGTGGATGTGTTTTCGTGCTTGAAACGGAAATCAAAAGTGAAATATGTACATTTTTCCTGTCGTAATTAATGTTTCCACGTCAGTAAACAGTGAAATATTAACAGGTTGCCAAAGGGCTAAACACCAACAACCCTCCAAGGATCAAAGTGCTGCTGTTATGTCAGGGGCACTGGACTATGTACTCTTTATTTTTTAATTAAGCTACTTTTTCGGTGCATTGGGCTACTAAACTTAATTTAGTTAATTTTAGTTAAACTCATCTCTAGCAATGTGGTGCAGTATTTTTCTCAGTTTTTCTTATTCACGATCTATTGAAGAAACGGAGGGCATAATAATTGCTAATACATTTTGTAATTTACCTTGCTCAATTATATCAAGACAGTAGCCTGGCAAGATAAACAGGCTTCGCTTGCATTCCTCAAGTAGTTTGGTTCTAATGTGTACCAAACACCACTTGATGCAGCATAGCAGGATGTTCATTCTTGGATCAGCAAAACCTGTTATCTGTTTACTGATGCACTTCTTGAATGAGTAAATGACTGATTGAATGTATAAAGTTTTGGGGCAGAGGAGGCACAGGGAGGCTGTTTTTCATTCCCAGTAAGATCCTGTTTCCACTGTATAAACAATGAGGAAGATTGGAGCAAATATAAAGGTAAGCTTAGGAGGCAAACCATATTATCAGATGTGCCAAAGCACATTGCCAGGTAAACAAAAAAGGGTGATAAAACCTTTTTTAGATATATACGCGGAAGAAGAAAACATAAAGCAGGAATAATTAAACTAAAGACACATAATTTGCGTTATATAACTGATAAATGTTATTAAATCTGTGTTTTTACAGAGGTGAGGGACCCTTATTGACAAAGAGAAATAGAATGAGATGTATAACAGGGGTGTCTACATAGGGAGAAGTTCTACTTGGACTCTTGAAAGCAAAAACAGACAATCCATGGGACCCAATGGGATGCGCCAAAAGTTAGCAAAAGCACTTCGACGTGTCCTGACAAAAGTGTAGGCAGACTTATTTAACCAGTCACCGTTGGCAGGAGTAGTTCCAGAAGACTTGGAAGTTGGCAACTGTAGTACCACTTCTACTAGTGGGAAAGCTCAGCCAACGTACAGACGGGTATTATGTCATTAGTAGTTTACTACAGGGAGATGGGAAGCCAACTTTTTTTGGACTGTGTGACTCAAATAATAAATCAGGGAGGATCAGTTGATGCAGCCTATCTACATTTAAGTAAGGAATTCAACAATGTCCCCCATAGAAAACATATAAGTATATTGCAGTCTTTGGGTTTGGATGCCATAATAGTTGAATGGATGACACAATGGTTGAGTGGCAGACTCCCTGGTATGTGGTCGGGGCAGCGGGTAGACGCCTATGCGATTCGCGCAGGCAACTTCCACTGCAGCCGGAAGGAGGTTCCGTTAGCAGTAGGGGTTGTCTGCGTCCATCACGCAGACCTTCCCCGACTGTCAGAGAGGAGAGTTTCTCTCTTACAGCCGGATGGTGTATGTGCGATGGATGCAGACAACCCCTACTGCTATCGGCACCTCCTTCCGGCTGCAGCGAAAGTTGCCTACGCAAATCACGTTGACGTCTACCTGCTACCCCAACTTCACAGCAGGGAGTCAGAAACACCGGTAAGTTTTGGGGGTGTTAAATGGGGGGGCATAAGGCATTTCTGTAGGCAGAGTGCTCTATTATATGCCTTTTAACCCCCTTTAATGCTACTCTGCTCCAGATGTCTTTTAACCCCCTTTATGCCACTCTGCCTCTAGAAATGTCTTTTAACCCTCTATATGCCACTCTGCCCCATGATATGCCTTTTAACCCCCCTAAATGCCAAAGTGGCATATAGGGTTATAAGGCATTTATGGAGGCAGAGTGGCACATAGGGGGTCAAAAGGCATATCATGGGGCACAGTGGCATGTAGGGGGTATAAGGCATTTATGGGACAGAGTGGCAAGCCTTTGGGGGCAGATGTGCATAACTGGGGGGCAGATTGGAAAATGAAAGGAAATTTCTCAATCATAATGTGGTACAGGGTATAGGAGGCAAGCTTATTTGAAAGGAGGAGCAAAGTTAAAACAAAAGAGGTTATTATTTATTCTTACTGTTTTCTATAGCTCAATTATATTCCGCAGTGCTGTACACTGGCCTAAAACTAGAGGGTCAGAGGTTTAGATATAATGTAGGGAAATTCTGCTCTACTGAGATAGTTGTAGATAAATGAAACAATCTCCCAGCAGAAGTGGTAGAAACCAATACAATGAGGGAATTTAAGCATGCATGTGATAGACATAAAGCTGTCCTCACTATGGGACTGATAGACCAGGGAATGATAAGGGATTGAATTATCTTGCTTCGGGAACTAGATTGGTCTAATGGTTCTTATCTGCAGTCAACTTCTATGTTTGACCCCAATTGTAAAGGTGTGTCCCGATGTGAGTTCCTTTTTCACTTGTGCACAGAGGAATACCAACCAGACCCCGAAGACAAGGTCCAAGAAGGTGGAAACGTGTGTCTGGGGGTTGTTGATTCCATCGTGCAAAGGAAATTTTCTTCTTATTTCCGTTCAGGACTTCCCTTGTGGGACTTCCCCATCAGTAACTTTCTGAAGAGTTTCTACTTGTGATTGCGAGGTTGCTTTTTCCCTTGAAATCTAAAATGGTAAACAACTTCCTTCACAGTGGTGTGTGTGATCTTGTAAAAGAAAGCGAGGTTATACTATCTGAACAGTCAGGACTGATTTATGATACGATTAAATAAAAAAAAAAAAGACTAGTGTAGAGTAGGATGGTTTTCTTCATGATTCAACTACTGTTCAGAACACCTTTTTTTTATTTAAATGCAGCATTGATTTTATTTTTGAGCCCTCCCTGATTGTCTAAAGTCCAAAATAGTTACGTGGCAAGCCTAGTGATTAAACTGGAATGGTTGTTGTTTTGTTCCGGCGTAGCGTGGCCTAGTATTTGACCTAGAAATGTCCCTCCCAGTGATGACAAATGAACTTGCCAGTTGCTGTGCCATATGAACCATGCTCAGGTGGACCAGAACACCAACAACCAACCAACCAAACAAAAGACACAATAACCAAATTAACCTTAGGGACTGGTCAGTGTCGGAGTCTTGTTCCCGCCGCCAGTTTTAAAATTGAGAGAGTTGATTTCGTGTTAATTATTTGTCGCTTTTGAT
Organism: Spea multiplicata; assembly: GCA_009364415.1. Lineage (NCBI taxonomy): Eukaryota > Metazoa > Chordata > Amphibia > Anura > Pelobatidae > Spea > Spea multiplicata. The sequence continues at coordinate 23,733,251 of VKOC01000002.1, forward strand.
ATTATTCACTACAGCTATATTGTTCCTTGGCACATGCTCTGGGTTGGGTATAGCAAGCTGTTTGGAAGGCTGTTTCCCTATTCTTTCTGTGAGCTTAGACTATGTACCTTCCTTGCGTGAAGAGGCAGCTTGTTAACAGATCTGGCCCTGGGGGAAACACATGTATCATTTAGCAGCCTTAAAATGTGATAATTGCAGGTGTATTTTGGGTTTCTCTATTACATTAGGAGTGTGAAAATATCACGTGGTGCTCAATGACACCTTAGTCTTTAGCTGGAATACCTGAGGATGTCTCTCTATAACCACACGAAATGTCCCTGTTCTTCAGGTTGGGAAAAACAAATATTTTCATAGAACGGTTCTCTGTTCTTTAAACATTAGTATCGGATTTCAAGATACATCTCTTGTTGCTAGCATGAAAGGATTAAGACTTGGCCAGAAAATACGCAACAGCCTGTATTAAATTACTTTTATGGACGCAAGTATACTTGAGGGTTTTTGGATATTAATTTAAGTTTCGGTCAGATTGCTTATTGGCCTTGTTTTGTGCTTATGTGTATATAGACCAAATGAGTGTTGCAACATTATGATGTTGCCCAATATTCTTTTCTGTTTGTATTAATAGGAATCATTGCAATTCCGTCTGGTTTACCTGTGAGTACAGTGCTTGACATTTTTTTTTTTAAATCTAGGTGCCAGGACTTTTTACTAGCCTCGGTCTCACACTTTACCCTAGCCTCACTCACTTTGCCTCACACTTACACAGATGCCCGCTGCTGCCAGAAAGGAGGATCCAAGTCCCCTGCAACACCGGGGGGGATCTGGATCCTAAACCCAGTTATAGGTTTGGCTCGCAAAGTGCCTGGGATTTGTCGAGCCCTGCAATAGTAGATGAGTTTTATAAAAAAATATTATTTTAAAATGGATTTTTACATTTACTATTTATTTCATCTTTTGCATTGTGTAGTGTGCCTTTATTTAACTCCTGATCCACATGTTGCTACTCTTACAAGGTTATTTAGATCAATGTTTCTGTCCCTGTCACCTCACAAAAACTAAAATGGGTAGATTTTGGACTACCATGAACTATCTTGGTAGTCTATGCAAGGCAGCTTGACTACTTCTCCTTCATATGAGTTTTGCACTATTAAGAATTATTTGCTTTTGTAGTTCTTACTTGGAAAAACTAAAAGCCCCGTAGTGAGAGAGGCACATATATTACTGGTATACGTTTTTGTGTCTGTTGTATAAGACTGGTACAAATCGAGTGGGTTGGATTGAGAGAGAAAAAAAAGTTTTCCAAAAAGATGAAAAAAAAAAAAACCTTAAAAGCTTTTGTGAAGCAGCCAGGCTGTCTTAACCGAATGTACTGGATAACCTTATTTTAGCTCATCATTCAGCGTTGTACTGTCTTATGTTTCATTCTTGTCCCATGTGCACTAAGGTCAGATGTCAACATCCATGAAACTCTAGCCAACTCTAGCAGCAATACTTGCCAGCTTGCCCCTAAAACGTACTGACCTAATGTGACACTGCTGAAAATTACAATGTACACTTAAGATTTCCTTAGAAAAAACCCAAATATATTTTAAATACCCGAGACCAGACAACTGTTCCCTAGAAATTTAGAGGCAAGAGAGTAGCTTTATGATGCTAAGGAGCTTTAGGAGCTAAGTAGACATTTATTTATTAACCCATTAATGAGAATTCACGTTCCAGGCACGTGACGGGAGAACATCCCGCGGACATCAATCTGATGCATGTTTATGTTCCCTTGGGAAGATATTACATTTATCTACTACCTTCTCAATAAAGTGAAACATCCTTGCATTACATCTAAACCTTTCACCCTCAAGTTTTAGACTGACATTATTACATCACCCCTCTCTGTTCTTGCATTTTTAAGTTATTTCAATAATTTTTGTTCTTATTACTCAGGATTCAACTAAATTTAAGACATATGAAATGGCAGAGAATGTCACTGATTGCGAGCAGCGGCGTGTTGGAACATCAAAAGAACAACACAATGGAACTTTTCCAGGTATGTTAGCAACTGTGTTAATGTATTTATAACAAAAAATTTATATATCGAGTCAAATGCAGACATGACAACTGCACAAAAAGAGAATTTAGATAATAAAGGGAAGCACAAGGTTTTTAATGCTGAAAATCTTCTGTTTGGGTAATATTTTCCATGTAGTGATTGTGTGTTATGTAACACGCAGTGGCAAGAAAAAGTGAACCCTTTGGAATTGCCAACATTGATGTATAAATCTGTCTTAAAATATGACATGATCTTTATGTAAGTTACAATTATGAATAAACACAATATGTTTTAACTAATAACACACAAATTATTGTATTGTTGTCCATATTGAATACACAATTCAAGTATTCACTGTGTGGATTGAAACAAGTATGTGAACCTCTCTGCAAATCACTTCAACAAAAGCTAATTGGAGTCCAAGCAATGAAATGGGATTAGAGGTGTATTTTAGATCTACTTTAGCATGAAAAGAAACATTTTATGTTTGCTATTCTCAAGAGCCGTCGGCTTATGTGAACCATGCCTCACAAAAAAATCAAATTGTTGATTTGTATAAAGCTGGAAAGGGTTACTAAATGAATCTCGAAGCGTTTACATATTCATCAGTCCACAGTTAGACAAATTGTGTATAACCGGAGACAATTTAGTATTTGGCTTCTCTCCCTAGCAGTAGGCGCGCAGCAAAGATGACTCCAAGGGCACAATGCAGAATGCCCAATTATAATAATAATAATAATTCTTTTCTTTATATAGTGCTAACAATTTACGCAGAGCTTCTTACAATACAAATATTCAAGGGGTATGACAAGACTAGAATTGACAGACTAAGACAAACTGATACATTAGGTGGAGAGAGGCCGGCTCGCAAGCTTAAAATCAATGAGGCAAAAAAGAACCCTAGACTAACAGCTGAAGGCTTAAAGGAATTGTTTGAACGGGTTTGCATCTCTGTTCACGAGTCTGCATATGCAAATCATTGAACAGGCATGACATTTTTGGCAGGGTACCAC
>VKOC01000002.1:23736407-23747690 GCA_009364415.1 Spea multiplicata
TGTTTCTCTCCCAGCGGAGCTGTGTCAGTGCTGTTGCATCATGAAGAAATCCTGCCGACTAAACTATTAATAATCCGCTCCGGTTAGAACCTCCGTTACGTGCAACCACTTAACCAATGCAGTGTTGTCCACATTTTTAAAAGCGTAAGGGTCCCACATAATAATAAATTAATAATTAAATAATTTTTTTTTCTGAGTAATCAAGCAGATAATTAGGACAGTAGAAGCTGTTTTACTTTCAAGATCAGTGCTTCAAAGTTAAAATAAATACTATAGCTTAGATATTGGTCAAGTGGCAGAACCACCTCTCTTAGATCTACTAAGGCTTCTAGCTAAACAACCCAGAACCATATTTGCTTTTTTAAATGCCTTATATTTATGGTATCAGTCATATTTTCTATTAGTGCTGCACATAACATTGCTTTAAGAGACTGATATGGGAAGAGCGCTGCTTTTTTTTTTGCCGGGGGGGTGTTTTTAACATTTTAATCCAATATCAATTATGATATGATTATGAAGATTTTAAACAATCTTCTACCTCCTTGTAGTTGATCCTGTATGTATTCTCCATTGTAAAGTACATTAAAAAAATAATTGGGACTAGATGGGGACTTATAATTTCCAAACAGAACATGGCTGCTGTACTCTTGTAGCTAAAATGCATTGTAGCAATTTTGTGATTGCTATTCAACAAAGTAACTCGTATGATGAGCTGCATTGAAAATCAAAGTATTTTTCAGAACCCTAAGTAAAAGCATTTGTTAGTTCACTGTGAACAAGAATCACTGACTGATTTCATTATATAAAACTAAGGAATGCAAAACATATGCTGATTTTTTAATTTATTTTTAGCACATTATAGTAATTTGTTTTGTTAATCACTTTTATGTATTTGTCCCTCATTGGTTGGGGGAGTACATAATTCACTGGACCTGAAGCAGGGACTCAAAACCTTTTGATAAAGTTTGATTGTCACAATACATCTTTATGGTATGTGATTTACACAGAGCTTTCAGCATACCTCCCAATCGTGACAATGTCAAGTCAGGACAGATGATGACCAATCGGAAGGGACATGTATAGATGTGTGTATAGTTTGTGAGTTACAAAGTGCCTGAACGTCCTGCTCTTGTTAGAGAACACTGCCATCTCCTGTAACAGAATGAAACTGCAATTACATTTAGGTTTATACATTTTATACATAGTGTGTGCTTTGTAAGATCTTGGGAAGTTTTATACATCTTTCTTTCAAAGCTTTCATTGTAATCTTTTGTAAGAGTCTGTCAGAGAGTTTGCAATGTTGACTGCATGTTAGTTCCATGGCATTGAACTATTTGTGTCACATATTTTCTTTGGCTTTGGAGTATTTTATTGTATTTTTTATAAGATCAAAAGTTAAACAAAAAAGACATTTTGTTTACAGCCTTCTTTGCTTATGTTTACAAAGGGTGCCACTATTAGTGGAAGGCACTAAATACTATAAAACAAACAATTTAATCTACTTTAGTATGGTAGATCATGAAACGATCAATATAAATGCAGAGCCCTGGCAGAGAGGGCAGTGGAATGCAGAGTCCTTCCTAATACTCTTTTTGTTGCAGACTGCATCTTTTTTGAAGCTTCTGTTTGGTACCAGTTTGGATTGTGCAAGGAAAATGCCTTCTGGTAAGATGCAGGGCATTTTGGTCTTGCCCATTTGTAGTGATATCCTTTTTCTCAGGATTTTTAACTGGTACTCTAAAAATGTATAGGACTTTCCAGTCCTGAACTTTTTGTACAGCACACATGTGTTGAACATGGCAACCTGGGTTTTGTACCATATTTTTATGCAACGTTAGGTGGACGCTGATGAGAAAGATCTTCTCCCATATTCGTATTGTTGTTGATCATACATTGCGGTTTCATGACCTATGCATCGCCTTCTCCTCTCACACTGACAACTTGTTCATTGGGTATAGTGGAGAGAATACATGCATCTTTCTTGTCGGTGTATGCAAGGGCCAGAATTTCTTCATTGTGCAAAGGATTTGATTTTTTTTTGTGTAACACAAAAAATTCACGAAATATTCTTATTTTGTGGGATACCAGGTGTGGCTCCAGACACTGGCAGCGTAGATGTTAGTTTGGGCTTTTACAGCTCAAAATAAGAGTTGCAGGAAAAACAAATTAACATTTACTGGCACCAATGCCACATCTGATGCCAGTCGCAATAAATAGATACATTTGGGGGTATCCAACTTTGGTCAGGTTTCATAGACCTTATTTTAGGTGGTAGAACCTGAGCATCATCTGACACATATATTTGCTCAATATTTGACACTGAGTGGCTTTGTTAGAGACATCTGACTTTGCCAGCGTGGAATATTCTTGTAGGCTGTACACGCATGACTGTACTTCTCACGGGACTTTTTTTTTTTTTTAAATACACACAAACTGGTGCTAAAAGGGGAAATGGAATCTTTAGTCGAAGGTGATCTTTTACTTGGGCAACATACAAAAAAAACCAGTCATAAGGTTTTGTCACCCCCCCCACCCAATTTAAAGAGAGCCTCAGACTAAAAATGTCAAATTGGTATGAGACAACTCTAGAATAAATAAGTAGCAGTACATCTCTTCCATCACCCGGTGGCATTAGACTCAAAGCTATTTTGTACTTTCTGTGGTTTAGCGTTACTGTGGTTATCTTTGTTCTTAAGATCGGTAAATGACCTTACTGATTTAATTAGATCACTGTCTGCAGGATTGGTTATTTTTGTTACATATACTCAATAGAACACTTATCATACATGTTCCTTAAATAGTACAACACTTGCCCAAACCACAGGGCTGTTGTGTCTCAGTTCAAATGAGCTAGTTGGCAGACTCCTGACTTAAACGAAGTCCACCCCTTTCCCAGCTGCCCTGACTCTTGTTAGGAACTGGCAGCTGTATAGACATATAGACAAAAGTTTAGTCATCCCATGGACTATACGATAATTGAGATCATGGGCATTTAAAATGTTGACAAAGCAGACAAACTCACTTAAAAGTGGGAAGTCCCATGTTTTTTTTTCTCCCTTACTACAAAATACAGAGCCGTGTACAGTAATGTAGGATTATATTGCCAAAATCTCATTTGTTTCAATAAACTTACTTTATCTGCTGCAATTGTGGCCAGTCATGTGAAACAACACACTCAACGGGTCCTTTATGGGAATGTTAATTAATTCTGTTCCTCACAAAACTATGAGTCGTCATCCAGATGAATGATTAAGACTGAGCCATTTTCTTAGTTACCGCAGACCGTATGATAAGGAGTCAGAGGTTGCCGGTCTAAACTTGCTTACAAATGTAGGTTGAATATGAGTCCAACCTGGACCTGCCTAGTCCAGTCCGGACCAGCCCTTTGTAAACAGTATTATACAGGCTCTGGCAGACAGGAACACAGCAGCGTCACCTAGCGTGAGGTATGTGATCCTGTGCTTAAAGCGCGTACTAGGGAGAAAACTGTAAATGAGATAAAGGGCCGAAATTGGGTGGGGAGTTCTTATGAATAAATGCATATGTGTGTAAACTTGTATGTGGATGATCATGTGTGCGTTTGCTCCTGTGTGTTTATATCATTGAGTGTTCACTTGAATATGAAAGTGTGTGTGTTGAGTATGTGTAAGTTTGTGTTACCACAAGTTTGTATACATATGTCGGCCAGTGCATGTGTAGGGGGAGCAAAGGACTGATGGGCTTTACTTGGCCTGCGGCCAACTCCCCACCCATCCAGGGCAGAATAAGCCAGCCTTCTCCTGACTGAGTCTCTAGTAGATTGATTTAAGATACCGTATTGGCTCGAATATAGGCCGCACTTTTTCCCCCCACTTTAAGTCTTTAAAGTGGGGGTGCGGCCTATATTCGGGGTCTAGCGACCGACGTCCGGGACATGCAGTTCCGGGCGCCGGGCAGGCAGCAAGGTTAGGATACAGATCCCCCGCAGCGGTGCAGGGGACACTCAGACAGCCTCCCCTGTCGGCTCTTCCCATGGGCGGGGCGGTGCCGGCACGGGAGGTTGTCTAAGCTCATCGTGCGGACGGTCACCGGCAGCAGCGATGCGCGTAAACAGCCTCCGCTGCCAGCACATCTGCACAATGTGCTTTAACAAGGGAGGGAAGGGAGATTGTTAAAGCACGTCGTGCAGACCTGCCGGCAGCGGAGGTTGTTTACGCGAATCGCCACAGCCGGTGACCGTCCGCACGATGCGTTTTACCTCTGCCCCCACGACTTACCAAAGCAGACTCCCGGGTGTCTTGCGGGGCCGGCGGGGGACATCTACGCAATATGCGTTTACAACTTCCGGTGCCGGCACATCCCCGCAGGCCCTGCAAGACACCCGGGAGTCTGCTCTGGTAAGTCGGGGGGAGGCGGCAGAGTGGCAGCATATCTTGGGGGGGGGGCAGTGGCAGCATATCTTGGGGGGGGGGACAGAGTGGCAGCATGTCTATTAAAAAAAACTTTTAGGGGGCGGTCTACATGCTTGCCCCGGCAACACACCAGGGAGTCAGAACCAGTAAGTTGGGGAGGGGGCATAAGTCTCATTAGTCAGACCTATTTGAGGTCTGATTATAAGACGACCCCGATTGTAAGATGAGGGGTCTTTTTAAGAGCATTTGCTCTGGAAAAAACCTTGTCTTATAATAGAGCATAAACGGTATATATCGTTTTTGGGAACTATCCATCTCCCTTCCTACCCATTTCAGATAAAAAGGATACAAAGTAAATCAGGAAATTAAAAAGTAATAGTCACACTTAAAGTATATGTACGCCAATCGATAGTGGCCACGATTTCTGCAGGTGTTTATTCGGTACATGCAGTAAGACACCCTCCAGATATAATAGGCAAGGGATATGCTATATTTGCGAGTTAGTGTATCGTCCGTTTTGTGCTTTCCTTTTCCTGCACAGTGATGATGTATTGCGGGGACTGAGGTCCCCATTAACCGACTGTAACATGAAATCATTTTCTAAATATAAGCTTTTGTGAATCATTCCATAATGGATCAAACATCTGCTATGGCCAGTTTAAGTGGAAAACTAGATTTCTGAATGCAAAAATTACTTGTCTGCTATATGCAAATTTGTACCCACCATATGAGTCAGTCTGTCGTGCAGAGACAGGGACAGGAAATCGACATATCATAGCACAAAAATAGACTAGCATGGGAAACAAGTCTGATTTTAATAGAAGGCAGCTATAGAAAACATATATATATATAGATATATGATGGTCTAACGTAAACCTCTTTGGTTTACGTTAAATTAATCTTTGTGCTAATTCAGCATCAATGATTCTAGCTGAAGTACGTAACTCTTGGCACGTTAATGTTGGGCAAACAATGGTTTTGGCAGAGTAAACATGCATGAGTTTGCATACTTTCATTCTGTGTTCTTTCACGGATTTAGTGTCATACCAGGAAAGGTACAGCTCAAGATGCTGGGGCTGCAACAAAAGGAAACTGGAAGCTTTCTGAAATTAACCCTGTACAACATAGGCTTTCCAGTTGGTCTTTGCTTTTTTTATTATTCCTTAATATTCCTTATTATTCCTTTAAACATTTAAGAAAAACATATGTCACACACAAACTAAATACTAATAAACAATACTTAATATTTTTATATGTTAAACTGATGCATTTGTTTCCTCTGCAGGCTTTTGGTCATTCAAATAACTTATTGGAAATAAGCACACACTAAAACTCAAGGATCCATATATTGGCATATAATGTTTTAGATCTCATAAGAGCAACACGGTAGAAGTGCACTTTTACAACCATACAATAGAACATCTTTGACAAGGATATTGTTGGAACCTCTTCTTTGTAAGCAAACAACATACAAATAGGCAGTACATCACTATAGGGAAAGCATAGACAGTTGACCATTTGAAATAAAAAAAGGTCTACTGAATTTGCTTATGGTGTTACATAGTAGAAAAGATGAGTAGGACTCTGTTATGGTTCTTTCTACTGGAAAGTGATGTTCACTGTTGATCTCAGTCATCGTATCGCTTACACTTGATCTAAAAGTGTGTGTGGTTTTTTTTTAATAACTTCTTTATTACACGGAGAAAACAAAGCATACAACATAAGAACAGAGTTGCATATAGACATGGTGACAAAATAGATGTGGTCAGGTACAAGCAATGCACAATTCCAATAACGCATACATTGTAAGTAATACTACTTCCTCAATCTCAGAACAAAAGTGTATGTTTTAATACAGAAGATTCAATATTTCAACCTTCCATTCAAAAAATGGGTTAATTGACTACATTTTTCATGTCAGATTTTCACTGATTAAGCTGACTAATAAGCATTTTTCATGGTTTGCACCGGTTGGACAGAAGTTCTGCATTATTTGTAAAAAGCACATGATGGCACGACGTTAAGTAGAGTGTGGGTTTAAAGAAGAATTCCTATTTTAAAACTACGACGGTACTTTTGATCCGCTGCTGCTGCTGTTTTGTGAAGAGAGAATGAAAGGCAGCCAAAGTACCGTGGTTTGGTATTACCCTTACTGCTTTGTGTTTGGTGGTTGATGGCACAATTACTGGAGAGATGAGTATGAAATAATGTATTTCCTGGCATATTAATGGCTGCAGGCCAGTAGGATTTTGTTTTGTTCTTTTTACCCCTTTCATTTACCTTTTATGATTGCCTGACAAGTTCTACTATTGTAAAGAGTGACTCACCTTTTTCGGCTTTTTATCCTGTACAACAGAAACAAATGTGAGCTCTATGGGAAGAAAATTTTAATATGTCCACCGTGTCAGGATAATTCCCACCTTTGTGCATAGGAGTTACTTTGAGGGTGCAGAACAAACCACGACTTTGGAATTGAGAAAAGTCCATTATTTTACTGAGTATTTAGTAGTATTTATTGGGTGTAGTTATCTAGTCTTAAATCGGGTTTAAGGTAAGGTAAATGAAAATGTGATCAGATAGCCTCAATTTGCAGAAATAAATGGTACTTAGAAACAGCAAATCAGTTGAATAAAATGAGAGAAAGTTGAACATTTTTCTAACTATAGAACAGACATGCATACAGTGGGGGGAAAAAATATAAAAAGCCCTGACATACCATTGCAGTAGTACTATATTTAAAATGTATAACCCACCTTGTTCACCACCACAAAATACTTTTAAGTCGAAAGTATTGAAGATACTACCCTATAGAATGTAAGAGATGAATGAGGTCCCCTTAAAAATAAATACATATATATATATATACATACATACATATATTATATATATAATAATATATATATATAATATATATATTATGGGGTCATTGTTTGAATGATACCTAATGTGTAGAAGAAATTCTAAAAAAAAAACGTGAAAACATTTATTTTTTTACATAGTAAAATTCGGTTTTTATTTTTTGCTATGGTTTCAAGTAAAAGCCCTATTGTTCCTGATAAAAGAATGTATAATTTGTGTATGTACATCAAACACGCAAAAGGGAAATATTAAACATACATATTGTAAAAACCCTGATGTAAAAAAAACATTTACAGACCTAAATGTATTTTATTTTGCTGGAGATTATTTTATTTTCTACGTTCCACCCCTTCCTCTTTTGTTCCCACCCCCCTCTGTAAGCTCCACCTCTTCCTCTCTGTATTTTAAGCGTGGATACCAAGTATCTACTTGTACATTTAGTTTGTTTTGTGCACCATTTTAAAGATTTTATTTTACGAGATAATAAGCTTTGCTTAAAATATCAAACACATTTGAGCATATGTGGTCAATCCATAATCTGAGCATGGTCTATAACGGCAACCACTATTACTGTACATTTGCACACCATTTGCACCATATTATTAGTTTTCGAAATGGATATTGCTCAATTATTAATACATCTAGATATTGTTAGATGTATATATGCATATGCACAGCATACCGTCATGAGAGGGCCATGTGCTTAAACTTACAATGGGTCCTATCAACAGATAAATCCAAACACACGTTGGTGAAACCCAGATATTTCTTCGCAAACATCAACTGAAGGCTAATGTGTTGTCGTAGCTTACTATAGCTACACTTATCCAGGAGAATGAATCTATGGACACATTTATAAAACGTATAGGCACTGATAGACACACTTTCTGGCTTCTTCGTTAACACTTCTATCTAATATTAGGGTTCTAACTGAAAGCATCTGTTTTCCCCATAATGCAGCACAAAATATATTAAAAACAGGAATCCAGGAACCCACAATGTTGGTTACGATAAAACAAGACTTTACTAGGACATTTTAAATGTACAACAAGACATACTATAAATCCCTATTTACAATATATATATAGATACAATTTCTTATTTACAAATACCAAACATGCATGATCATATCTACCTGTCCTGAGATCTCCAGGTGCATGATATAGCCCTTCTCCTGTATTACTGCCTATACTAAGCTGACACTCCTTGGTATGGAAGAAATTTTTTTAGCAATTTATCTGAAAACTTTATTTAACCTGTATTTTTAGATTTCTAGTTGCTGCTGTTATGCAGTGTTTGGATCCTTTGGAGTTGTTTCCCTGTGACCAAACAAGACTTTCTATCATCCCCTGTGGTCTTTACAACCTTAGGACAATACAGCCATAGATCTACTGCCCTGACGTGGCCACACCTGGAATTAACGCCTGATTGTTCATTTTCACACATTAATTTCCATCTAAGATTTGTATAACATAAAATGATATATGCTATAGCGCATAGTATAACAATACAAACAGTGCCATCTTTGTCCCCAAAACAGTGTAGCAGTGCCATCCCTGCTACCGAAATGGTGTAACCTTGCCATAACCAAGCATTTTGCCTCTGCCATCTCTATGGCCAATTCATTAAGCCTAAATAACTTATCTGCCTTGAGGACTATTTAACTGGTGAACTTTATATGCTGTTCAAAAATAGATTTTGCAATCTTGCCAAACTCCAGTCCTGTTTTTTGCTATTAGTATGTAAGACCTGTTACGCAGGTGTGACCAAATTTTAGGCAATACATGTTAAAATGCTTTTCTCAGTTCTCAAAAATGGGAAAACTGTATAGTTTCTCATTTCTAAAAAAAAAAAAAAAGGAAATTTTGCTCAAGTTCTTACTTTGTTTTAACATTCTCCTTTGGATTTGCTGTTACTGTGTTTAACTCCAAAATTAAGTTTAATCTGTAACTTTTCCTGAAATGTTAATTATAGCATTTAATCTAAAAATATATGTATTTACTTCCCAGGCAAGCAAATAGTTCTTGAATGGGTGCAAAAAGTGAAAACAAGTCTGAAATACCTGCAAGGGATAATGTTGTTGTTCTTAAAATATTTCATAATTTGTACATTTAGGTCCCCTCTAGAACTACTCTCGCATCAGCAGTGGGAGACGAGAATTCTATGATTAAAAAAAAAAAAAAAAATTTTATAAATATTGCCCGTTTACATTGCTGATTTCATCCAGGAATAAGCTGGTCTAAATGTTTACTGAAACATTGATTACTGACAGGCCCGTTTTAGGGAAGGGTATAGAAAATTCTGCTGCTGTGATTACACCTCGCTGCTCTGTTTATAAATAAAGGTGACTTGACTAAGTAAAAAAAAAAAAAGTAAATTCTGTGCTTACATTATTTTGATATTTTAGTTCAGTGGAAGTGACATTGCAGTTTATTATGATTATTATTAAAAATATTATTTTTTAGATTATTTTACCACGATATGCAAATGAAGATAAATGGACATGCAAAACAGCTTTTTATAAAGACATGTCTTTTAATACTGAATATAGTTAATGCTATTTTATCCAAATTCATATATTCGCATGTCATATTCTGGTGAGGATTGTATAATGTGCTCAACAGTTAATGTAAAAAAAAACAAAAACCTCACTGATAATAAAACAAATTTCTAATGGTTTGTTTATTTGTTATTTTTAAGGTGGCTGGTTCTTTTTAAATTTAAGTAGATGTTGGTCTTTATGTTTTTAATAATGTTTATGTAGTTGTATGCTTTGTGGTGTAAATCCTTTTCACAGGAATATGAAACTGATATATCGCCATATCAAAGTTGCCCAAATTGTTTAGGCCTCTGTAGTATCCCTATGGTATTATACCAGTTTATTCAATGTAGTCTAATACTTAGTCTTGACAAATTTGCTGAAGCCCAGGCTAGCCACACAGACTTACAAAATTCGTCTGCTAGACACACGAATCCGCTCTGTAAAAAAAAGGGATTTTCCAGCAGTTAAAATTATAGGCAATGACTTTCCTAGTTGCCATGACTACCTGGGTTTTATCAAGTATTTAAAACATGTATCTTGAAATTAATCTATAGACCTTCCTTGTGTCTTACCTTTCAGTGTTCTTCTTGAGAGCTTTTTGGATCTATATGTTTTTTGTTTGAGTGTCAATGTAAAAGGTTCATTTACCATTGTGCTTCTGCACTCCAGAAATTGATGCCGTTAATGTTTCGGCTTTTATGACAGCTGCTGTGCTGATGTCACCAAGTGACTTCATGTTGGTAAATCAAGTAATTATATATATATAGATATATATAGGGATGTAAGTAAGAATGTTAATCAGCATCAACATCAATTTATCTATAGAATGCTAGGAATATGACTTGCTCTTTCATTTACCAATATAAGGGTTTAAGGAGAGTCATTGAGACAGCCGTTAGCCTGACTTAATGCCAGTCATCCCAATGACCAGTCATTGCCTGATTTTCCATTTATAAATCACATTGGAATTTGTAGCGAATCACATTCCAGTCTAACCGCAGGCTCCAGTGGGTCTCCAGTAAGCTATGGCAAGTAAAATATTTCTCAGGTGAATCACCATGGGAATCAGGATGTATTTAGTCTTTGCTTGTTCCTTTACTAGAGAATTACCAAATTGGGTTATAGATCTCACACAATCAGTAAAGTTTATTCATGTCTCAAGATATATACACACTATATTTTTTTTATGGATAGGAACCTGGAATTTGATGGCAAAACCATTTGGCCTACCTAATCTACTCAAGTCAACCAACCAATGGATTTAGTTTTACAAATTCTTGTAAAAAGTAAAAAAAAAATAATCTTGAAAATGGCAAAGCTTTAATGAATGCCCCTATAATGACAAAGAAGGCAGTAAATATATAACAATAGACTTTTGCCTAGGCCTGAAACATCTAAAGATCTTTTTTTTGCTTTTACTTTTGTTTTTGCTTCTGCAAGCATTTTTGAATGATGGATTCAAGGTTAAAAAAGTACAATAGAGGAAAAACC
>VKOC01000002.1:23747790-23759792 GCA_009364415.1 Spea multiplicata
AGGGCTCCCTTGTGATATGTTTTGGTTTAAACCACAAACTATTGCTCACAAGCTTTGGCTAAAGTCTTAATATTTGTCAAATGGATCAGTGTTTTTGTTAAACCATTATTCCTGTAATAAACGAGCAGTGTTGTAGGTGTGGTTACCGATGGTTAAATCATATGGGTTTAAGAAGAAAACTTTCTTTAATGCATTTACATAAAGTATTTAAAATATGAAATTGACATCATTTCATTTCTATAGCCTTTACCAAGACAGTACAATGGAATCAAACACACATCTTGGATAAAGACAGTCTGTGGTCAGGCAGTAAAATCTCGACTCATGCCTCTTAAGGCAGAAAGAATGATTAGCTCAGTGGAATAAAATGTTCCTGATTGTAGGATACAAATTTGCAAAAGACATACATTATAAAATATCTCTTCAGACTTCAGTCACCCTTTCAGCTACATTTAGAGAGTCTCTGGTCAATGATAGACAAGATGTGTTGGTCTGTGGCTTTAAGAACAAATTTGCAAAAAGGAGAAGTCAAAGCCGTCAGTTTAATGGAAATCTAGCCACACATTACTATACATACAATCTACATCTACTACGTTAGATACTTCAGTTAAAAAACACATTTGCACCATTTGCGGGAGGCATCCTATTCATTAGATGCAGCCAACCGCATCACTGGAAATACAAAAAAACATCTTCCTAATGAAGTGCAGTCAAGTAAGGATGCTTGTGACAAACCGGCTGAAACAGATATACTGTATTGGCCCGCAATGCATAATAGATACCAAAAATGTTAAAATACATGTATTCCTGTTCATTAGGTAAAATACCGTTTTACTATTCCACTTGTGTATTTTGTCTTTTAAAAATAATTCCTCTTTAAAATAGAATAAAAACTTTAAGGGTTCGGCCTATAAGCGAGCCAATACGGTATATTAAACAATAAAACAACAAACTGTGCATGCCCAGCACACCGGTCAGTTCAGACTCCTTCTGGATGGAAACTGATTTGACTCATAATTTTATAGAATATTTACATGCATATTTCAGCATTGTCATAAACCTCCATTAAACACATGATGAAAAACGGCTATAATTTTAGGTCAAATAATATTGTAAATTGCGAATACGTAAAAATAAAAGTATCCTTAGTTTTGTTTTAGGTTTTAACCCATCTTCTATGAGCAACAGTAAAACACCCGCTACTATATTGACTCTATATGACATTTCTGCACATCTGCTCTTCACCAAATGACCAGCTACCCAGACACAATAATCTATCCAGGATAAAGGAAGAACAGGGCAACAAAACAGGAAAGAAAGTTGGACGTCAGCCAAGTTATGATACTTCCTTGCGCAGCAATGATAAGCGAGTGAGGTCCCAGAAGAGGAAGTAGAGTTCTTTTCAGTCGTGATGCATATGTACACAATGGTGGGGTCTGTAGAATTCCTGGCTACTTCCATCCAAGCAACACGTGAGGCACAGGTGTTCTTGTAGTTTGGTGTTTATGGGTCCCATAATTTCAGAAACAATGCATTATGAAACACAGAAATCTCATGTTTGCCATTTCATATTAAAATCAACTTTAATGTCCCTTGGACCTCTTAATGACATGGGGTTGTATAGAAACACCCAGAAACCACTATTTGATTTGAAAGGATATGTTCTTGCTTGTGCAAGAGTCTCATAATTACACATGTGAAAAACAATTGTAATAAAATGCTATTCATAAAAATCATAAACGTGTTTAAGGTAGACGAGACATAATTCAAGGCCATTACCTCTTTCCCCATACACCACCTCTTTTCCCAACACCACCTTAAGGCACTTTGTCCTGCAAAAGTTGTTAATACATAAAGTATAGTTTCAATCAGCAGGGTGATTTTAAATGACTCACCAATTTAACTATAGCCTTATGAACGATAAACAATTTGAAAATAAAGCCATTAGGCAGCATTTTATTAAGAGGAGATGCACTGAAATGAATCTGGTCAAGTAGTAGCGTTACACTGCATTTGAAACGCGTGTATAAGCTAACATCCGAGGTGATACATTAACTCTAGTGCAGGAAGACCACCTATTGTAACCATTTATCAATTTACCATCAATATACATATTTTCCAGATCTGACAATACACCGATGTCAAAGAAAGGCAAAACCCTGGCACCTTTCCCTTGATTTCCCAAGATTCCCAGGTAGATATTCCATTGAAACCATCCTATCCATGCACAGCAAATTAAAGTTACCTTTTATATTAACAGTTAAAACTTGAAAGTGGAGGGAAATATGCTTTGTGTTTTATATAGAGATTGCATTTGTGCACCCATGTATAGGAAGAGAAATAGCTATATTTTATATAAACTATTTTTGTACAAAAGGAGATATACTCAAGGTGCATGGGGTAAAAGAGGTGGTGGTAGGCAAAATGGAGTGTTACCTTAATCATTAAATGTTATACTCCTTTAACAGATAGATTTCTCTTCCAAACTGACCTGACATAACACCCAGAAGGGCCTGACTAAAATACCTTGCTCATTCATTTTATACATTCGTCTGAATCATAATATACATTTAAACTTTAAGCCACAAAGCCTACCAAATATATTTTCTTAAGGATGTCAATGTGCTGTATGAGGTAAAAATTAAAAAAAACTACCATGATTACCCCGACTAAGAATCATTATTAAGCAAGTGTCCAAAAATACATATTTCAGAGCAAAAAAACAACAAAAAACACATATCTCTCAATACTTTTCTAAAGTAAAATCTTTGTCCACAAGCTATATATTAGTTTTTCTGACACTAAATTAGTTCCTGTTCATCTCAACATCTCAAACACTGTGTGCCACATTAACAAACCCTTGTACTCTATATTGGGTACACTTAAAGGGAAACTCATCTTAGCGTCTCTAAAACCATGTGCAGCAATAGAAAAAGCACTACATAAAGGGTAGCATACATCATAGTAAGCTGCTTCAGGAAAGACAGGTAAGACATGACACGGCTAGGATGGTATTTCTGGGGGAATCAAGATACAGTACTAACTTATAATGAAATTTGTATAATATAACTATATACGCATACACATGTACATGAACACACATGTTGTGTTTCCATCACTTATACTTGGTACAGGGAATATAACTTCTGCGATAAGCGTGTATAGCGCAATCACTTGGTGTTGCACAATTAAACCTAGATCTCTGATCAGTCAATGATGCAGACAAAAGGTATATATATTGTGCCGGAGAAAACAAAATGTCTCCGTTTTCTTTACAGCTGCGTAGGAAATATCTACACAAGAACAGAATTTACACTAGGTATTTAAATCACATCATCCAAGCTTATCACGTTATTTTACCAGTTAGGATTTGCAAATTTAAAAAAATGAAAAATACACCGTAGACAACAAAAAATCCCCAAAATTATGAACATAACATACAGTCACATATATTATATAGATATTCTGAACTGAACTTTACACACATACACTGATATAATTATCATTAGACCAAGTTGTCAATCTAAAGTCCAGATTAACAAGTAAATACACGTGTTTACAAGTAATGCTGCAGAGTAATGAACAAAGGTAATTGGAAACTTAATCGTTTAGACTTGACTGCCTCGTGGACAGTTGTTTCCCTACAGGGCTCGGACCTACATATCATGCCAGGCAATACTATACTAAGAAATAATAATAATAAAGTAAATATATATATAATATCTATATCTATATATATCACAAGTGGGGTCCCCAAGAACATTACAGGAATACAATATATATATATATATAGTATATATATAATATATACTATAATAAAAACTTATATTATGTATGTGTTTGTATATAATATATATATTTTACATTTTTTCTAACAAGAACATTTGTCAGGTTATTCCATGGCAGAATACATTGACCTTAAAAAGTATTTAATACAAGTGTAGCAACAATCCTAAAAGTCTCTGCTGTTAACTTAATAAGACAACATGTTGTGAAACCTATTTGTCAAGTATCAGGATTGTTGACTACAAGGTGCACCCATACGTTCCAAGTTCTGATACAGATCGAAAACTCAAGTCCAAAGTCAAACACTATTTCTCCAAAGTGTCCAAGAAAGACACCAAGCGTCCTATTTACCAACACATTTATTTAGAAATAATCTAGAAAAGTCATTCCTAGCACCAGTTTCCATAAAAAGACAACAATGGGGAAAAAGTACACATAGAAATTCTATGGCGAGTAGACTTTAGTGTGAACCTAACCCATTTCAAAGTGAACTTTACCAACACCATGTTTATCTAGAGTATGCCAAATATAAAACTAAGTGTTTTTAATAATCAAGCAAAAAACAACAAGGGAAAATCTACAATCGGAAGGCTGTTACTGTTAGTATGCTGTGTTTAACTCATTATAATTCGATTGAATGGGAATGCATCGCAGTACTTTATATCTTGTGAACAAACTACTTTACTACAGTATTATGCAATTGTTGGTAATCGTAAAACAAGTTATGTGATGGGCCTTGGAACAGAGAGATTCAAATGTATGTCTTAATAGGCATGTTGGACAAAGTTTTTGCAATACAGCGATGCGGAATACGATGGCGCTATATAAAATATTAATAACAATTTTGATTGAAAGTGTCCCATCTCTACAACCAGAGGCGGGGAATATGACTTAAGTACAACCTTTAAGAAACACTAGCATTATAATGTGTACCAAGCCAGACTGTTGGCCTTTGGGGAGGTCAACAGTTTAACTATTTGCAGACACGTATTCTCATATAGATTACAAGAAGATGTTTTATATGGAACGGCTGACACTGATTTTCAGCCACAGCAATTGCACCTCACTTAAACATAAGCCCTCTAGAGTCCACGTTGACAAATTCTTTAACAAGCCCTGTGGTTACAAGGAAAGATGGTTTCACTATGAGTCACTTTTGTTCAAACAGTTTACTGGAAGGGGAGAGGAGGGGGAATTTTCAGAGAAATCATGTGATCGGCCAGACAAACCATAACTAGAATAGGTTCAGCGGAGTCAAAAACAGGTCCTGACAGCATTTGACACCCAGAGAGTACATGCTCCCTTAGTCATTAGGATAAGTACAGCTTAATTAAAGTAAAGAAGGATGTGACAAAGAACACTGGCAAACGGTTGGATTAACTACTGGAGGATCTCCTGTAGATCTGGGTCCCAAAACCCCACACTATAAAAAAAATACATCTTACTTATAGAAAGAAATCCAATACATTGGTATATACCACGAAGAGATCATATCTACACAGACATGCTTTCTACAATGTAAATTACTCATCAACCTGTACAGATATTGCACAACACGTCTTGAACAGAGTTTTTCAAAATGTTACCGGTTAAATTGTATTCACTTGAGTATTGAGGAAGGCTTTGTTCTATAACTGAACAAAGTTACACTTCAACATTTAACAGGAAATGCTAACTAGCCTTAATGTAACTTCATTAAATGTGTGAAGGACAGGGTCTGCTTTATGTAAAGCATAAAACTTTACCCCTACAATGAGCTGGCCGCAGAAGTATTGATAAAACATAATTAACAGCCTGTACGTTCATTCTGTTACTGGAGCGTGGACTGTGCACCCACAATGCACTTTACTTTACACTGCAATTGTTTGTGTGGTTCAATGAGCAGTCATACTTTTTGGTTTAGTTCTGCTAGCGAATGGTATTTAGATAGAAACCGAAAGTTACAAGATAACATTAATTATGCATATTTCCAAATTGGATTTACTAGATTAAATTTCCTAGACTCTCTCATTTTTGGCAGTATCGGAGAAGTTAAACACGCACAAAGTGAAAAGCGCAATAAAACCATAATGAAATCCGAATACATTTTCATGAAAAAAAAAAAACTATTTGCATGTATATGTTTTGTCAAACATGACATATTAGACGCGATTATTTCTGTTCTGAATCAACCTGTCTGCAGGACAAACACACATACCCACGTTACTGTTTCACTTGAGTAAATATGTTATAAATGCGTTATTTGTCATTATTACATCGATTCTTCTATTTATTTATTTTTTTGCAAGAAGATAATAATTTGGATGAAATTAGGTCTTCAAATCAAATTATTGGTAATGCAAAAAAACCAAATGTTTTTGCTTACTTCGTCTATAAAAAGCTCTCCAATGTAAAGACTAAGACTCTGAAAGAATGTCTGACCAACGGGAATAATGTTCCTTGTTCCCAGGTTTTTCTTCTATGAATAAAAAGCTCATTGAGAAGAGATTTCGACCACATGTAGCTTATGTGTAAGTGCGAAGCTTAACCATGGTACACCCGGGATGCGTCTGGCCTTTAAGAACCACATGAATATCCACAGATTAGATTTTATTCATAGACAGATCCAAATTGATAAATACAAGAATCAACTAACCATCATGTGACTGTTCAACTAGGCTACAGCTGCTTCAAGTAAAAGTCAGTCTGTTTACTTTTTCAATGATTCACTGTGCACTTTATCCAAAGTCACTTTTCTTAAGTACACCGTAGCTTTACGTAAGGTATAGCGTGACTATTCGTCATTCACTGGTTTTTTTTGTTAGCTTTTTCCAGGACACGCATGTCAAAGTGCATGCAAGTCATGGAGGTAGGGCTGGGCTGCATTATTTTTCCATAGATATCTAACAAAAAATGCAACCTTTATTCTTTCTTTACTATAACCATTTTTTTACTTTTAGGCGCTGTAACGGTTATGTAAACACCTTTATTAAGCTCATTTATTTCTCTAAATCCTAATTGTTATGTGATGCACTACTTGTTACGCATGTATCAATGAAGTATAAGATTTCATGCAATACAATAATAATGTAACTTTTATTTCCCCAATTTTAAAAGCATGTTGAAACATAAAAGCAAGGTACATAAAGGCATGGTTGGATGAGTTTAGTGTGGAAGAACCTGACTGGCCTGCACAGAGCCCTGACCTCAACCCCACTGCCCACCATTGGGATGAACTGGAACAGAGATTGCGAGCCAGGCCTTCTCATCCAACATCAGTGCCTGAGCTGAAAAATGCTTGATTGGATACATGGGCAAAGAATGGGCAAATCCTTCTCAGGATATATGGGTATTTTTAGGATACTGTTGGGCAAATTCCAGCCACAAAGGCTAATAAATAGGGCGTTCTTAATATTCTACTAAGGTACACAGTTTTGTATTTTTTTTTTATTTTAGAGAACATGCCTATATTTACTAATGGTTTCTCACTGGCCTTACAAGAATCAGGTTTGTAAAATAATAATTAAAAAAAAGTGTAATCATTTGAGATTTTAAGAAACAGATGTCTTGTTCAGCAGAAAATCAACTGTACAAAAAGGGAATGAGTAGGTTGTTTTCAAACGAGGATACAAAGACCAGCAACAAAAGCAGAGAACAATGAGCTACTCAAAGAACCACTCTGTTGAGAAAAACAAGAGGCCTCCTTTCAGCACAAAAGCAGTATTAGACATAATGGGAGAAAAGTTGTCGCTACTACCCTAATATCTATGTTCTTAAAACAGAACTTGTTGACAAGAGTTGAAGTAGACAACACATGAAAATACATAAACTGAAAGCATGCCTTTAACCTCTTCAGTGTCTGGGGTTTTGTTGTACCCTACGTACCCTGCGTTTCCTGCCATTTGTTCCATATGCAGGTTGTTTGATGTACCCCCCCCCCCCCCCAGAATTACACATCCGATTTCTTCAGCAAAAATAAAAGGCTTCATTTGAAAAAAGATAACACTCTCAAAATGAATAATTACAAGCTCTAGTATGTATTTTTTTTTTTAAAAGCCTTTTAAATTCTTTTAAAAGGCAGAGCTGTAAAGAATTTTCTCCTTTACCCACAAAGGGAAAAAGTTCCATCTGATCACACTGATCAGACTGATCAGCAAGCACTGTTTTTGGCAAAGGGTGGTCTCACCGCATATTGTTTTGATTTAGATTTTTCTTCTGTTCACTCACTTTGCATTTTGGGAAATGCTAAAAACAATGTCTGTTTATGTTTACTATACTACTGTGTAACACACTTTATTTGCTTCTATTATGCAAATTGACCATTAAATAGGCCATGTGGACTAGCGACTGATGATTGTTATTTTGTTTCCTTTAAATGAACTTAAAATGCATATCTAGGAAATGACAGGCAATATGTAGAATTATTATTAACTTAAG
Organism: Spea multiplicata; assembly: GCA_009364415.1. Taxonomy (NCBI): domain Eukaryota; kingdom Metazoa; phylum Chordata; class Amphibia; order Anura; family Pelobatidae; genus Spea; species Spea multiplicata. The sequence goes on from VKOC01000002.1 coordinate 23,755,993, forward strand.
GATATAAAAACAAAATTATATTCATACTTATACCATGAATTACAGCATGCTTACCTGTGCTGTCTGAGCATGCTCCAACATCTCCTCAAATTCCTCATATTCCTCATCATCGGGTTCTTGTCCAGAAAGACGAGCTGCTCTGGCCATAAAGTATGGTGGAAGCTCACCAATAGCAGTGCCAGCACCCTGGAGAGGAGGGACAAACAAAACAAATATAATGTAATAATCCTTGATATTATGTATACATTAAAGAATTATGTTAACTTATTGCTTGAAGTCTGTATATAAAAAAAAACAAGCAAACAAAAAAGTATACAGCCACACTGACCCTTTAATGGACAGATTCTTTACATCAAGAAATAGAGTTTGTCAGTGTCACGGTAACCCTCTGAGGCTGAGGACACATGGGGTAGATTTTCGGAGGGGGATACTGATGGATTTATAAGTGGTCCCTTTGTTTCCCTAAGTGTATTCTGTTTATGCATTTGCCCCTTTCCACACTCCCCAGCTAAAAGCATTGCAGGAGGTGTGTTCTTCAGATATACTCGTGATATACTCCAGTCAGCTCCAGCACCATCTTAAGTGGATGCAGGGGTCTGTTCAGATTTCAATGGTCATTTCTGCCACTGATTAACTGCTTTGGGTCATGGATGTTGAGGGCATCTTTTTAATTTTGGAGGAATGCATAGCTATTTAATATGTGTTTTTCTTTAGAGGATTTATTCTGCTGATGCAACCTGACTTTAAACGTGATCAAACAAAAGAACCATGTCATTGCTATTATAAGAAATAGTCTTTATGTATAATAATGCTTGCCTCCCATTTTCCTTTGTTTAATATTTCCTTGTAGGAAAAACACACCACATACATAAATTGCTTAGTCACGTTACAGCCAGAGAAAGTGTTTGCACAACAGCCGAGAAGAGGCCCAAACCAAAGAAGGCTGAGCTACTTGTAAAGCAGAGAAAATAAGACTAGGATTTACCAGAATCTACATATCTTCAGGACTAACCTTTAGGTCAGGGTGTCCAACCTGTGGCTAAGGCATTAGTATGGTTAGAAGAGGTCATGGAGGCACAGTGTGTCAGTGGACAATGGGACAACCTAAAGCAGGTGGGTCCAACCTTCAGCTAAGGGACTGGCTGAGGAGTATGTGACATGTAGTCCTGCAGCAGCTGGAGGGCCGCAGGTTGCACACCCCTGCTATAGGTTGTCCCTTTGTCCACCAATACTCTTATTGAATGCCTGGCAGAGAACACTGTGCCTCCATGACCTCATCTAACCATCCTAATGCTGCAGGATTGGGACTAGAATAAATACTGTGGTGGTTTAAAAATAATCCATAAAACAGTTGGGAACATAACCTAGTAACAATTCATTGCTAATACATGCTGCTTTACTGTATAATCGTACACGTAAACTGCATTATATTCCTGTTTATCACCAGTAATGAAGATGGCATGTCTCAGAAAACCCTGGGCTTTTTAGACAGTGAGGTCAAATCAGTATAACAATTTAACAGATATTACCACATTTTATTTTCAAATGCTTGTAACTGGATTTTGTGCTAGCACCCCCATAATACATCTGTCACCACTCATACAAACATTCACACAGTTTGGGAACACAAAAAATCTTATCCATTAGTTCTTAATCTATACATTTGCTAGTAACTTAGCCACTGAAGTTTACTTTACAGTTCTTCCTCTATTGAAAGGTATTTTTATAAAGGAATAGAGTTGTACCGTGTTAGCCATACAAAGAGCAAATTTAGTATATGTTATTTTATTCATGCCTGGAGTACTACAGAAAGCTTGTGGAAAGTTTTTCATCTTTACTAGAAAGTATTTTTAAGAATATCGTATTTGCTCAATTATAAGACGACCCCCCAAAATGTGAATATTAATTTAGGAAAAAAAAAAGAAAAAGCCTGAATATAAGATGACCCTATAGGAAAAAAGTTTTACCAGTAAATGTTTTTTTTAAATAAAAGCTATGATGAAAAAAATATTGTTTGTTTGTATTTCCTTTTTATTTTCCACCTGCCCCATTTATGCACATCTGCCCCTAGGCTTGCCACTCTGCCCCAGAAATGCCTTATACCCCCTTATATGCCACTGTGCCACATGATATAACTTTTAACCCTCCATATGCCACTGTGTCCTACTGAAATACCTTTTGACCCCCTATGTGCCACTCTGCCTCCAGAAATGCGTTATACCCCTATATGCCACTCTGGCATTTAGGGGGTTAAAAGTCATATTATGGGGCAGAACGGCATATAGGGAGGTATAAGGCATTTCTGGAGGCAGAATGACATTAAGGGGTTAAAAGGCATTTCATTGAGCACTCTGCCTACAGAAATGGCCTTTATGCCCCCCCATTTAACACCGCCCCCCAAACTTACCGGTGCTTCTGACTCCCCTGTGTGTTGTCCGGGCAGCAGGTAGACAACTTCTGCTGCAGCCGGAAGACGGCGCGGTTAGCAGCGGGGGTTGTCTGCGTCCATCGTGCAGACCTTCCCCGTCTGTCAGTGAGGAGAGTTCCCCACATCGGCGCGGGGAATTCTCTCCGACAGTCGGGGAAGGTCTGCTGCTAACCGCACCTCCTTCAGGAGGATCCAAGTACCCTGCAGCGCTGCGGGGTATCTGGATCTTAGTCGGACATATTTAATTATTAGACGACCCTGATTATAAGACATTTGCTCTGGAAAAAGCCTTGTCTTGTAATCGAGCAAATACGGTACATCCTTATTCATCAGCTTGCTTCTTTGCCATTGTCTTTTACTTAAGGTTCTCATTTTCCTTTCTTCAAAACTAAATTTTAGGGTAAGTTAAAGGTGCGCCCAAGGTTACACATGTACGGGCTTTGTCGTTAAGGGGTTAAACATCAGATTCCGTAGCGATGGCGATGTTATAATAGAGTAGAGGGAGAGTAAAAAGAATATTGCTGCTGGAATCTTCCAACAAATAGGTTGATTAACTAGGCAAAATGGGAGAAAATGGAGAAGTATTATGCTAATCCTGGAAACAGCATGTTATACATATATTGTTAATTTAATCCCTTGTGGTTGTGGCAGTACCATAAGATTTCTGATGGAAAACACAAGTCTTTTGGCTTGTCTGGTGTTTGTAGTGTTTAGGAACGCTTCTACTACCTTAATTTTAAGTGGAAGGGTTTTCCATCACCTTTACTCACCATAACTTGTTGTTGGTATTTCTTGTGCTCCCCCCAAAGCCTCAAGTATTAAGCACGGATCACAACCTCATGCTGACGAGTCCCATTAATAACGAAACAGCTGTCCATGAGTGGTGATCTGACTACTGCACCTTTTACCAGAGTTTTGTCTAAAGGATGTCTTGTACAGCGGGCATTTACTTTTAATGGATCCATGTATAAAGTGGATACAGAGACAAAAGGTAATCTTTGTTGACCCTGTTTGCATGTGCCTACCCAGAATCCCTTGTGGTTGTGGCAGCACCATGAGATTTCTGACTTGTCTGGTGTTTGTAGATTGGTGTTTAAGCAATACTTCTACTACCCACTATACATATAATGTGACAAAGAAAAAAATGAGTATAATTTTAATGATGGGCATGCACATCGGTTTTATGTAATAAACATATAAACTAAATAAGTTAGCCCCATCTAATCTTTTTTTAGTCTTCAATAACATTAACTTATTTACTAATATTTCGGAGCATACTTACCCACATGCAAGCCTCTAGCCTAACTTTGGAGATGATAGTCCATAGTGTAATAGCACCGTCTACGCCTTCCTCGTCTGGACACACAATTTC
>VKOC01000002.1:23761928-23780746 GCA_009364415.1 Spea multiplicata
AGCATTTGCTCTGAAAAAAACCTCGTCTTATAATCGTGCAAATAAGGTACTATATTTCCAAAATGGAGAAAAAAAAAGCTGCAAACACGGTATATACACTAAAAACACAAAATGTGACCGTTGCACACATTTTTTTATGTAAATAAATACTTGTAAAGAAAAATTATCCACTACAACAACACAAAGCAACAATATAGTCCTATAAATTGAGCCAAGAGTGCTTTGCCTTTTTGATTACCTGACTAGGTACACCTTGGCAGATGGCACCCATCCATGCCGTTTTGGCCATCTGACGACCGGTCTTTGTTTCTTTAATCTACTTTTTTTTTTGACAGTGAGGTGTGGAAAAGGTGAAATAGATGTTGGGCCACTACTTACATTAGTGTACCCTTTTAATTTAGGTGGTATTAAAATGGAGTAATTGTATGTTATTACAGTGAAATAAAAAAAAAAACGTATCATTGTGCTTCATCATTAAATATAATATTGCTTTCCGCAGCTTTCGTTAAAGGTCTGATGCTTTTGTCCAGAAAACAATGACTTGTGTAATTTTAACAAGCGTTACTCTACGGCCAAGCAAGTTGTGGTCCATGACCTGTTCAGTGCAGATCTTGTCTAATTTTTACATCATGCACACAGGCTAAAGTTGAATATAACGGCACTCACATTGCCCTATTCCTCTTTCAGGTTATATATAATGATACTAAAAAAAAAAAAATTATTTTAAGGCTCATGTGATAAAACAATGTTTTTCCTTTTCTTCGCAGGGGAATTAATGACATGCCTGGTCCCACACCCTGAATTTAAGATGCTAGGTCTCCGTAACATTCCTCAAATGTCTGAACACTCCCTGGCATACAGTACATTTACTTGGCAGGGGCTTACCAAACATCTGAGGCAAATGCTCATTGCTAATGCGAAAATGGAAGAAGGTGAGGACAGGCCTGCAGTAGGGCTCCAAAAAATAATAAAGAATAAATGTTCTTGTAAGCTACACGTTTATTTCTCTTGGATGTTCTGTTGATGACTTTGGGCTGTTCAGATGGAAAAAGGAAAAAAGGTTCCTTTTATTGCTTGAAAAAAAATGACACCCATGACTTAAATCACATGACTATAACAAAATAGCATGTATATAGATATATAGCCTGTCCAAGATATTTTTAAAAAAAGAATTGCATGTGGTTATTACTGTATTTAGGGCATATTCCTGACGTAGTATTCTTAAGCAAAATGACACATCGCAAAGTAGATTTATTCAGCTCTATCTTCACCAATATATAATTTACACACAATATACTGAAAACTGTATACCTGCCTCTTGTTGGATATATCTCGGATTTCTTTATGTAAATTGACTTGCTTAATGCGTTTGTGATGATAACGCATACTTGGCTTTTGTGTGATACCAGAAGATAGTTTGTTTCTGTTTTACATGGTATATCTTATCTAAAAGAGGCACGTGTGGTGCATAATTATAGTTGTTTTTTTTTGTTTGTTTTTTATTTCCTTCCCCAGGAATTAACTGGCAGGTGCGACCCTCATCACGGCCAACAGAGGAAAAGTTTTCCTCGAGAAGGGAACTGCTTTTTAATACTTCGCTTGCAAATCTGACAATTCTCCGAGGCAAGGACCTTCATAGTGCCTCTCTAGGTAAACAGAACTAAGGAGAAACTTTTTTTTTTTTAAACATTACAAGCTACACTGTTTTAAAGAAAACTATAGGGACATATTTAATTGTCATGTAAAAATCACATATATGTAAATTGCTATGGGTACAAGTTAAATGAAGGGACAATAAAACAGACTGAAATTTGGTCTCAAGTTGCCATGTTAATTTACCAACAAACACTGTTTGTATAGTTTGCACCAGTTCTGTGCTCATGCCAACAACCTCTGTGTGAGTTAAGCATTGTGTTTTAAATCCGTTAATCCTAGAGTTCTCACATAGGTAGGTATATATAATGTGTGGACATTGCCCCACAGTGATGCACAATATTTACTCTAAATATGTTATTAGTATACACACATATTCTTAAAGTATTGATAAAATTACCCTTTTTCAGAAAAGTCATGTTTTACCATTTTTCAGAAAGTTTCCGTGATCCAGCATTATATACCTCGTGGCTGCCACCAGATAACGCTTATACTGTTTGGAAAACACCAAAATCATTCAACAAATATGAGAAATCAGCTACTTTGGTTAGCAATAGTCAATATTTGCTAAAACCCTTGGACAACATTGTTAGTAAGGCATGGAACATGTTTGCGTCCAAGTAAGTACCTCCACAAGCATGAACAGTTGTTAGCAGGACCTAGCGAGTGCAGTTCTCAGCTCAGCCACTAGATTGAAGTGCTTGTCCGCGCATGCATACACTTTGATTGGCCGATTGCCTTTAAAAAACAGTACTGAGATTTCACTGTGACAGAGATACGTGATACTTCAGTAATCCCTGACATACAAAATTGGTCCTTTTTGAAAGTCACACAAATGTAAAAAAATACATTATAGACAATGTATAAATCTGCCGTTTTTATGTGTGTATGTGTAATTTAGTTTTTTGTTTTGTGTTTGTTCTCCCGCTTTAGAGCATACGTTCACCAATATACAAAATTTGGAATTGAGGAAGAGGAATTTTTGGAAAGTTTTGCAACCCTTGAACAGATTATTTCCAGTTATTCCAATTTGTGAATATTTCTCAGTAACGTTTAATTTTTTCCTTGTCTTATTTATTTAACAATTTTTTTACACTGTAATACTTCTGTAAAATACATTTAAATCTGTTTAAATCAAAAGTATTGATTTTGTTTGTCGTATTTTGCATTGTTTCATCCAAGAGACACATGCTATCACAAATTTTTTTGTGACATTTGTTCAATCATGAATCCCCTCTTATAAAATGAGATACACTATATGGACAGAGTATTGGGCACCTGACCATTACACCAACAGGGACTTTTATGACACACTGCATTCTAAATACATAGACATATATAATTGGTCCTCCCTTTGCAGCTACAACAGCTTCGCTCTTCCTGGAAGGCTTTCCACAAGATTTTGGAGTGCGTCTGTGGAAATTTTTGTTTGCACATTCATCCAATAGAGCATTTGTGAGCTCAGGCACTGATGTTGGATGAGAAGGTCTGTCTCCTAATCTCTGTTCCAGTTCATCCCAGAGGTGATCCATGGGGTTCAGGTCAGGACCTTGTTTTGTGCACTGGGGCACTGTCATGCTTGAATAGGAAAAGGCCTTCCCCAAACTGTTTCCACAAAGTTGGAGGACTATACATATCTATATATATATATATATATATAATCACTGAGAGCAGCAAATCACACAGCACCAGAGCTAGAGAAAAGACATCACAGTAACTTTCTCCTGGCATCCACCAAAGGCAGACTGCCAATGAAGCGTGATTTTGTCACTCTACCAGTAATGGAAGGATTGTGGCTAACATGAGACTGGGATAGTGCTATTAGTACCCACAGGAAAGTCTTGGCTGTGTGGCCTTCTGCACACAGAAGTATCCATATGCACACTGCTCTTGTCAAGGCATGACATTCCAGGTCGTCATAATGGATTTAATGTAACCCAAGAATTATGGCTCCATGGAATGGCTTGTTGGGTGAATTAATGTGTGCAGGACCATCTGGAGTTGATACAGCGTGGAAGCCTGTACAGGTATATATTTTAATGCGATTCTAAGCCAATGTTGTGTTGAAAACAATTTAAAAAAGCAGGTATACGTAAAGAGTACATGATTAAGTGCAATTACCGCAGCAGCCTCAAGACCTAGCTCTAGCAGGAACTTGCTCACGTACCACACTCTGCTCTGAACACTAAGAGATTCATTCTTATCTCAACCCTCTGCCTTAAAGACATGCAAAATTGAGGAAGAGTGCTGAATAGGCTGTACCTTAGACCTCCATAGTGTAAAAAGACAAGATGAACCAACCCATTACTCGGTGGTGGGCTGGAGACCTCAGTAGCCCAACATGCTGCACAAGGGGTTCTGCCTCATGCCTAGTCAAGTCAATTAGTATGTTTCAAATTTTTTAAGTCCTTTCTCAGGAATTAACATTTTGTTTGGTATTTGTTCAGCTCAGGTCTGAAATGTTACCTGTACTGTTCACATGAACAGGCCTTAATACATAGCTGGCAATCTCACCCAATACAATATAAAGAAAATCAAAATAATATTTCAAGAAATTAGTTTTTAAAAACAAAACCCAACACACAAACTTGAACCTAGCATATGGATGAACATATATTAAAGAGAAAAAGTATAAGTAAATGGTTGTCAATTCTGTCCCAGTTAAGTGATGTAATTGGTAGTTGATATCACTGCTCACAAAATCTTTCCAACATTGTGCATACATAAAAACCTGCCTGTGGAAATGTAACCAGCCTGCTAGTATGTAATTTGGATACAGCAAGTGAGCATCAACCATATCATTTTTAATCTCATTCTATAATAATGTTGAATCTCAAATTCTAGGTTCTGGGCAGCAGGCCCCTAAGGCAGGAAGACAACTGTAGGTAGGCGAGGGAATAATATATTTTATTTACATAAATTTATTTCTGAATTCTGCTGTTTCTATACACATTATACTGATTATTAGGGCCACAGAGCATTGTGATACATTCATACATAGCAAACATTCTGAGCACCTAGAAAAAGCGACATTAGGGAATAGATCAACATAGTGATTTATTCTGAAGAGCTATCCCTCCATTAAATATTACCCAATATCACATGACTACCTACAATAGCAACCAATTCATCTACAGATAAAAAAAGTATGTCATTGGAAAAAAATTATACAACCAATGTTCACATCGAAAGCAGGCCATATATTTAGCAAGAATACATTTAGGATAATTCTAATTATCTTGCAAAAAATAATAATGAAGAGTAGAACCATAACTAGTTATCCTGCCACTTGTGGTTGCACTTATTCCGTAGGCCCTGAAAGTAGCCTCAGCCAGATGGTGGAGGTGAAGGGCCATTGCAATTGGGCAAGTCGAGTGCTCCCGTTACTTTACGTGAATTTATATTTACTAGTAAAACCTATATATCCTATAGGGTCGTCAATAAATAAATAATCAGATTTTGGGGGGTCGTCTTACAATTGTCTTGTACTCAACTCTTAACATAGCTTTTCTATAACTATGGTAATACTGTTATCTAACACAAGATGTCAGTCTTGCATTATGTTGTTTATTGCTGTTGCGCATTATTCATTTACATCAATTTGCTATTGCATATTGCTTACTATATGGATTTGCTCAAATATCCATAAATTATTAAAGCATTGTTAAAATACATCTATAAGGGAGTGACTAGTCGAGGATAGAATGTAAGGAAATTAAACTCCAGTACCTAAATATGTGGTCGGTTGCTATCCACTGATACAAATAAGTATCATATGATTATGAAGTAACCACATTGCATCATCAGTTATTTTGTTATGGCTATATTTAGTTTTCAACAATCAATCAATAGCTTACATTTTACCTCAACAAACATTTTATTTATAGGGCCCCCAAAATGTCTCTACTGATAGCACTCTTAAAGAACCATTTCACTTATACATCACACATGCCACATACTAGTAATTTATTTGTTTAAGTTATACTCTGCCAGGGTCCCACAGTTGAGATCTTCAGAGTACTTCGCATTCTGGTCTAGTTTAAAGATATCTGACCTCACCAACTGACATTTTTATCACTGGTTCACTATATGACCAGAATATGTGACACCTTACCATCACACGTACATACGCCTGATGGAGACCCCATTCCGAAACCATGGGCGTTCACTTAGAGTTGGTCAGCGGTGGAATAGAGAGGTAAGTCCTGAGTCCTATACTTACCTGCTTATGTCCTTAATTTCCAGAAGAGGTTGTGGAGATGTATTGCATTGATATGTCACGTCATCAGTTGTACAAATCAGTATTTGAAAGCATGTGTTTTGATTCTAGGCTGTTACATGGCAAGAGACGTGTGCAGCCTTGTAGGTGCACTAAGGGATTTCGTGGGGTGGTGTGCATGAAGGGTGCTGGATTGTGATTATTAGGCAGTTTGTTTACCACCAAACTCAGCTTAGCCACCCCTTCAAGAGGTGCAGAGCTAACCTTCCATAATAAACATTATTGCATTTTACTAATAATAGCATCATGGCATTTTCCATGGAGCTATAATGCACAGTGGATGGGAGAAAACATTTTTTTAAGTAGTTATGTCACTATGTATCCATGTATGTCACATGCTGTAATGAATTTTTTTTTATTTCTATTACATTTAGCTGTCCCCAAGCCCACTGAAGCTATACTCTTCTTAAAATTATACTGATGCCATATCCCTGTCTCTGAACTGCCTCCTCCCATCCATAACCATTCATCCCCAAAGTCTTGGTTTCTGCAGGACAGTCCTGATTTTCAGGCACTGTCCTGTTATCTTGGGCAGTTGCCTCCCATTGTCCTGCTTCTTCAGGCAAGGGTTAGCATGTACCAGTTGGGAAGATCCTTCGGCCTCCCCTAACAGCTGAGGGAGGTAAAAAAGCAATTTATTGCAACTTGCATAAAGTCTCCATGCAACCTAATGTTGCGAGGTGGCTAATTAGGAAAGACCCCCTCAACATAGGCTTTCTGATTTGGATACCTTGAAATGTTGGGGAGTGAGTATGCACCGGTGCACATGAAAATAAGGCTGGAGTGAACCTTTAATTTGGCTGCTGTAAAAGTTTATTTTTTCAGTTTGTGAAAAGAGCCTAATATAATTCTTTAGGTAAATGTATTGTGTCATAGTTGGCTTTTTCATAAGCATTTGCTCAATCCAAAGATATATGGCACAATACAGTTACATAAACAGTTACCTCAGTTTCTCCTCAAAATATTTTCCTCTCCTCTTCTCGTTTTTCATAGCATTAAATATGGGTGTAAAAAATAATGATCGAAGGGGTGTACCTATAGTCTTTGGAATTTGGGGGGAACATGTATGTGGCACCCCCACACACACAAAACACCGTCAACTGGAAAAAACTAAAAATCTGAAAAGATAAATTAAAAAAGTTTCAATAACTAACATTTACTGAACAGATATGGTATAGCATAACTCCTATCACTATATACTAAGCCAGACATTGATGGTGGTACAGCGTAACTCCTATCACTATACACTGAGCTAGGTATTGATGGTGGTACAACATTACTCACATCACTATACACTGAGCCAGACATTGATGTGGTAGGCCTCTGCCCCTAAAACAAGCCGTCTGTGCCAACTCTGCCCCTTTAGCCACCTCTGCCCAACCTAAACAGCCTGTCTGTTCTAGGTGGGCCATCGGGGCATCCCCCTAATGAGTGGTACCCAGAGGGACCGCCCCCTTTATGTACACTACTGAATGATAATTTTAATCCTTTTAAACTTATGGTATGCAATGAGTCCTCAATGCATGGGACAGCATTAACATAAGGAACACCAAAATAAAAAGGTATATAATAGTGAAGTCCTGTAACAACCGATTCACCCACCCCCCCTTTTTATTATTTTACTCAAAAAAAGTGGGTACGAGGGTAATCAAGTCTCTTCATTGATTGGTGTCTGATAAGCTTCAAGAAGAGAGAATATCAATCAGCAGATATCAACTATCTTTCTTGGAACATATTGTGACTTATTTTTATCATTCAGCAAAATGAAAAATTAGTGAATAGAAGAAAAATTTTAATCAGTATTTTGTGTGACACTCTTTGCCTACAAAACAGGATCAATTCTTCTAGGTACACAGTTTTGTTTAAGGAACTTGGTGGATTTAGTGTGGTGTGGTGGCCATACCATCACTACCGGGACTCATTGTTCTTCTTTACACTGTTGAGTTCAGAGCTCCGTGGTGCCATACCACCACCAGGACTCATTGTTCTTCTTTAAACTGTTTAGATTAGAGCTCTGTGGAGGCCACACCATCACTTTTTTAGGACTCCTTTCTCTTCTGTACACTGAAGATAGTTCTTAATGACCTTTGATGTATGTTTGGGATTGTTGTCTTGCTTCAGAATAAGTTTGGGGCCAATCAGATGCCTCATTAGTGGTATTGCATAATGGATACGTATATGCCTGAACTTCTTAGCGTTGAGGACACCATTCATTCTGCCAAGGGAGGTCCCACCAAATATTGATTTAATTTAGATTTTTCTTCTGTTCACTCACTTTGCATTTTTCAGAAATGATAAAAAACTATTAACATGTCTATTTTTGAAGCATTCTTACTTTAGAACATTTTTTCACACCTGCTCTAAACTTTTGTACTTAAATTAGACGTCTGTATTCATATGCTTATAAACTTTATTTTTAACAAAAATTGCCTGTTTTAAGGGTTCATATTGATCAACAAAAACAAGGGCCATCTTTGAACAGCTGTGCTTTTGGTGATGTCTTGTCCCCCAATCCTGCAATCCGGGGAGAGAACTGGCACTGAAAGCACCGCCATTTTGCCCAACGTTGAAGTTCCGCCAAAATTGTGGTGCTTTTGGGGATGTCAGAATTAGTGATCCAGCGAGCCCCTGAAGCATTAGACGAGACTAATGTTCCAGGGAAGTAACACATTTTATTGGGGAAACACACAGGTTTATATACAGGTTAGGTGAGGAAAATACCATAAATCATGTAAGCCACTCTTAGGCCACCGAGCCCCGCAATGTCTGTATGACTTTAGCCGCCATTCTTCGGGTGATCCCGAAGGAGTGGTGGTGATCCCAGATCATAGACAATAAACAGCACATATATAGAAAGGAAATACACAACAAACAGTAATTGATACAAAGGGCACTTATTAACCCTGGATAGTCATAATAACTACTATGGACAGCATTTATTAACCCAGGGCCCTCACAAATATGTCAACAGAAGCATCACCATTTTGGGCAGAAGTTTGAGCCAGGCAGGGCCGGTCCGACAATGGCCCAAGCTCTTTTTTTTTTCTTTTAAAGTGGAAGAGAGAGAGAGGGGCTTTCGCTTACCAAGTTGTCAATAACCGCTGGGCGTTCCTCTCTCCTCTGCGGTGAGTCTCCCTGTTCAGTCTCGGTGCCAGCTTGTAATGCTGAGCGCTGGAAGATGACATAATTTCCGGCGCTCAGCATTACAAGCTGCACCGAGACCGAACAGGGGAAGCCGCAGGACTGCTAAGGTAAGTACAAGGGGAGAGGAGGGTAATAATGGGGGGCGGCAGGGATGAAGGGAGAGGAAGGGTAGATAATGGGGGGGGCATTTTAAACTTCGCCCCAGGCGGCATTTTGTCTTGAGCCGGCCCTGGAGCCAGGTTATCTCCAATCAGGGGAGAGGGCATCACCGGAAGGGCTGCCATTTTGGCAGAAACTTGTGCCAGGTTACATCGGCGGAGATGCGTACGAAGATAAAAGTTTGAAGAGAGAAGATAGAAGAGAGAAGATGAAGAACAAGAAGCGGACGTGGAAGCAAAAGTGGAAGTAGTCTGCAGAGAAGGTAGGGAACCTTTTAGAGAGTGTGGAAGAGAGTGAATGAGTGTGAAAGAGATAGTGAGTGAGAGTGAATATGGGCAATGAATTTTGTTCCCAAATTAAAAATTAACCACAATTTTGTTCTTGACCCATTTGCACATGTTTAATTATTTGCCTTCGTCCAAAACAATTCAGATATTCAGCGCAAAGTGTAGTAAAGTTGTTAGAAAAATAATAATCTTCCTTAACACATGCTTTGCTCTGTTTCCACATAGGTGTGTTTTATTTGTGTAATGTCTAGCTTACATAGTTATATAAAATAAAAAATTGGCTGTGTAGCAAGCATTAAACTTTTTATAAATGTGTCGACAAACACAGCTGGCCAAGAAAATATACGGACTACTCCCTTATTAATCCTGGCCATAATTATCATACATTTGAAAATTAGTTGTCCCTTTCATTCTTGAAAGTGCCCCCTAGAGTCTAGTGTAATATCTAATTAAAAATTTTCATTATGGTACCCTCATCAGATAGGGATTAAGATAAGAGACAAATGAAAAGCAGGTATATGACATCAACAGGAACTCTACAACCATATGGAGAAAGGGAAAAAAATGACAACAGGAAAAATAAACAAACGTTATTCTTTGATTCCAGTCCTGCTTTTCTGTCTGTTGTGTGCCTGTCTATACCTACCTACCCATCATGATGCATCAGGGGGTACAGACAGAGCCCCTAGTGTCCCCTGCAACTGGGCTCCAACCCGACCTGTGTGCCCGGGTCCTGACAGAATGCAAAGGCCACAATAAAGGAGTACGCAGGGATATTCTCTGTCCTAGAAATCCTGGTTGATTGTGTCAACCCATGATAAACAGGCTTGTGATCCTGGCCATACCCATTCCACAGCACCTTGGAATTCTGCACCATCTGCAGCCATGTCGGATGACCTCTAGACCCTATCTGATGCAACAGTATGGTCTGATATGGACAGTGTGTCTTCAGATGCTTCTGCTGTAGATATATCGGACACACCGGTGATTGATGACCCCAAGGTTGTTTGTCACTCCAAGGAAGCAAAAGAGTAAAAAAGAGTAAAACAGTAAAGCACTCTTTAGGGGCCCCAGATCGTGTCCTAGTATCCGATGGGACAGTTGTGACAGCCCATCTGTTTATACCCTATGTTATTTTGGCCCCATACCTGTTTTCCTGTGTTACACCCCATCCCTGTGGTTTGCACAAGGATTAAAGGTTCATGGACCCTGTATACCCCTAATGTTGGTCGGATTCCACCTTTACCACCTGCTTGACGCCTGACCGGGACCTAGCCGCAAATTCATGGTGCTGTGCGGCGGCTAGGAACCGCAGCGATGCCCATCGACAATTGAAACGGTGTCGCTACGGACATCCTTTGTCCCACCACGTCGCTCTTTTGAGGTTACATTAAACACATGGTGGACAACACTCGGTGGTGGTCACTGAGAGGGAGCTCATTAGGGAACCCTGGTTTTTATCTTTAGGACTAGGGTTACCCAGCTGCGGCCATGGAACTCTTGTCAGGCTACTGCGTAAACTATTCCCGAAGTTTCTGACGCTGTTGTTCAGGGTCCCGACGTCAGATCACGTCGCGTTTTGGACCATAACATCTTCGGACCCTGGTACCCAGGGATTGACGCCGCTTCCTCGGGATCACCCCGAAATAGTGACTCTTTGTCGGGTGGGCATTGCTGGCCATGGAACTGTATGGAGGCACCGGGCTGTCCGGGAGGTGATGAGATTATACCTTTAATCCTATCATGCTTATGTGTATAAATACCTGTGCTGTCCTCAATAAAGTCAGTTCTTTTTTTTACCCCTACACTAAGTTTTGACTAATTAAGCTTTCAGCGGCAAGGAAGATCTCTACGGCGGAGCTACTCAGTCCGAGTATGGGTCTCCGTCACATTTGACGGCAGCGGTGGGATGTCCTTCCTTGCCGAGGGATATTCAAACCACCACCGGGATACCTTTCTCATCCTCCAATGAGTTACAGCTGATGGAGCAGTTTTATGAGAAGCTCAAGTACAACTCTAAACAATCTGCTGGAAGCCCGAGGTAAAGTCGCTAGCAAGAAGCCTAAAGCCACCCTTATCGCAGAACTGATGGAGGATGATCACAACCTCCGAGGCTTCGGATGTGAGTGATTTTCAGCGGGAGGTTCAGTGGCGGCTGGCACTGTACAGGGCCACTCCCCCACCAGAGGCTGTCTGTCCTTGTCCTGACCAAGGCTACCAAGCTACAGGTAGCGGAGATACAAAAGCGTTCATCCGGCTCTGTATGCCCGGTCACCACCAGCACCACAAGCTAGCGGAAAATACCATAAGCCGCTTTCCGGACTTTCTCAGAGACCGACAAGCATATTGATGGTTTTCTGCAGGATTTGGCACGCTAATGCAGGTTACACAGCATCGAATCGGCAGACTGGGTCCCTCTCCTTGTGGGTAAGCTGACCGGACGAGCTGTCGAGGCGTATCGGGCTGTACCTGATGAGGACTATGCTATCTGCGAGCGAGTGAAAAAACAGCTGCTCGCACTGTACTCCATTACGCCAGAAGCTCAACGCCTGAAGTTCCGAAGCTTGCGGAAAGGAGACCGGGACACCTATACCAAATGGGGACACCGAATGTACTAAGTAGCCTAGGGATGGCTCCAGGGATGTCAGGCAACTACTGCAGAGGACGGGCTCCAGCTGCTTTTTGCTAGAAGTGGGTCTTATGAGTGACTTACCCACAGAGGTGTTATTAGCCAATGATTTGGGACAACTTACTTCTACGTTTGTCCGCTCTCAGGCTCAGAACGCCCCCCAGCTGCACTCAGATGAGACCCAGGTAAGCCCAATACCTCCTGGCAATGACTTGACTCAGACTTGGGACTCCCCAGAGGACTTCGGGAAGGAGATACAGCAGGACGAGACCTTGACCCATACCAACAAAAAGCGAGAACAGACCCGGGGGTATGGGATACATAAGGTTTGAGTGGGACCAGGGCCGGTTTTACCGGGTTACCGAGGGTGTGGGAAGAGGGGCTGCTCAACTCCCTTCTAGGCACCTGGTAGCACTTCGAAAATATTGTGCTGAATTGCTACGAATCGGTCACAAAATTCCCTTAGCTGGACATCTGAGATTACGGTGGACATTGCACATCTTCTGGCCGGGTCTTTCTGGGAATGTGCGAGATTACTGTCGGACTTGCAGGGTCTGTCAGAAGGTCAGAAGTAAAGGGGACCGGTGGAAGACTAAGCTTAGGTCTTTACCGTAGTGGGGAGCCCTTTAACCGGGTTGCTGTAGACATCGTTGGGCCCCTAACCAGCCCCTAGACTACGCGGCACGATACCCCGGGGCTGTTTCTCTATGTCCAGGCAGAGACAGTAGCGGAGACTCTGCTTTGGATATTTTCCCGAGTGGGGTTCCAGGAAATTTTATCTGACTAGAGTACGCAGTTCAAAGGGGAACTGACCCAGCAGTTGTGAAAGCTATGTGGGATTAAACCCATATACATCCCCCCGTACCAACAGCAGACATACTGAAACCCTACTTAGAGAGGGAAGAAGCTGTAGCCGCAGTGTGAGCCCCGGCGGTGGGAGACTGGGATAGTCTTTGCTTACTAACACTGCCTGGGGGGTAAGGTCCGGGGTAGGGATAACAGGGGTCAGGATTGGTGAAGAACTTGACGCTGTCTCGGGAACAGGTCCAACAAGTGCTTCATGGGCGCCAGGCCATGTTCTCTTCTCTCCCTGGTTATACCTCCGTTACTATGCACCGGGTAGACACACAGGGACAAGCCCCCTTGAGGCAGTCAGTGTATTGAATCCCGGATGCTGTTCGGGAGGGGATGCTTAAAGAGATCCGGGAGATGTTGGAGGGGTGATAGAACCCTCCATTAGCCCCTGGGCTTCTCCGTAGGGTCTTGTAGCCAAGAAAGACGGCGCTGGTCTGGGTAGCAGGCACCCACAGGGCCGCCTGCTGCCAGATGAGCAGGGCTTGTTGCAGAGATCACAAGCTTGCACCTTCCTCTGCACAGCCCTGAAACCGACCCAGGGTAGGCTGCCTCACTGTTAGTCCCGAGGTTAGGATGGCACTGATAAGCTGCTTGTGGCAAAGGCACTCACAAGCTGTTTAGGGCAAACATTGCACTGTGGGACATGTTGCTTGGTGAAGTTGTGGGGCCCCATAGCAATTTTTGCACCAGGGCCCTGTAGTTTCTAGTTACACCCTTGAGCAACCAGTCAGTTTCGATCCTTCACACATTTTCCTAGTGGTTCCATCTCTTGATGCCAGAAAGATAGTGACTCAAGCGTGACCAATGCAACATATTAATTTACTTTGTTCCTCCACGGTTACTTCTGTATTCTCACAATGTATACATATAACAATATAGGGTTCCCTTTGCTTAGGGATCTCAATAATTACATCTCCACCACAACCAGTCTTTCAGTATAAGAATGTCCAACCAAGGTAAGTAGTAGATAAAGAAGATACACCAGTATAAGAAATATAGATAGATATATATACCCTGCACTAATAATTGTGTACATTAAGAAGCACTATAGAACGTTGACTACATTTATATGGAAAGTGTGTAAACTGAACTAGTCACCTGAAATGGAAGGTTGCCGGTGAGATATCTTTCACTCCTCACCCTAACTTATTGGCATAACTGGTTTAATTGCCTGACTATTGCATTCATAGATTCAGTGTGAATATAACTAGCCATCTTTTAACAGCAATAAAAATATAATTGATGTCCTCATATAACTTTTTACTTTACATGAAGCTGGAAATGTAATAAGCACGTGTCTGTGTTCTTTTTGGAAGTATGGTTTCTTGAAAATTATTTTGCTAACTTTTATATTTTAATTGCCAGTCGACCTTGACAGTTTGGTATTGTGTTTGATTTACTTTTCTTGGATAAGTGTAGGAAACATATCTATTTGCGTGATAGATGATTTTGAGTTTTTTTATACTATGTAAAAAAGAAATACAGCTAATATGGTTTATAGACCATCTCTGCAATGGAGCATACACTGGACAGGAGCCATATAACCCCTATATTAAGCATTTGTCATAACATAATTTTAAGTGCTACCAGCTAGTCTTGACCAAGTATTTGGTGTCTTTCTGACAACGTTAACTATACAAAATCAAAGTTAAAGGTGTAGCAAATTTCCTTTTGTTTGGTTTTGGTTTACATGTACTGTGCCCACTCTTCTTGAGGTTCATGTCAGACTATTCTAGTCACACCATAGGCACTTGTAGCTTAACACATTGAATGTGGCTTTCTTTTCCCCTGTCCTGTCTTTTTTTAACATTGGTCAGTATGTGTTTAAGTCTGTCTTGGCATGTTGTTGAAACCATTGGCAAACTGGTTTGTTCCTGACCTAGTTTTAATTTGAAGAAAGTCCCAAACTTTGACTTGTGTAGTCTTGGGGTCCTCACTACTATTTTGGTTGTGGCCTGTCCTGTAGTATCAGAGTCAAGAGGATCCTTTTCAGTGACCGTGTGTCCCCAATTGCCTGAGATAGTCCTTAACTCAAAGACCATGTTTTGAGTTCTAAGGGAAACCAAAACCTCAATGTCGGGCTGCTCAACAAATTACCTCTCCACCAATGGTTTGTTATATCAGTTTTAACAATGGTTAGTGCTGTTGGAGGTTTCAAGCTTTCTGTTTAACACTTTCATGCAGAATCTTCTATATGAGGGAGAGTATGTATATATGTAGGCATTGACTGACATCTGCTGGCTAAAGCCACACCCATTGGCGCCACGTCCCTCTTCATCAATCACAATCATAAAATGAGGTCAAACAGTTTTGAAATGTGAGGGTTTAGTTAAAGAATAGAAGATCCTCTACCGTAGGCAAGAGACACTTAAAAATTAAATTTCATTCGTCAATCAACTGTGTGGAAATGGTTAAAAAAAAATTTTAAGTTCTGGATTCACTACACAACCCATAATAGTAGTTACATGCATTACAAAGTAAACAATATAAATGTAGGTACTATATTGTTTTTTTAATGTGAAGCACCAGATCAAGTTTAACACTGTGAAGTGTTATACATTGTTATGAAAATCTCTGGTGTTGATAATCCTCAAGGATCTAAGTTTGATAGTAGCACTTGACGTTCAATATAACAAAACTTTAACTTTCATTGCATGAAAAGGAGCATCTTTCTGTAATGATTTTCTAATGGGTGCCTCTTCGTACTGTGCAAAATGCACTATGCATGGCATATCTGAAGACAAAAACAACCAAGCTAATTATATCATTCAAGTTTCTATTACTAAATTCTTTTTTGTCCGAGACAAATTAATCTCTTTATTCATGGGGTGTGGAGGGGAGAGTCCCTCCTTCTAATGGGTACCAGAATATAAAATGAGAGCACAACTTAACTTTAAATTAAGACTAGATTAATCACAAAAACAAATGACGTATTACTAGAGTGTAATGGTCGGGTGAATTTTTGAGATTAGTGTGACATGAACACGTATGGAAATTATTTTTCCATACACCACACACTGAG
Organism: Spea multiplicata; assembly: GCA_009364415.1. Lineage (NCBI taxonomy): Eukaryota > Metazoa > Chordata > Amphibia > Anura > Pelobatidae > Spea > Spea multiplicata. The sequence goes on from VKOC01000002.1 coordinate 23,777,957, forward strand.
CTGTTTATTTATGGCAATGCTAATCAAGGCTGTTCCTCCATGGCGTTTGATTATATCGTGAACCATGCAATTGTTTACAACTTCCCAGGTATGATGATAAGGAGTCAGGGTTTATAAAGTATATAGAGCTAAGCTAACAGAGCTAAAACCAGTGGCAGATTTACATTGTGCACTTGTATATTTTTTATACTAATCTGCACTGCACAGAAGAAACATATTACTTGTTTTGCTAGTTGATGTAAGAGGCCAGATGGAGACTCATTTGATTCATGGGGTCCAAGGCCGGCCTTAGGTGTTCAGGCGCCCTGTGCAGACTACTTCTCTGGCACCCACCTCGACAAAAAAGAAAGGGAAAAAACCTTGTAACAAATAACTAGTTTTAATTAGAGATTATTTATGTGCAAGTGCAAACAAGTACAATAAAATATAACAGGAAACACTGGTAACAATAATATACCTTAAATACATTAAATATAGGAAAAAAACAGCTATCTTTGTAACAAAACATTTTTCCTTTAAATATACTGGAAAAATTGGACCCTAGGCAATTATTTCCTTTACACTCCTCCATGTACCCTAGCATGCAATCACTCCCTCCGCTCCCACACAAAAAAAAAATATTTGCCACACTGACTGCAGATTAGGGGAAGACTGTGAAAGTCAGTGCAGTCTTCCCTCTTTCTGACCCTACTGTGACTTTGAAAGGTCCTCTCTCCCGTACTCTTCCCCAGAGTCCCTTTGTCCCCTCATTCACTAAGCCACACCTCTCTTTTCCTTCCTCCCTGTAGGTCAGGTATAGATCAAACAAACAACACATGTAAACAACACTTGCATGTATAGATCACCTGACTAAAACATACAAATCCTATATTTATCCTATAATAATGTATGGAAATATAGCATTGAAGGTATTGTCCAAAAGAATAACACACAAACCCAACTTTGCAGGTATAGATCAACTGGAAATCACATATAAACACAGCATTAATGGTACAGATTAAAAAAAACTAAATTACATGCTTAGATCACAGGTTGCACACCCCAAAGGTCAGCCCTGGTGCCCACATAGAATTTGACCCGCACCCAGATTGCAAACACAAATTACAGCCCAGCCTGAGCCATCTTTGTCCCCAAACAGCCTGTCCTATGCCATCCTTGTCCCATAAACACACTGCCTGTGCCATATTTGTCCCCAAAGCTCAAACACCCTGCTTGTGCCATGTTTGCCTTTCCCCAAATCGTTTATGATACACACAAAGCACTTATGCACTCACTCATTCACTCTTTCATTTACCCAATGAATTCACACAATTATTAATTCTCTAACTCATTCACACATCATTGACACATATTCATTAATGCATTCATACAATTCATCCACACAATTCATTTATTCTCTAATTCATTCACACAATGTATCCACACACCAAATTATTCATTCTTACTCATTCACACAATTCATTCACTACTTCCTCTCCTTCCCCTACTCACTATCTACCCCCTCCCCCTTTGTAGTTCACTTACCCTGGTAAAGTCCTGTGGTGGGAGCATGAGGCCTCAGTCTCGCTGCCCTGCCACAGCACACGCGCAGCCTCACCGCTGAGCGTCAGGATATGAAGTCATATTCCCATGCTCATCATGAAGCGCCGCACTGCGACCAAGGCCTCACACTCCCACCACCACAGTTAGGGCATCGTCAGGGAACAGAGGAGACAAAGGGGGCAGAGTGGCTGCTGAAAACTTTTTCATGTGCGACCACTTGGCGTCCCTCTCCCTCCTCCTCTTCCTGCCGATTGGGTGCTGTGCACCTGGTGCACCCGCCTACGCGCGGCCCTGGCCTTGATCATGGGACGACCGCATGGCGCCCCTGCTGCCATGGTGCCCTGTGCAGCCGCACAGCTCACACACCCCAAAGGATGGCGTTGATGGGGTCCTTCTCTTGCAGCTGGGGTATAGAGAAACACAGACACTCTATGATGGCAGACTAAGCTTCCTATGACAGGATGTTCCCATAAGAAGCTGCCTTTGTAGTAAAATGTTGCAGTCAGAGTGGAAACTGCTAGGAAAAAGAAAAGGCGTGGCTCAAAATTACCATGTAAAGATCTCCTGGCCAGGAACCTGCAGCAGCAGGAAGAGAGATACCTTGAAGGAAGTGCTATGACCTGTTTATTGAGACCAATGTGTGTGCATGTTGTGTGAGTGTATTTCTGAATGCAGTGTGATTATGTGTGGTCATTCAATTAGCTAACATTCATGCAGATTTGTGGTAACAAACTTGGCTTGTCTGTGGTCCATCGGTGGATCCAGGGTTGGGCAACGGTACAACCCACCTCGAGAAAGCCAACAGAATGCTTCACAAGTAGGGTTAAAGGAGTAAGCCCCAAGTCCAGTACTTTATGCCTCTAGTCAGGGGCGTACCTAGAGTATTTGGCACCTGGGGCGGATCCTGCATGTGCCCCCCCCCCACACACTTTAAAACTGCATAGCTTCTATCGTTATATACTGGCACAGACATTGAAGGTGGTACAGCATAACACCTATCACTATATACTGAGGCAGACATTGAAAGTGGTACAGTGTAATCCCTATCACTATACACTGAGCCAGACATTGACAATAGTGCAGCATAAGCCCTATCACTATATATTAAGCCAAACATTGATGTGGTATTGGCCTACCACTTCAGTGTCTGGCTTAGTAGGGATGCACCAAAATGAAATTCTGGACCAAAACCAAAAATTCTGGACCAAAACAAAAAATTCAGCATTTACTTGGCCAAAACCAAAAATG
>VKOC01000002.1:23780846-23793067 GCA_009364415.1 Spea multiplicata
AGCATTTGCTCTGAAAAAAACCTCGTCTTATAATCGTGCAAATACGGTACTATATTTCCAAAATGGAGAAAAAAAAAGCTGCAAACACGGTATATACACTAAAAACACAAAATGTGACCGTTGCACACATTTTTTTATGTAAATAAATACTTGTAAAGAAAAATTATCCACTACAACAACACAAAGCAACAATATAGTCCTATAAATTGAGCCAAGAGTGCTTTGCCTTTTTGATTACCTGACTAGGTACACCTTGGCAGATGGCACCCATCCATGCCGTTTTGGCCATCTGACGACCGGTCTTTGTTTCTTTAATCTACTTTTTTTTTTGACAGTGAGGTGTGGAAAAGGTGAAATAGATGTTGGGCCACTACTTACATTAGTGTACCCTTTTAATTTAGGTGGTATTAAAATGGAGTAATTGTATGTTATTACAGTGAAATAAAAAAAAAAGTATCATTGTGCTTCATCATTAAATATAATATTGCTTTCCGCAGCTTTCGTTAAAGGTCTGATGCTTTTGTCCAGAAAACAATGACTTGTGTAATTTTAACAAGCGTTACTCTACGGCCAAGCAAGTTGTGGTCCATGACCTGTTCAGTGCAGATCTTGTCTAATTTTTACATCATGCACACAGGCTAAAGTTGAATATAACGGCACTCACATTGCCCTATTCCTCTTTCAGGTTATATATAATGATACTAAAAAAAAAAAAATTATTTTAAGGCTCATGTGATAAAACAATGTTTTTCCTTTTCTTCGCAGGGGAATTAATGACATGCCTGGTCCCACACCCTGAATTTAAGATGCTAGGTCTCCGTAACATTCCTCAAATGTCTGAACACTCCCTGGCATACAGTACATTTACTTGGCAGGGGCTTACCAAACATCTGAGGCAAATGCTCATTGCTAATGCGAAAATGGAAGAAGGTGAGGACAGGCCTGCAGTAGGGCTCCAAAAAATAATAAAGAATAAATGTTCTTGTAAGCTACACGTTTATTTCTCTTGGATGTTCTGTTGATGACTTTGGGCTGTTCAGATGGAAAAAGGAAAAAAGGTTCCTTTTATTGCTTGAAAAAAAATGACACCCATGACTTAAATCACATGACTATAACAAAATAGCATGTATATAGATATATAGCCTGTCCAAGATATTTTTAAAAAAAGAATTGCATGTGGTTATTACTGTATTTAGGGCATATTCCTGACGTAGTATTCTTAAGCAAAATGACACATCGCAAAGTAGATTTATTCAGCTCTATCTTCACCAATATATAATTTACACACAATATACTGAAAACTGTATACCTGCCTCTTGTTGGATATATCTCGGATTTCTTTATGTAAATTGACTTGCTTAATGCGTTTGTGATGATAACGCATACTTGGCTTTTGTGTGATACCAGAAGATAGTTTGTTTCTGTTTTACATGGTATATCTTATCTAAAAGAGGCACGTGTGGTGCATAATTATAGTTGTTTTTTTTTGTTTGTTTTTTATTTCCTTCCCCAGGAATTAACTGGCAGGTGCGACCCTCATCACGGCCAACAGAGGAAAAGTTTTCCTCGAGAAGGGAACTGCTTTTTAATACTTCGCTTGCAAATCTGACAATTCTCCGAGGCAAGGACCTTCATAGTGCCTCTCTAGGTAAACAGAACTAAGGAGAAACTTTTTTTTTTTTAAACATTACAAGCTACACTGTTTTAAAGAAAACTATAGGGACATATTTAATTGTCATGTAAAAATCACATATATGTAAATTGCTATGGGTACAAGTTAAATGAAGGGACAATAAAACAGACTGAAATTTGGTCTCAAGTTGCCATGTTAATTTACCAACAAACACTGTTTGTATAGTTTGCACCAGTTCTGTGCTCATGCCAACAACCTCTGTGTGAGTTAAGCATTGTGTTTTAAATCCGTTAATCCTAGAGTTCTCACATAGGTAGGTATATATAATGTGTGGACATTGCCCCACAGTGATGCACAATATTTACTCTAAATATGTTATTAGTATACACACATATTCTTAAAGTATTGATAAAATTACCCTTTTTCAGAAAAGTCATGTTTTACCATTTTTCAGAAAGTTTCCGTGATCCAGCATTATATACCTCGTGGCTGCCACCAGATAACGCTTATACTGTTTGGAAAACACCAAAATCATTCAACAAATATGAGAAATCAGCTACTTTGGTTAGCAATAGTCAATATTTGCTAAAACCCTTGGACAACATTGTTAGTAAGGCATGGAACATGTTTGCGTCCAAGTAAGTACCTCCACAAGCATGAACAGTTGTTAGCAGGACCTAGCGAGTGCAGTTCTCAGCTCAGCCACTAGATTGAAGTGCTTGTCCGCGCATGCATACACTTTGATTGGCCGATTGCCTTTAAAAAACAGTACTGAGATTTCACTGTGACAGAGATACGTGATACTTCAGTAATCCCTGACATACAAAATTGGTCCTTTTTGAAAGTCACACAAATGTAAAAAAATACATTATAGACAATGTATAAATCTGCCGTTTTTATGTGTGTATGTGTAATTTAGTTTTTTGTTTTGTGTTTGTTCTCCCGCTTTAGAGCATACGTTCACCAATATACAAAATTTGGAATTGAGGAAGAGGAATTTTTGGAAAGTTTTGCAACCCTTGAACAGATTATTTCCAGTTATTCCAATTTGTGAATATTTCTCAGTAACGTTTAATTTTTTCCTTGTCTTATTTATTTAACAATTTTTTTACACTGTAATACTTCTGTAAAATACATTTAAATCTGTTTAAATCAAAAGTATTGATTTTGTTTGTCGTATTTTGCATTGTTTCATCCAAGAGACACATGCTATCACAAATTTTTTTGTGACATTTGTTCAATCATGAATCCCCTCTTATAAAATGAGATACACTATATGGACAGAGTATTGGGCACCTGACCATTACACCAACAGGGACTTTTATGACACACTGCATTCTAAATACATAGACATATATAATTGGTCCTCCCTTTGCAGCTACAACAGCTTCGCTCTTCCTGGAAGGCTTTCCACAAGATTTTGGAGTGCGTCTGTGGAAATTTTTGTTTGCACATTCATCCAATAGAGCATTTGTGAGCTCAGGCACTGATGTTGGATGAGAAGGTCTGTCTCCTAATCTCTGTTCCAGTTCATCCCAGAGGTGATCCATGGGGTTCAGGTCAGGACCTTGTTTTGTGCACTGGGGCACTGTCATGCTTGAATAGGAAAAGGCCTTCCCCAAACTGTATATATATATATAATCACTGAGAGCAGCAAATCACACAGCACCAGAGCTAGAGAAAAGACATCACAGTAACGTTCTTCTGGCATCTGCCAAAGCCAGACTGCCAATGAAGCGTGATTTTGTCACTCTAAAGAACACGTTTCCACTGCTCCAGAGTCTGGTGGCAGCGTGCTTTACGCAGCTCGATCCAAGGTTTCGCTTTGTACCTGGTGATGTGAAGCTTGCAAGAAGCTGATAATGCCAGCAGAAGTTTGGAACTCTTCAGCTGTGCTGTTTAAGCACCATGTACCTCAGCAATTGGTGACCCTGCTCAGTGACTTTATGTGGTCTTCGGCTTGGTCATTGAGATGCTGCTGTTCCTAAACGCTTCCACTTTCCAATATGACTGCTTACAGTTGACCATGGAATATCTTGCAAGGATGAATCGCAATGACTTATTACAAAGGTGTCACCCTATCTCAGGGCCACACTGAGCTCTTCAGAATGACCCATGTTTTTTTTTTGTTTTTTTTTTTTACAAATGTTTCTAAATGCAGACTGCATGGCTAGGTGCTTGACTTTATACACATTTGGCAATAGGTCTGATTGAAACACCTGAATTCAATAATTAAGAGACGTGTCCCAAAACATTTGTCCTTTACAATCTACAATAGATTCACCCCAGTAACCTAAAACTTAACACCACCCAGAACAATACGGGAGGAAATCGCAAAATAAATACCGTATGATGATGCAGCAAAGATCAGTATAATAATGTTACATAATTACATGATCCTACTGCTCCTGTACAATGGACAATTGTACAGGGGGGGGGCACCCTTAACAGATTCTCGCACCGGGCCCCAGAGGTTTCTAGTTACGCCCCTGCCTCTGCATGCAAAATTGAGGAAGAGTGCTAAATAGGCTGTACCTTAGACCTCCATAGTGTAAAAAGACCAGATGAACCAACCCATTACTCAGTGGTGGGCTGGAGACCTCAGTAGCCCAACATGCTGCACAAGGGATTGTGCCTCATGCCTAGTCAAGAAAAAGAAGTCACTGGCAATTAGCATGTTTCAAATTATTTAAGTCCTTTCTCAGGAATTAACATTTTGTTTGGTATTTGTTTCAGCTCAGGTCTGAAATGTTACCTGTACTGTTCACATGAACAGGCCTTAATACATACCTGGCAACCTCACCCAATACAATATAAAGAAAATCAAAATAATATTTAAAGAAATTAGTTTTTAAAAACAAAACCCAACACACAAACGTGAACCTAGCATATGGATGAACATATATTAAAGAGAAAAAGTATAAGTAAATGGTTGTCAATTCTGTCCCAGTTAAGTGAAGTAATTGGTAGTTGATACCACTGCTCACAAAATCTTTCCAACATTGTGCATACATAAAAACCTGCCTGTGGAAATGTAACCAGCCTGCTAGTATGTAATTTGGATACAGCAAATGAGCATCAACCATATAATTTTTAATCTCATTCTATAATAATGTTGAATCTCAAATTCTAGGTTCTGGGCAGCAGGCCCCTTAGGCAGGAAGACAACTGTAGGTAGACGAGGGAATAATATATTTTATTTACATAAATTCATTTCTGAATTCTGCTGTTTCTATACACATTATACTGATTATTAGGGCCACAGAGCATTGTGATACATTCATACATAGCGAACATTCTGAGCACCTAGAAAAAGCGACATTAGGGAATAGATCAACATAGTGATTTATTCTGAAGAGCTATCCCTCCATTAAATATTACCCAATATCACATGACTACCTACAATAGCAACCAATTCATCTACAGATAAAAAAGTATGTCATTGGAAAAAAATTATACAACCATTGTTCACATCGAAAGCAGGCCATATATTTAGCAAGAATACATTTAGGATAATTCTAATTATCTTGCAAAAAATAATAATGAAGAGTAGAACCATAACTAGTTATCCTGCCACTTGTGGTTGCACTTATTCCGTAGGCCCTGAAAGTAGCCTCAGCCAGATGGTGGAGGTGAAGGGCCATTGCAATTGGGCAAGTCGAGTGCTCCCCTTACTTTACGTTAATTTATATTTACTAGTAAAACCTATATATCCTATAGGGTCGTCAATAAATAAATAATCAGATTTTGGGGGGTCGTCTTACAATCGTCTTGTACTCAACTCTTAACATAGCTTTTCAATAACTATGGTGATACTGTTATCTAACACAAGATGTCAGTCTTGCATTATGTTGTTTATTGCTGTTGTGCATTATTCATTTACATCAATTTGCTATTGCATATTGCTTACTATATGGATTTGCTCAAATATCCATAAATGATTAAAGCATTGTTAAAATACATCTATAAGGGAGTGACTAGTCGAGGATAGAATGTAAGGAAATTAAACTCCAGTACCTTCATATGTGGTCCGTTGCTATCCACTGATACAAATAAGTATCATATGATTATGAAGTAACCACATTGCGTCATCAGTCATTTTGTTATGGCTATATTTAGTTTTCAACAATCAATCAATAGCTTACATTTTACCTCAACAAACATTTTATTTATAGGGCCCCCAAAATGTCTCTACTGATAGCACTCTTAAAGAACCATTTCACTTATACATCACACATGCCACATACTAGTAATTTATTTGTTTAAGTTATACTCTGCCAGGGTCCCACAGTTGAGATCTTCAGAGTACTTCGCATTCTGGTCTAGTTTAAAGATATCTGACCTCACCAACTGACATTTTTATCACTGGTTCACTATATGACCAGAATATGTGACACCTTACCATCACACGTACATACGCCTGATGGAGACCCCATTCCGAAACCATGGGCGTTCACTTAGAGTTGGTCAGCGGTGGAATAGAGAGGTAAGTCCTGAGTCCTATACTTACCTGCTTATGTCCTTAATTTCCAGAAGAGGTTGTGGAGATGTATTGCATTGATATGTCACGTCATCAGTTGTACAAATCAGTATTTGAAAGCATGTGTTTTGATTCTAGGCTGTTACATGGCAAGAGACGTGTGCAGCCTTGTAGGTGCACTAAGGGATTTCGTGGGGTGGTGTGCATGAAGGGTGCTGGATTGTGATTATTAGGCAGTTTGTTTACCACCAAACTCAGCTTAGCCACCCCTTCAAGAGGTGCAGAGCTAACCTTCCATAATAAACATTATTGCATTTTACTAATAATAGCATCATGGCATTTTCCATGGAGCTATAATGCACAGTGGATGGGAGAAAACATTTTTTTAAGTAGTTATGTCACTATGTATCCATGTATGTCACATGCTGTAATGAATTTTTTTTTATTTCTATTACATTTAGCTGTCCCCAAGCCCACTGAAGCTATACTCTTCTTAAAATTATACTGATGCCATATCCCTGTCTCTGAACTGCCTCCTCCCATCCATAACCATTCATCCCCAAAGTCTTGGTTTCTGCAGGACAGTCCTGATTTTCAGGCACTGTCCTGTTATCTTGGGCAGTTGCCTCCCATTGTCCTGCTTCTTCAGGCAAGGGTTAGCATGTACCAGTTGGGAAGATCCTTCGGCCTCCCCTAACAGCTGAGGGAGGTAAAAAAGCAATTTATTGCAACTTGCATAAAGTCTCCATGCAACCTAATGTTGCGAGGTGGCTAATTAGGAAAGACCCCCTCAACATAGGCTTTCTGATTTGGATACCTTGAAATGTTGGGGAGTGAGTATGCACCGGTGCACATGAAAATAAGGCTGGAGTGAACCTTTAATTTGGCTGCTGTAAAAGTTTATTTTTTCAGTTTGTGAAAAGAGCCTAATATAATTCTTTAGGTAAATGTATTGTGTCATAGTTGGCTTTTTCATAAGCATTTGCTCAATCCAAAGATATATGGCACAATACAGTTACATAAACAGTTACCTCAGTTTCTCCTCAAAATATTTTCCTCTCCTCTTCTCGTTTTTCATAGCATTAAATATGGGTGTAAAAAATAATGATCGAAGGGGTGTACCTATAGTCTTTGGAATTTGGGGGGAACATGTATGTGGCACCCCCACACACACAAAACACCGTCAACTGGAAAAAACTAAAAATCTGAAAAGATAAATTAAAAAAGTTTCAATAACTAACATTTACTGAACAGATATGGTATAGCATAACTCCTATCACTATATACTAAGCCAGACATTGATGGTGGTACAGCGTAACTCCTATCACTATACACTGAGCTAGGTATTGATGGTGGTACAACATTACTCACATCACTATACACTGAGCCAGACATTGATGTGGTAGGCCTCTGCCCCTAAAACAAGCCGTCTGTGCCAACTCTGCCCCTTTAGCCACCTCTGCCCAACCTAAACAGCCTGTCTGTTCTAGGTGGGCCATCGGGGCATCCCCCTAATGAGTGGTACCCAGAGGGACCGCCCCCTTTATGTACACTACTGAATGATAATTTTAATCCTTTTAAACTTATGGTATGCAATGAGTCCTCAATGCATGGGACAGCATTAACATAAGGAACACCAAAATAAAAAGGTATATAATAGTGAAGTCCTGTAACAACCGATTCACCCACCCCCCCTTTTTATTATTTTACTCAAAAAAAGTGGGTACGAGGGTAATCAAGTCTCTTCATTGATTGGTGTCTGATAAGCTTCAAGAAGAGAGAATATCAATCAGCAGATATCAACTATCTTTCTTGGAACATATTGTGACTTATTTTTATCATTCAGCAAAATGAAAAATTAGTGAATAGAAGAAAAATTTTAATCAGTATTTTGTGTGACACTCTTTGCCTACAAAACAGGATCAATTCTTCTAGGTACACAGTTTTGTTTAAGGAACTTGGTGGATTTAGTGTGGTGTGGTGGCCATACCATCACTACCGGGACTCATTGTTCTTCTTTACACTGTTGAGTTCAGAGCTCCGTGGTGCCATACCACCACCAGGACTCATTGTTCTTCTTTACACTGTTTAGATCAGAGCTCTGTGGAGGCCACACCATCACTTTTTTTTAGGACTCCTTTCTCTTCTGTACACTGAAGATAGTTCTTAATGACCTTTGATGTATGTTTGGGATTGTTGTCATGCTTCAGAATAAGTTTGGGGCCAATCAGATGCCTCATTAGTGGTATTGCATAATGGATACATATATGCCTGTACTTCTTTGCGTTGAGGATACCATTCATTCTGCCAAGGGAGGTCCCACCAAATATTGATTTAATTTAGATTTTTCTTCTGTTCACTCACTTTGCATTTTTCAGAAATGATAAAAAAACTATTAACATGTCTATTTTTGAAGCATTCTTACTTTAGAACATTTTTTCACACCTGCTCTAAACTTTTGTACTTAAATTAGACGTCTGTATTCATATGCTTATAAACTTTATTTTTAACAAAAATTGCCTGTTTTAAGGGTTCATATTGATCAACAAAAACAAGGGCCATCTTTGAACAGCTGTGCTTTTGGTGATGTCTTGTCCCCCAATCCTGCAATCCGGGGAGAGAACTGGCACTGAAAGCACCGCCATTTTGCCCAACGTTGAAGTTCCGCCAAAATTGTGGTGCTTTTGGGGATGTCAGAATTAGTGATCCAGCGAGCCCCTGAAGCATTAGACGAGACTAATGTTCCAGGGAAGTAACACATTTTATTGGGGAAACACACAGGTTTATATACAGGTTAGGTGAGGAAAATACCATAAATCATGTAAGCCACTCTTAGGCCACCGAGCCCCGCAATGTCTGTATGACTTTAGCCGCCATTCTTCGGGTGATCCCGAAGGAGTGGTGGTGATCCCAGATCATAGACAATAAACAGCACATATATAGAAAGGAAATACACAACAAACAGTAATTGATACAAAGGGCACTTATTAACCCTGGATAGTCATAATAACTACTATGGACAGCATTTATTAACCCAGGGCCCTCACAAATATGTCAACAGAAGCATCACCATTTTGGGCAGAAGTTTGAGCCAGGCAGGGCCGGTCCGACAATGGCCCAAGCTCTTTTTTTTTTCTTTTAAAGTGGAAGAGAGAGAGAGGGGCTTTCGCTTACCAAGTTGTCAATAACCGCTGGGCGTTCCTCTCTCCTCTGCGGTGAGTCTCCCTGTTCAGTCTCGGTGCCAGCTTGTAATGCTGAGCGCTGGAAGATGACATAATTTCCGGCGGCTCAGCATTAACAGAGCTGGGCACGAGCGCGAACAGGGAGACTGCGGCGGCAGGAACTGCTAAAAAGTATAGTAACAAGGGGGAGAGGAAGGGTAAGATAATGGGGGCGGCAGGGATGAAGGGAGAGGAAGGGTAGATAATGGGGGGGGCATTTTAAACTTCGCCCCAGGCGGCATTTTGTCTTGAGCCGGCCCTGGAGCCAGGTTATCTCCAATCAGGGGAGAGGGCATCACCGGAAGGGCTGCCATTTTGGCAGAAACTTGTGCCAGGTTACATCGGCGGAGATGCGTACGAAGATAAAAGTTTGAAGAGAGAAGATAGAAGAGAGAAGATGAAGAACAAGAAGCGGACGTGGAAGCAAAAGTGGAAGTAGTCTGCAGAGAAGGTAGGGAACCTTTTAGAGAGTGTGGAAGAGAGTGAATGAGTGTGAAAGAGATAGTGAGTGAGAGTGAATATGGGCAATGAATTTTGTTCCCAAATTAAAAATTAACCACAATTTTGTTCTTGACCCATTTGCACATGTTTAATTATTTGCCTTCGTCCAAAACAATTCAGATATTCAGCGCAAAGTGTAGTAAAGTTGTTAGAAAAATAATAATCTTCCTTAACACATGCTTTGCTCTGTTTCCACATAGGTGTGTTTTATTTGTGTAATGTCTAGCTTACATAGTTATATAAAATAAAAAATTGGCTGTGTAGCAAGCATTAAACTTTTTATAAATGTGTCGACAAACACAGCTGGCCAAGAAAATATACGGACTACTCCCTTATTAATCCTGGCCATAATTATCATACATTTGAAAATTAGTTGTCCCTTTCATTCTTGAAAGTGCCCCCTAGAGTCTAGTGTAATATCTAATTAAAAATTTTCATTATGGTACCCTCATCAGATAGGGATTAAGATAAGAGACAAATGAAAAGCAGGTATATGACATCAACAGGAACTCTACAACCATATGGAGAAAGGGAAAAAAATGACAACAGGAAAAATAAACAAACGTTATTCTTTGATTCCAGTCCTGCTTTTCTGTCTGTTGTGTGCCTGTCTATACCTACCTACCCATCATGATGCATCAGGGGGTACAGACAGAGCCCCTAGTGTCCCCTGCAACTGGGCTCCAACCCGACCTGTGTGCCCGGGTCCTGACAGAATGCAAAGGCCACAATAAAGGAGTACGCAGGGATATTCTCTGTCCTAGAAATCCTGGTTGATTGTGTCAACCCATGATAAACAGGCTTGTGATCCTGGCCATACCCATTCCACAGCACCTTGGAATTCTGCACCATCTGCAGCCATGTCGGATGACCTCTAGACCCTATCTGATGCAACAGTATGGTCTGATATGGACAGTGTGTCTTCAGATGCTTCTGCTGTAGATATATCGGACACACCGGTGATTGATGACCCCAAGGTTGTTTGTCACTCCAAGGAAGCAAAAGAGTAAAAAAGAGTAAAACAGTAAAGCACTCTTTAGGGGCCCCAGATCGTGTCCTAGTATCCGATGGGACAGTTGTGACAGCCCATCTGTTTATACCCTATGTTATTTTGGCCCCATACCTGTTTTCCTGTGTTACACCCCATCCCTGTGGTTTGCACAAGGATTAAAGGTTCATGGACCCTGTATACCCCTAATGTTGGTCGGATTCCACCTTTACCACCTGCTTGACGCCTGACCGGGACCTAGCCGCAAATTCATGGTGCTGTGCGGCGGCTAGGAACCGCAGCGATGCCCATCGACAATTGAAACGGTGTCGCTACGGACATCCTTTGTCCCACCACGTCGCTCTTTTGAGGTTACATTAAACACATGGTGGACAACACTCGGTGGTGGTCACTGAGAGGGAGCTCATTAGGGAACCCTGGTTTTTATCTTTAGGACTAGGGTTACCCAGCTGCGGCCATGGAACTCTTGTCAGGCTACTGCGTAAACTATTCCCGAAGTTTCTGACGCTGTTGTTCAGGGTCCCGACGTCAGATCACGTCGCGTTTTGGACCATAACATCTTCGGACCCTGGTACCCAGGGATTGACGCCGCTTCCTCGGGATCACCCCGAAATAGTGACTCTTTGTCGGGTGGGCATTGCTGGCCATGGAACTGTATGGAGGCACCGGGCTGTCCGGGAGGTGATGAGATTATACCTTTAATCCTATCATGCTTATGTGTATAAATACCTGTGCTGTCCTCAATAAAGTCAGTTCTTTTTTTTACCCCTACACTAAGTTTTGACTAATTAAGCTTTCAGCGGCAAGGAAGATCTCTACGGCGGAGCTACTCAGTCCGAGTATGGGTCTCCGTCACATTTGACGGCAGCGGTGGGATGTCCTTCCTTGCCGAGGGATATTCAAACCACCACCGGGATACCTTTCTCATCCTCCAATGAGTTACAGCTGATGGAGCAGTTTTATGAGAAGCTCAAGTACAACTCTAAACAATCTGCTGGAAGCCCGAGGTAAAGTCGCTAGCAAGAAGCCTAAAGCCACCCTTATCGCAGAACTGATGGAGGATGATCACAACCTCCGAGGCTTCGGATGTGAGTGATTTTCAGCGGGAGGTTCAGTGGCGGCTGGCACTGTACAGGGCCACTCCCCCACCAGAGGCTGTCTGTCCTTGTCCTGACCAAGGCTACCAAGCTACAGGTAGCGGAGATACAAAAGCGTTCATCCGGCTCTGTATGCCCGGTCACCACCAGCACCACAAGCTAGCGGAAAATACCATAAGCCGCTTTCCGGACTTTCTCAGAGACCGACAAGCATATTGATGGTTTTCTGCAGGATTTGGCACGCTAATGCAGGTTACACAGCATCGAATCGGCAGACTGG
>VKOC01000002.1:23806090-23829075 GCA_009364415.1 Spea multiplicata
AGGGGAGGTAGGGAGGGAGTAGCTAGTGTGGGAGAAGGGGAGGGGGTAGCTAGTGTGTGAGAAGGGGAGAAAGTGGGGATCTGATGGGGAAATGCTGCCCCCCCAGATTTTTAGGGGTTCCACGCCCATGCCCTGTGCTAACACACACTTGTACTCACACACATAGTGCCCCTGCAATCTGGGGGTTGTGGGTGCCTCAGTTGTACCCATTGTAGCTCTGCTGCTGACAGTCCCTCTAGATTAGTCTCTGCTGTCTTCTTTTCCCCTTCACTCTGTTCTATCTTCATCTTATCTCTCTTAGTTCCTTTTTTAATTTTTCTCTTTTAGTTCTTCAGTCTTGTTTGTCGCTCCTTCCCCTGCGCGTGTGGGCACTAAACATAACTTTAGGATGTTTGACATCAGTGTGGCCGTTTTGAAAAAGAAAACCAACACTTGCTGGAAAGCCTGCTCATAGAGTTACCAGTATGAAATGGGGATAAATACAAAAATAAACAAATGGGATGAGGGGCACAAAAAAGTACGGATTTACCATACAATATCAATGAGTTAAACTTCTGGCTACGTACTGTATTATATTTAATTTTGTATACTCTGACTATGCTAGACAGTCTGATATATTTAATTTGACTATGTTATGCAGATTTATTGAATCAATCAAAATGTTGGAGATGCACCCAATGAGATACATTTAGATTGTGTTAAAACCAGATCGTTGGCATGCTGCTGGTTTTTTCCCCCTACATGAAGCAAACGGAAAGCATTTGTGAAAAGCACACCAGATGTTTGCTTACGGGGCATATCGTTTAGATTACCGCCTATGTGCATTTGCTTTAGGGAGTTTTGTATTAGTAATGATTTGGCCAGGTTTCCAGGTAATGTGTATGGCAGGATATGTGCTAAGATTCATGCAAGATGCCTTGTTAACCCCTACAATACATGATCATAGGCATTTTCCATGACAATAAATCGCTTGATGTTTTATGCTACTGTGGGATATACCACCACAACAAAAAAAACCCTAACTCTAAACCCTGACGAGGAACAGCAGCGCCAAAGGATATTTAACACCAATAAGAAACATTTTGGAGGCATGGATATTTTTATTTGGAAAAGTGGACTTAAAGTGGAGCGTAATCTATAGAAATAGGAGATATCATTGAGGAGGAATGTGACGGATTAAAATCTGTGAACTGGGTTTTTTTTCTTTTCTATTTTGCACCATTCGTGACATTTTTGCAGTGCTTTTGTTCAGCTGCAATTTTCCTCTCTCTCTCTCATTTAGTGTACCAACATTAAGTTATGTATTTTTTGTCAGACAAGAAGGGCTTTCTTTGGAATATAACTCAATATGGCCATTACAATCTAAATTTAATATATAAATATATACCATTACATAAATTATGGGTAAAAGTGATGGAAAACCCTTCCATTTAAAATTTAAGTGATAGTAGAAGCATTATTAATCATTCATCTACAGACACCAGACAAGCCAGAAGGCTTGTTTTTCCCTCAGAAATCTAAAGGTGCTGCCACAACCACAAGGGATTTGGGGTAGGCGCATGCAAATAAGGTTAACAATTATATATATATATATTTTTTTTACGCACATTGTATTTCAGTTATGCATATTGTAGATCCTGGTATATTCACTGACAAATTATCACCTCAACATGTGTTAAGGCAAAGTACAGTGATTACGTCACCGCTTGCAGTAGTTTTGTGGGTGGTTTGGGGGCTAAAAAGGCCACAGTTGAAGTGTGTATTTGGTTCATGCCTGGGCCCATGACCTATTTGGGACATGCTTTGAAGTTTTTTTTGAAAAAAACAAAATTTGGGCAGTTTTAACTGAATCCACATATATCTTTGGAAAAAAAAACACAACCCATGGTATTTCAAAATGTTCATTTTTTACGCTACGCATTGTACTTCACCTATACATTTACAGCTCCTGGTATATGTCACTTCCAAACACCCCAGAATGTGTTCACTAACATCACCTGAGTACAGTGATACCACCTATGCATAGGTTTTGTCAGGTTGTTGGGGGGCTAAAATTCAAATTAGAAAAAGTGCACCTCCCAAATGTACTCACATTTGGGAGGTGCACTTTTTCTAATTTGAATTTTGACATCTGGTCAGTTTAATTTACCCCATCAAACAATACATTTTTGAAATTTTAACTATTTGAGTGCCAGGATTTTTGGGAAGGTAAAGCACTTTTTTTGGACTTTTTTGTTGTAACTGGATGGTTCTCTTGATGGTGTTACTACTAAAGAATGTGCTGTATGTACAAAAGGACCAATCCCAGGGCCCAGAAGATAATGGATGAAACCCTGTCTAGTTAACATTAATCGTCAAAAGAAAAAGTTAATTATTAAAATTTTTATTAGATTCAAATCAAAGTCAAAGCTGTCTTTTTGTATGTATGGTTTGCCTGACTTAAACCTTTGAAATCTGGTGCCATTTGAACTAACTAGTTTATTTTCCTTTGATATCTTATTCAGGAAATGCAGCGGTGAGGCCACTAGTTTAGATGAAAAGAAACCCTTCATAATGCAGGCAAATTCTGGACATGTCCATAATCCGACAGGAAGGAGTGAAAGTGCTTCGGTTGGCCTATCTCTTCCTGCTCTGCGACTCCCAGCAGAAGGATCAAGCACTTCTGGACATGTAAGCATTGAATTGCATCCCAATGATGCAGACAATGGAACACGGTCAAGCTCAAGACAGACTAGATCCAACGTTCATGGACGTTTCCAGAGTCGACATGGTCATACCCATTCTCATGAAGCAGATGGGACAGAGGCTCAAAATAATACGGACTCAAGAGAGAACAGCAACAGCATCTCTGAGGCACTGCACATTTATCAGTGGTTGGAAAAAAGTTTCCCATACATTCTTCTGTTCAGTGCCAAACTCATTGTTCAGCACATAACAGGTACTTCTTGTCTGGGTATTGGTGGTGTACCATGGGCTACCTCTATATGTTATTGGTGTTTATTGACTCTGTATTTCAGTTACCAATTTGGGTACCTAAAAGTTAGGTCAAGTGCCCACTGTTCATAGAGAAAAGGCTAGTACATTACATAGTTCTTTACCCATGGAAAATTGTACTGCAAACTGTGATCGAAATTAATGTCTTAATATCCCAATTCTGGGGTCTTCACATAAGAACTGTAGTCCTGTACCTTAAGTGAAGTGCACTTGAGTGTCTGTGTGACAAATGTTTGTCGTTTGGTACATCGTAATTTCTTCAGTAATGGCATGCTTGCATTAATGGTATTTACATTTTTGGCAAAACTGGTGTCATGCTAATAACTCAACCATACTTCTAATTAATAACTAAAGAACAAAAATATAGTTAACTAGAAGATCTTCGATTTAACACACCTGTCACATGGACAAATAAAATGTTGGGGGACAAAATCCAAACTTTCAGGATCCTATGAAGAACATGTTTGTTTATATTTGTATTATTGAATATACATCTGTTTATGCACTAGTTGCAATTCTTGGCAAAATACAGAGAAAAACAGAATATTGGTGCATCGTCTGTGCTCTTGCATGAGAACAGGACCATAACTATGGCACTTGGCTCCTTGTTCGAGGACATAGGTCCCATCCTCAATGGATGTCGCATCCACTTAAGAGGAAGTAGGGGCGTTGCTGCTGGGTGGCTCAATGCTCCTTGAGCATCTACCTTCCTTGACCAATGCAAGTTCAGCCCTGCAGGAGTATCCTGACAAGACTGACACATAGCAATGCAAATTTCAATCTTAATTACTACCTTTTATATACTTGAACAATGTGAACTCTGGAATGTTAGCTCTTGACTCTATGTGAATGCAAGCCTACTAAGCTAAGATGTGGATCTTTCCTTAAGTTGCTTCTGTTCATGAGTAACAGTTCAAGTTAGCTTTATCTTTTTTTAAGACAACCAATTTGGGTTTTTTGTTTTTGTCCAGTATGTTTTCTTCTAAATGATTGAATAAACAAAACTAGATTATAAATGGTCTGTAAAAGTTCCAACTAGTTTGATATATATTTTTTCCCCTTGAATTTTTGTTGCTTTTTATGTGTGTGTGGTTTTTATATATATATATAATAATAATTATATATATAATTATATATATAAAAATTATTATATATTATTTACTATATTTTTTTTTTGCTGTTAACCTTTTTTATTTTATTTTCTAATAGGCATTTCTGTTGGAATTGGTCTGCTAACAACTTTTCTGTATGCAAACAAATGCATTGTAAATCAGGTTTTTCTAAGAGTAAGTAAGCTTCAATTGGAAAAAAATTCTACCAGTCCAAAATTGTCCAACGGTTTACTAGTTAAAAATGTAAAGTAAACCTTTCAGTTTTGATTTTTATATATTTCATTAAGAACACATTTATCACAATGGGGTTAGTTATTAAAACAAGTGCTTCAAGTTCACGCTTTGAGCACTGGTAGAAGAGTTTGGTG
This sequence comes from Spea multiplicata, assembly GCA_009364415.1. Lineage (NCBI taxonomy): Eukaryota > Metazoa > Chordata > Amphibia > Anura > Pelobatidae > Spea > Spea multiplicata. The sequence continues at coordinate 23,810,565 of VKOC01000002.1, forward strand.
ATAGGGCTACTCTTGAAACTTTCTACCAAGATAATTTCATATATAATATAACTTCCAGTATGTTGCATCAACAAATGTTTTATTAGTGCAGGATAATATTCTTTAGTCTGGTTGAACCTGACTAGGCCCAACAGCCAGCTAGACCCACACCTCCATAGATTAAACAGGCTAGTATATATGTACTTATTTAATTTTTCATTAATATTAGCCCCTGCTGTCAAAATATATATATATATATATAATTAGACCCTGCTGCCGATACATTTTATATTGAAAAAAATGGACCCTACACAAGCATTTCCTTGGGCCCTGCTCTACGCTCCCTAGCATGAAATTGCTCCCTCCGCTCCCGCACCAAAACATAGGTATAGATCAAATAAACACATAAAACAGCACTTGCATGTATAGATCAACTGAATAAGACATACAAACATTATATTTGCAGGTATACATAAATCATATATGGAAACATAGCATAGCAGGTATAGATCAACACATTAACACACAAACCCAGCTTTGCTGGATGACACATGGATGTCAAAAAGTGACATTGAACGATTACAGGTATATCACAGTAGAAAAATCATTTACCATTCACATTCTGAATATTCAGTATACAAAACATTTATAAATATCATATTACATATAAATATCATATTACAAATGAGTTAAATGGAAGGACAACAATGGAAGTAAACTCCTGTTTAAATAATAAATGGAAACAAAAGGTATGATGACGTATTCAGTAATTTTACTTCTTGTATATTGACTTTGGCCCCTCTTTTTTTTTTTTTCTTCCCTTTTTCATGCTAAAGGCTATATACGAAATACAAACTTTGCTAGAGAAGCTAAAACGTTATGTACATTTTATTTACGCTTTGTGTTTTTGCCCAAAAGCTGACATTTATTAGTTTTATTTTTCAGACAGGTATTTAATAGATTTCTTTTTTCCAGGAAAAATGTTCCAGAGTGCAATGTATTTGGCTCCTGGTGTTTTTGACCTGCTCATCACTCTTCTTGTATTATACATTTTACTCTCAGGCTCTTTATTACAGGTTTGTAGCATTATTGCTTTGGCACAAAGAGCAACTGTTTTTTTTTTCTTGTAAATTAGAGGTGATTTTAGGACAGAGTAGTCCGCAATCAGCAAACTGAGCTGAGACAAGGAAGTCTGAAGTAGAACATGTTTTTTATTTATTTACTTTGTGTTTGTGTGTGCGCACCCCTGGGACATTACAAAAACATAGCTTTAATCATTTACAAAGCCACATTGGGTACAACCTGCCTATTTACAAACAGACAAGTAAAAACCAAAAAGTTGAAAATCCAAAAGTTTTCCCAGTTGTAGTCTGGAATGTCTCGAGATGCTATTGTTCAGAAAAGAACAACCCCCGTTAATAATCAAAATAGTAAAAGTAAAGTTAAATATTGGGGATCTCCCAACCATCTACAAAACCAGAGAGGAATCAACACGCCTCACTGTCTAATTACTGCCTCATTATAAAACTGAAAAGAAATCCAATCTAATAAATCTAAACATTTTAGAACACTGAAAAGCAAGGTATGTCAATACATTTATGCCCTGTCTACAGCAGCCAGATTCGAAGAGTCCTGTATATTTATAATGAAACACAGGGAGGGACTGCTTTGGTACATAGCATTAAAGATGCTTTATTTTATGTTTTATTTATTAGGATTTTATTACCCAGGAAATGCTTTTTTGCTATCTATACAACAGTAGGACCATATGGTCAGGTTTGGTAAAGAAAACATTTGCTCTTGGGGTTTTCAGGCAATGTCTACAGACTCAGGTTAGCCAAAACTGAGATTGTGCCCCTGATTTAGAGATCCTAATGTATTATGTATTAAGAACGTTGGCTTTCCACCTGTTGTCAGCCTACAGCAACCTTCACCAAAATATAGAGAATTGAGTACTCCAGTACCATTGTAGCTGTCCTTGCCGGTCCTTTTTAATCTCTGGTGTTATAGGTAATTTTTGTGTGTTAGTTTTATTTTAGGAGTAATGTTGCCGTACCACATTTTCATTGTTTCTTTATAAACATTAGTCAGTCACTGTCTGTTCATTGCAAAGAATAATGGCTTCCTGTTTGGTAATGTCTGCCTTCTTTTGTCCACTAGTTTGATCTTCATGAACCCGTCCCTTGGTCCTTTACAATTCTGGGATGCTTTGTGGGTTGTGGGGATCACGGACTTTGTTGTGAAGTTTTTCTTCATGGGCCTTAAATGTTTGGTTCTGCTGGTGCCTTCTTTCTTCTTGTCTTATAAGTCCAAGGTAAGAGCAAGACTATGGCAACGAATGTTTGACTTATTGGGGCAGTATATGAGATGTTTAGTACTTTTTTGGATCAATGAATAAACTTTTTTTTTTGTTTCATATGGCAAACTTCATAAAATTGGAGTATACACAATCCTGTTTTTCTGAGCTGTATAGCTCATTATTCACAGCTATGCAGATGGAATTTTAATGTATTTCTGTACTTATATTGATCTAAACAGTTTAACAGTACTTTAGGTTGTGATTAAAATACATTACATATTTGTTATGCCTTCTTTTAATTCTTAAATGCTCTTGTAAATACACTTATCAGTTGGCCTGTTTGTCTTAAACCCTAGGCAACTTGTGTTAAGGAGCAATGTTATTCTTTTACAACACAAATATCGTGAAATACATTCATGCCAGTCTTCCTCACAAAACTATGTGCATTTATAGGCTTAACCAGCAATGCGGTGCAATAATATGAATCGTTTTGAGCTTTCTGTCATCAATGCCTCACCACAGTTTCAAGGCATCTGGGTGTAGCCGTGACCAGCCATGACTAGTACTAAATAAGACACCAGTGGTATATGTACAAAACTGTGGGCATGCATTCTCTTCCTAGATGAAGCCTTCCTAATTTATTGTTTATTTTTATGCTTCTGTATGGTAGTGGACCCTTGTCTCAATTTCTTTAAAACCAAAAGAACATTACGCCCTGTTTTCTCTCTCCTAGGGCTACTGGTACATGTGTTTAGAAGAAATCTCTCAGTATTACTGCACATTTGTTTCAACACCTGTTTGGTTCCGCTACCTAATAGATTATGGGTCTGAAACCAGTGGAGCTGTATGGCATTTTGGCATTTTGCTGGCTCTGCTCTACCTCATTTTGAAAGTAAGTAGAGGATGCTTTAGGTACTATTACTAACTTCTAACTAGGACAACCTGCTTGACAAAATGCTATTACATTGCAGTTTGTGATTTTTGGAATCCGTGAATACTTCCAGTGGGTATCTGCTGGAGTGTTGCACTTTTACAGTACTGTTAAAAAAAAAAAAAAATCATCCCAGTGGCTCCAACTCAGCCCTTCACACAGGAGAAACTTGTCAGGCTTGGCCCTTCATAATTTCACATATACTGCAACATATTAAAACTGTATTGAACTGAGACAGGAAACTAATGGATTATTTACCGGAGCAAATGGTGTTGGTGGATAGACTTTAGAATCACAAGCTGCTCCATCATTACGTTGGTTTATCCTCTAGCGTGTGAGATTGTGAGCAGGGCCATCTTTGTCTTAGTCTGCCTGTCTGTCATGGCCACTCCTTAACACCCAGCAACAGGAGGAGAAAACACTACCTGCTGCCTTGCTGGCTGTCACTGAGATGTTAAGGGGGAACTTGGGTGTAAAAGAGTTAATGGTAAAAACCAGCCTGCAGGCCTATTTACTGCTTTCCCCGCAGGGCCCAGAGCAACTACACTTTTACCCCACGACCTCAGAACTTTATTTGCTGCCACCACCAAGTTCTATTTAAGGTCTTTTAAAAATAGCTAAGGAGACCTCGAACTGGATAATTTATATTTCATCTAAAATGGTCACACTGCTTACAAAAACAATGGTAAAAGAGAACAACAAAATACAAACAAAACAGCTTTAAAATAAACAGAAATAACACAGAAAACTTACATATAACAAAAATAAAATAATCATGGGAATCTCCAGATGTTAAGCTCCTTTTCAAAATAAGTTCAATAAAGGAAATTCGAATTCTTATACTCTGATTCCCATTCATGTAAGAATCTTTCTCCTTCGTTACGTTTTGATGTCGTGTGGGGAAGAGGTATTTTTTTACATCATATTTTGTTGTGGTACCTTGTATGTTAAAAATTATGGGATGGTCACGTCCCCCATGTTACAAGTGTACAGGTACCAAACACCCACCCTGACGCCTTCCCTGGCCCCATTTAAACCCCTCCCATCATGTTTCCGATCATTCTGGAGGTCACACTGTCGCCACAACATCTTCATGTTATGATTCTGTTATGGAAACTTAACTATGTTTCTCAAATCATAACTCTGAAGATACTAGGTGCCTGGCCCCCCGTAGGTTTTGTTGTGCGCAGGACAGAAGATGTTCCACTAACTTTATGGTGAGGTCTGACCTGGATTCCAGATAACATTTATGGCAGGATGTCTTGTCATTAAACGCGTTCATTTTGCATGGCACTGTCAATTCTATTTTTTTAATATCCCTTAAAAATAGGTATTGTAAGAAAAGCTGTGTAAACTGTTGCTATATAAATAAACATTAATAATACTAAAGGTCTGCTTACAACAAAAAAAATCCCCTTTTTTATATTGTGTAATGGAAAGGTGCTGAACAGTTGGCATGCTTATTTAATGTTATAAAAAAAGATCAAAGCAGGAGTTACACCTGTGATATGGTCCTGTAAACCTGCATTGTTGAGTAAATCAAGATCATCACCATGAAACTCCAGTTATGGATATTTTCAATTAACTTTTAAAGTATATTAAACGTACTGAAAGAAACACATTTAATGAATACCTCTAAAAATGTTACATGTATTATTGTCATTTTTGTTCCAGCTTTTGGTCGTTTTTGGACAGTGGAAGAAATCTGCAACTATATTAGCAATGTTTTTCACTCAGCCTGTAAGTATTGTTTAGTAGCATGTATTTTGTTCTATTTATTCATGCAAAAGGACTATATAATTTAATAAACCGTTTAATTATTAGTCTGTTAGTGGATCTTGGTGTGTTTGTTTACCAGTTTCACTGCACAGTATAAAACATGGGTTGAAATAATAGGAAGGTTACTTGACAATTCACACAGCCAACCCTCATAAACAATGTGAATTTTACTCCTGTCCTACTGCCTTTCAGGGAATATATCACATTGAGTCTTTCATTCGTACAACACTATTTGAATTATTGTTGTGCAAAATTGCAGCGGGTGTATATCCACTAAATTGGGAGTTGCAATGATGTAAGGTTGGTAACCGTGATCTTCTCTTCCAAAAGGGGCTGTTCTGGCTGTTCTGTTCTGAATCTTTTAGTGCTCTGTACCGAATAACTTGCTGGTACTTTAATTTCATGTATTTGAAAAGGTGGATGCTGTTCGTTTTACCTCTGTTTATAACTAAATATTAAGAAAAAACACTGCCCACTGTGTAAAATATTGCATTTAATTGTAAACAGTCATAATTCTTGCCCAAGCTTATATTTTGTAAAAATGTTGCATTATATAGACAGCCTGGTGAGTTATAACTGCTTAACTGTCGTGGAAGACGGCAATTGACTATAGAAAAAAAATTATGTATAAACTGAAACCTATACTTTTTGATAGTGTGGTGGTGTGAAAGAGATCGCAGAAATGTGGTTTTAGCAGAGTCACATGCCTTGCTGTTGCAGGGAGACTGGGTGCAAGTCTCATGTTAAACCATTTGAACGTGATGCCTTTGTCTGGCTGGCATTTCTGCATTGTAAGCGTTTATTTCATGCAGCGGGATCACAGGTCCCTGCTATAAGCTTATCTCACAGTGGATCACAACACACTCTACTCACAGTGCAGGAACATTGGAACTCAATGGCTAATAGGTTATGACATATTTAGAAATGTCCACGGAGTGCTTGCATTGTAGGTTACTGTTGTCTCGTATTGACACAACGAAATGAGAAAAACTCATCATTCTAAAAAAGTAAATGAAAGTAGTGTGTAGGTGCTTATATTTAACAAGCAAGTTGCGAAAACATTTTGTACACTTCCTAATTTTGTGTTGTCTCACAGACCTATGGGGTGGCTGCTTCCAATAGACAGTGCTCAGAAGCCGGCGATATATGCGCTATCTGCCAAGCAGAATTTACAAAACCAATTGCGCTGGTATGCCAGGTAAGGAAAAAATTGATCAAGAAGTGTACATGACGTATGAGATTGTTCTTGCGTTCGATGCATAACCAAGGTAAAGGTAACAATTTGATCACAAAAACCTAAAGCCTGTAAAGGCAAATTAGCACACTTCCAGCAAAGAAAAATCAAATGAACTATAATTTTTCTTTTTTATTTCCCGCAGCATGTATTTTGTGAAGAGTGCATCTCGTTATGGTTCAGTAGGGAGAAAACGTGCCCGCTCTGCCGGACGGTAATTTCCAGCCACAATCACAAGTGGAAAGACGGGGCTACATCTCTTCAACTTCGGCTGTTCTAGGCTTAAACCTTTCTAGCAATATAAATATACGTACAGCACAAAACAAAATCCCTTTACCAAGAAGTGGATTTTTTATTATTATTATTATATCGGAATTTTTTTCCCAAACTTTCAGGAAATTTAGCATTCTGGTATAATAGAGGGCTAATGCTTTATATAGGGAGGACAATTGAATTTAGTAAATAAGTGTGTGATGTGAGCAATATTTGCAGTGCAAAGATGAAATGTTTATTCATAGTAGAGATCTTTATATTTCTGCATCAGTTTGAAATGAAATCTTTTATTTTTAACTTCATATACGTACATGACAAACATTGCATAAATATAATGCAAGTTGGCATGTTAAAAATGTCCTATTTGAATGAGTTTTAATTTAAGTATGCTCTATATGTTGTGCTGGCCTGAAAGTATGCACTTACATCCCAAGAAGGTGGCTTTATTGTTTCTAAATATATATAAAAATTACTGGCTATTAGATTACATACAGAACTTGTTCATATGAGACTTTTTCTTACGATTTAAGGTGCATCTATGCTTTTGCAATGAACCATTGTATAGGGCACTAAAGTTTACTTGTTCATTGTACTAGCCACTTCTAGCAAATATATAGATGGACCTCTATGGTATTGTGTACACTCATCCACCAGAGCTTTATTCAAGTAACTATAACCCTTAAAAAACTTTAAATATATCTATAATTACACACTACTGTTTGGGGTCATTTAGAAATGTCATTGTTAATGATTTTTAATGTAATATCTTCATAGATGTACAGAGGCCCTTTACAAGCAACCATCACTCCTGTGTTCCAATGCCACGTTGTGCTAGCTAATCCAAGTTTACGTTTCAAAGGCTAATTGATCATTGGAAAACACTTTTGCAATTATGTTAGCAGAGCTACAAATGTCATTGTTTTCCATGTGACCCCAAAACTCTCTCTCTCTGTGTGTATATATATATATATATATATAGTAATATAATACAGTGTATATATTGGGTATCTAAAGGGTTATAATTACTTGAAGTGCGAGCCTCTGGGCCTCTGGTGGATGAGCATAGTAAAGATGTGAATATAAAGTTAACTATATATATATGCTGGGGGCACACTAGCAGTGTCCCATTTTCCACTGTGGTAGTAATTCTCTATTGCGCTGCATAGGGGTGGATTCAGTTAAAAACACAAGCCATTTCCGTTTATGGACTTTTTTTTTTATAGTAGCATGTTTATTTTGCAGCTATTTTGTTTCATTTCAAAACCAAAGCTACAAGTTACTACTAGATATTAATGTTTGCCCCCCCCCCTTTAACATTTATTGTATTAAGAGCAGCTGCAATACATATTATATATATATATATATAATCACTGCTGTGATAAGCCAGAATTGTAGGAGTTAATTCTCCAGACCTGTTGAACAGATGCATAAAACCAAGCATTACTAGCTGGCATCCAGCTTTTGGAGTATGTTTCATTTCCATTTAAATCAGTTCTATCAGATTGTAATGGATTTCTTCAAATTTTTTGAGCTTTCATGGCTAAAATATAACAAAATTGTGTTAAGTATCAGTTTTTTTAAATTATTATTGCTACTACCAACAGGCTTGCCTTCTTTTTCTTTGTGGTTCATTTCGTCCCTGAGGTGTATTGTCTTATTTGCATGTAAATGTAATCACCATACTTATTATAATGTCTTTCTTTTATAAGCACCGCCGTAATGGTACATTTGTCTCTTAGATTAAGGACGCAAACTCCTTCATTGTATAAATCTTATGGCAGTATGAAAACGTCTTGATCACCTATCTGGCATCTGTCAGTGCGCAGTGCCAGGTATCTACGTACAAGCAGTAAGAATGCGTTACAAGATTCATATTGCATTCCTTCTTTGTAAATGGGCCTAGCAGGGAAGCCATTTTAAAATTGTATACCACTTATACATAAACATTACTGGCTGTCGAAGAAACAGCCTACTTCCTCCAAACGCTGTTTTGTGTTGGTTATCTTGCACATGCTTTGTAGCACTCCATTTGGAGGAGCAGCCAATCACATGTATGCTATTTGAACAGAGCTTTTGCTAGTATACATATGATTGGCTGCTGCTGCTGCTTCCATTAATTAGTTTTCCTTCGAGTAATATATTTTAAGGTTTGTATTATCATATGTTCGGCAGTAACATTTGGGTGATGGTTAAAAAAAAAAAAAAAAGTGCATACCAAATAGCAGGTTTATTTAATACAAGCAGATGATTATTTTTGTTAAACTTTTTTGAGATGAATAAAGAACTTGTGTATTTGTCTCCTGAAGTGTGTGAATTTATATCGGAGCTGGTGTAAACATATATAAACACTATAACTGTTATCAGTAGAAAATACTCGAGGAAATGAAAATAAGATTCATGTTTAATGTGACACCAGTAATGAAACAAACAATGGTGGAATTACCCCTTCAACAGTAATCAAATATTTTAGACATTTCCCCCACCATGTTTAATTGTGGGCATTTTAGATTGTTGGGATTTTTTGGTCCTTCTGTGGAGGGGAGGAATAACACTAAACAAGTGTTGTATAAAAATAAGTAAGGTCAGCTATTGCCTACCTACAGACTACAGTAGTCAAGGTATCAGTTGTAGATACAACTGGCATCTCTATATAATCCTTGAGGGGATTGGGGGGAGGGAGCAACGCGGCAATTGCCCCCACCAAGAACCGTGGCATTCCCAAGCCCAGGACCTCTCTTTATATTCCTGATTCTCAAAAGGATGCTGGCTGATGCAACATTGTGTGGCATGGTCCCAGAGTAATAGTGCAGAACTGTGTTTAACCTCTTCAATCCCAGGGGTTTTTGGTACCTCATGTCCCGGAGCAATTTTGCCATTTTTGCGTGCTGTCGGTTCAGCAATTCTCTTTTCCTGTGAATAGTGTACCCATGTAAACTATGTATATATTGGGGGGCAAAAGGAGAGAGAGACCTTTCTTTTGATACTATAGTTAGATTAGCTGATAATTTAGAATGAGAAATTGAGTAAAAACTAGCAAAAATTTTATAAATTTTCCCTCTGAATCCTCACAAAATTAGGTAAAGTGATGGAAAATCCCCTACAACTTTATCAATTCAGGTGCAAGTCCTCACAGACTTGCATAGAGATCACAGCGTCTGTGCCTCATCGGAGGACAGGATATCCCCTGCAGGAGATTTCCTATCCTCCAAAGACCTTCCGGGTGACGTCAGCAGTGACGAAAGCGTGATCAGCGTATAAAAATGCCAGAAGCTGTTTCATCGGATCGGACAGCAGAAAGACATTGATCTCCCGCACAATGGCAGGGATGCGTCCCTGCCACTGCAAGAAGGACAGGACGTACCGGTACGTCCATAGGGAATTCTTGGGATGCATTTTTTTTAATGTACCGGTATGTCCATAGGGGCCTGAAGGGGTTAAAGACAGGTTAAGTGAGTTGTATATGTTTGTGCGTGAGCGCTCCTCCCGAGATCAGTCATTGGATCTGCCACTGATACGACCGATGCTTACTTTTATTTTTCCAGCCAAGTTTCTTTAATAAATATGTGAAAACTGCTAGCACTTAGGATGCTGGATGTGAATAAACATTTTAATACAACAGTCAATTACCCGTTACGCCCATATGCATAAAATATGTAGCTTACACACAACATACTATAATAAAACACACTTGCACTGTTTTACTTTTATATCGAATAGCTATTTACAGCCATTTATTATAAAATCAAGAATATAGTCTATTACAATCAAAAAAAAAAAGAATAGCAAAAGCACATTTAGCCTCACTCCCAAGGCAGCATTTTTTCCCCAATACCTTTTACATAAAGATGAGGACAAACATATGAATGCTGGACACCCCTAACGCTTATATTAAGCATGCCCAAAACACTCTTTGTGTCTGCTCTTGGGCTCAGATATACCATACACACAATTGCCCAGTGCAGATCACTAAAGATTTGAATCACTTTGTCATGCCTTGTAAACCCATCCTCAAGCTCTTTGGATGTCTGATGCATTTTCTAATCTTTAAATCATTTTAACCATACAAATCCAGGCCTATTCAATTATAACTGCTGCAGTAATTAGTAGATAAATAGGTAAAAGCCTTTAAATAAACAGAGGTTTAGAGAGCAAATACTAATACCATCATTTTAAAACAGATCCCCCCACTCTTATATTTCTTATATATAAAGACGTAAAGATCCTTCTCTACGCAAAAAAGGGCTAAAGCAATTACTATCAATCACAACCAAGTTTTTTACACATTGAACAAACCTTTAAAACCTATTCAGAATCCAGCAAAAAATTTACATTTGGGAAAATGACCACAATGTTTTGAACCGGACCATCGAATATCAATCATGAGGTGTCAGCTACATTTTTTTTTTTTACTTTGTAACAGTATTTTTATTTAGGGAAAATATTTTCAAATAAAAGCAAAAACATTGTGATCAGTTATTTTACTTATTTTCTCCTATTATTCAAGCATGTCTTCAAAAAGAACAAAAATGTTTATTCTATATATAGTTTTATCTAATGTGAGCAACATAACAGTATATACTTATGAGTAAATATATATTAAAAATAATCAAAACCCACTTATTAGGTAGTCTCCCCCAAAATGTCTTCAAAGAAGAAAGATGAAGGCTGTTTACCGAGGTTATTTACTTCTAAGCCAGAAAACTTTTCAAGCTGAAACACTGGATTCCAAAATTCTAGCACACAGCCGTTAGAAATGGTTAATGTAGTACATTAAAGGAGCTGTTCCATTTAGACCACTTCACTCTTTAGTATGTTAAGCAATTATACTTTACCAGATCTGTCATTATTATTTCCTCAATTAAATGGCAATCTCCTGGGGGAGGGGTTTCAAGGAAAGGTTTGGGCACTGCATTTAGTTTACAATTACCCCCATGCCCTATTTTTCCCTTGCGTTCACAGGTTGTTCCCTTTTTTGATAAGGGAACAAACATTTTATATTAAAATCAATGTTTTGTTGGGTTTTTTAATAAACTGGATATTTTGCTGTGGATAAAACTCCGTATTTTAGCCTGCTTTTTCCAGATAATGAGCAATTGGTACATTCACTTACACCGAGTAGATTTTAAGATTTAAGAATATTCCTCCAGCAGTTTAGATTAAGCTTTTTTTTTTTTTAAACTTAAAAATTCATCTTGGGCTTTATTACAAATAGCATACATATAACAAGCTTTTTCTAAACCAAGTTAATGATCAAAACTTAATGATTTTTGTACAGTGTTGGAACAATAGGACTATATTGCAAAATCATTTTGAAAGGGGAAAGAAAAAGACAAATTATGTAAAAGTAACGTGTTTTGACTATACAGAAGCAACTTTCAGGCACGTGTATTTTTTAATGTGTTGCATAGACCTTGTTCATTATACACATTTTCAATTTTTATAATATACATTGATAATTATGAAAACAGCAAACACGTCTTTAGCATTGATCTGCTTTTGCGCAAGTTTAAATTTCCAGTTAGCTTGTGGTATCTGAGAAAATGAAGGTATAAAATGGAGTTGTGCCAAATTTAGAATAGTTCATACCATTCTAAAATGGACAATCTACGGTTTTAACATATCTGCCTTACAAAAACAAAGTTATGTTGAAACTTAAAGGGGAATAAAAAAAAAATAACCGACCATAAGATACAATGATGAATACAAGTAATGTAGGTTAGCATTGTATTGTTCCAATAAACTTTGTTTACCTGCAGACCTAGTTAAAAACTTGATCTGTTTTGTAAAAGAAAAAAAAAAACCAGCACAATATGTTTCAAAAAATGTTAGAAGTAACTAGTAATAAAATAAATTGGGGGTTCTAGTTTAAAATGACTTCTGATTTAACAAATAAAGTTACTAACTTAGTTCTTGAGCACTCATGCTCCCATGTGCTATGTAAAAGTTTGAAGATCAGATGTCGTAAAACTAAGCCAACTAAAGTGTGGAAGGTAGAAACTACCAAACTAAAAATTAGCAGATACAGATGTTCCAAATGCCACCAGATGTTTAAATATAGAATTTGTATATGTTGTGGTTTTTAAGCAGAATTTGACGGCAGATAAAGTTTCAGCCCATCTAGTTTGCCTATTATTCCTGATGTTTAGATCAGAATGCTCCAGTACCCAGATAGTGTATTAGCAAGATGTAAAAAGTAGGATTTACACTCATGAAGTGCATTCATTACATGAAGTACACATTATTACAGCCTAAGGGTAATTTGGGCCACTTCCCTTGTGATGCAATAGTGCATCCTAACCTCAAAAATGGGTTAATCAAAACCTGCTGACGAGGGTGGGGATTGAATTATTCAAACAACTTGGTATAAAATGATTATATTTACATATGGGGGGAATAATTTGGAAGAAAAAAAAAAAAAAAGTGGTTCAAGTCTCTGTTTACCGAGACATGCCAAAAGCAAAAACTGATAAGTTTATTACACACCAAGAAAGGAAAACAAAATATCCACACATTTTTGTATATATTTAATCAAGAGAAATTTGTTTTAATGAAAATTATTTAAGGCTTTACTTCTCAAATACCCAATGCAGTGGTGATGAACCAACAATGGGAAGGTGGTAGCAGAACCGCTGCGGACACAGATTAGTTTAGAATAAAATGCAGTTGCTATAAGACTGTTTTCGTATGCGGACAAAAGCAACTACCACAGTTTGTTTGCCGTGATAAGAAAATAAGAATTTAAAAATACGATTTGCATTATTTAATAATGTATAACACACAAGCAATTCTTAAGAATCTACTCATATTATAAGACAGAAACGTCACACTCAAACCACTATTGCCAGGCTCTCTCTAAATGTACTTTAAACGTATTTTTCTGCCCTGGACTAAGGGATTCCGTTCTTACCGTGTATGGCTTGGATCCTACATCTTAGTTTATAACAGATTGAACAAGCGTGTTTTAAAAGCCTTGCAGCAGGCCTTTCATACATTTCAGAATGTCACACTGGAATACTCGGTGCAGCAACAGGTAAACAGAGGGACAGGACTGACAAGTCGCTAACCTACACAAATTACGGCATGATTGGGATTTAATTACCTCATTAGTGATGTTGATGAAAATGCTTTGTTAAGGCAAGTAAGGTATAGTTACCTTTATTTCCTTCTGTGTACCTTTAAGACACTGATACAGAATTCGAGACAAGACCATCATTGTAATAACATTCCCAAGGTTCAGCCTTAGACTTGTATTTTTTTTTTCCTCTCCATGGAAGACATGAGTATAAAGGCCATGTAATACTTCTACAAACTGGAAAGAAACTCTAGTCCCAGAATTTTCAAGTCCACATTAGGAGGACAACCATATCAACGTGTTTTGTTTGTATTTTTGAATAAGAGGAAAAGAAGAGGCTAGATGTACAATTATTCGCAGCTTGCAGCATCCCAGAACATTCATGTACCGAAAGGACCTTGGATCCAAGTCAAATCTAACTGTCTTCACTCATTTACTTTTCCTACTGAAGCACTTGAAACAGTCAAGTAGAATTTTTATGGTCAAAATCGTCAATGGGTAAGCTTGCAAACGATCACACCAATTTAGGAGTTACCCAAAAAATGCAGGTATTCCCCAAAAACATTGGAAGACATCCAACTGGTTTCTGGGTTTATCTAGCCCTAATTTTAGGAAAAGGAAGGCATGGCATTCACATTCATGGATAGTAAATATTCAACATTTGATCACACAAAGAATTGGCTTTAATCAGAACTGGGAACTGAGCGTACACGTTTATAGCCCAGTTTGGCAATGCTTTTGTGGCAAGAATTTTTACTTAGAGAATTAAACCCTATTCCAGAATCTTCACAGGATTCGTTTTGGAAGATGGAAAAGAGGCCCTGGGGTATACACACCAAAACATTAGTGACTATTCCTGCTTTGTCTAATACTGTCTGACTCCAAACCTTTAATGGGAATTGGTTAGTTTTCAAAACCTCTATAATGTGTTTTGCTCCTTAAATCTGCGCACCATTGATTGATATATATATTTGTGTATATATATATTATTTTCTTTAAAAAAAATTAATGTTTAGTCTTTCCAAACTGTCCCGTGCAGCAACTGAATCCATAATTTCTCTCTCATAGGGACCGTGAGTTCCCCAAATCTGTTATTTTTTTGCTCTGTATTAAGGTTAAGGTTCCGTTTGTTTTACCACCTGTACAAGTCATATCTGAAAATACTGCACTGTCATAGATTCATGCGCAGATGCTCTGGTCGCTTGGAGATCATTGGATAAGCTTGTTTTTTATATGGCCCAGCATTGGATTGTCTGATCGGAAGAGGTGCTGAAGCTTCTCCGCTTACAGTCACGTCCATTTGTTCCACTCCACCCACATCCATTCGATACTCAGATGGTGCTTGCGTGTTTGAGGTCCCAGCAGCTGTTCCTCTTGCCCATAGATCACCAGGAGAAAATTTTACAGGGCTACAAAATTGGAAACATAAGATTATGCTCCAAACAAGCCATACTCACATTATCTATTTACACATTCAAGAAAAAAAAAACCCACAAAGCAAGCTTTTACATGTTTATGTTGGGCTTATTAAGTAAAACAAAATTATATTAAGGTGACCTCAGCAAGAATGCTCTATTGTTATGGATACAACAAGCAAAGATGGGGATAGTATATCCCTCCTAGACAGACCTACCAGCAATTGCCGTCATTTTTAAACTAAGCAGGGAGATGAGGCTGTATTAATTTAGTAATCACACAGATAGCAAACACTGCATTTGGGAGGGGGGGGGTTACAAAAAAAAAAGTCTGCAGATATGCTAGGCTTCAACTCAATGCAAAATATGCTTTGGTTGGCCTTTCAAGTGCATGATACGGTTTGAGAGTTAAAACCGCAGCTGTCTTTCAAACTCTCGCTTTAATGAATAAACCTCTATATGGCTTTCAGAGAGTGTCACATGGTTTGATGTCACATGGTCCACACAAAACAGAAAGCCCACGATTGAGTGCTGTAGAAACTATATTTGCACACAAATGGCCAGCTTTCAGTGCTTTCAGAATGTTTTAATTGGCAACCTAAGACACTGGTTGTGAAAACATGACCTTACTCCTTGAAAAATTCTTTACACGTCAAGTAACATTTACAGTGAATGCTCCATATTACCTCACGGGTGTGCGAGGGCTGCCAATGAATCTGCGAGGAGAACGAATTTTTGGTTCAAATGAAAACTTCTCTTTCACGCTTTCAAGTACTGAGGGAGCCACATAAGTAAAGCCCTGGTGAAGAAAAAGTAGTTAGCATGTCTCGCTCTGGTAAAGTCCTCTCTATAATAACAGCAGTTGCAATACTCCTAGGTATCTTATTCATAATATGGCATACTTAGAGGGCAGCACTTCTCAAACATTGCAGTACACATAAGGCTGTTTTAAAACAAAAGACAATCCTGTCTGCATTAATGACAGATTAAAATGTTAAAACATATTGTTTTCTATATTGAAAACAGATTTGAAAACAAATTGTAGCATATATTTTCAGACACCTGCATTTGTATATGTTCTAGCTCTGTTATCTACCAAACACCACCGCCTCATACTGCCCTGTGGTAAAGAATGCCTCGGTCTTCATCAATAGTTGGACACTAACTACTAAAAGTCAACGGAGGAAGCAACTTCATTTGCATTACCAAAAGGAATCAGCTTAGGTCTTTGGGCAGGGACAGTCACATAAAATAGCACATGGTTGACAATGGCAGCCTCCAGACATACGAATAAGGAACGTTTATTGGAAAAGCTAATCCACTTTATACTGCACTGCATTTTTTTTTGCTCAAGGAGAATTTTTTTCCATGGGACTTTAACTCACCACAAACACTTGGTTGGCACTTTCACTGAGGGTGGCATCATCAGGACTATCCACGGGTGTCTGACGTGTAAACTTCGAATCAAACTGGCTCACATCCTCTTCGGATTGCTTTGTGAAGAAAAACAAAGGAGTTAGATTAAAAGACACCTAGGACAACTGGCAGTCGGTCAATGCTGGTTTTCATTGATGGTACAATAGCTTCAGCACTATGCACTAGGCGTGAGTTTTTTCCTGCGTGTTCATCCAAGAAATACAACTGTACTCTCCACATCCTTGGCTCAAAGGTTTTTGAGCCATGAATAAAAATATAACAAGGTACAGCGGATCAACGCACATTACAACTACTACTGCAGTATAAACGCATACAATTGTTCAATTGAATGAACATTCACATGTTAAGGTACTTCTGATGATAAATGAAAGGAACCAATTGTTCACCTGCAAACACCCAGGAAAGGCAATGAAAATTGTTGGGATTTACAAACATACCAAGAGTGGTTTAAAGGGGGGTTCCACCTTACGAGCCAGAAGATCTTCCCAGTTAATGTGTCGGAAAAACGGATGAGCCTAAAATATATACATGGAAAGAATTAGTGACAAAGATTTCAGCCAAGAAAATGCTGTAAGCATGTATTATTTTTTTTAAAAAGTGAAGTAGGCGTGGGTTATGTATATAGAGAATGCTGTTTAAGAAATTGTAATGTCAAAATGTTCACCTACTGAAGAACCTGCTGCATGTGCACTGATACAGCTGAACAACTAGTCTAACCATGTAGAAAGATCCAGCTGCACAAATGCAGAATGCCTATGACGATGCTACTGCAGCACCAACACAGTATTGCTTCAAAGCTGCAAGACAATTTTCAGTGAGGACTTCAGAATTACCTGAACGTCTCCGGCATCACCAACTCCTGCGCCAAGGCGTGAGGCAGCGTTTCTTTTTAGCAGCTTAAGACATAATAAAAACAAATAAATAAAGCAGAGATTATTTTTAATCATTTTAAAATATCTCTTTGCTGTAGCTATTTCAATCATTTTGAACTATTGTAACATATAGAATATATACATGTGCATTTGACCAAGCATGACAGTGTTCAAGACTTACTGTTGCACCACAATACAGAGGCATTCTGCCAATATCCAACAATAACTGTGATATATAATATGGGTGAATATTCCAATAAGTGATGAGTAATAGAATTCCCCATTGTGTTTAAGCAAAATAAGAGGGCGGCCAACAATGACACCTACCTTTTTAAGAAGATCCCTGGCTTCTTGAGTGAGGTAGGGAGGCAGGTTAAGTTTACATTTCAGAATTTTGTCAATTGTCTTTTTTCGGTTTTCACCAGTAAATGGCGGCTGAAGAAGAAACAAAAACAAAAAGTTCAAGCAAGATACCCACTTTAAATAAAGCTTAGCCTAACAAACAGAATGGGAGGTGGGCTATTCCTAGCACTCAAACATGATCTTACTAAAATATATTCCACTGCTTCACTTCTGATTTAAGTGTCAATTATAGCAAATATATATTTGTCTCACATGTAAAAGGGTATAGCTGAAAGATTATGTAAAACCCACAGGAGCAAAAGCATGCAAATAAAATAAAAACAGTCCACCTACTGCTCCAGTAAGCATGTCATACATTAACGCCCCCAAACTCCACCAGTCAACCGCACGGTTATGACCGCTTCTCATTAATATCTCAGGGGCCCTGTGGAAAAGAAAATAAACATCTCATATAAAGAGAGCCTATGCTAACATAAGTACCAGATTCAGTAATGAAAAAGGGGTCAAATAAACATTTTTAATGTCTCCAGGTAACAATGACAACAAATGATGCAATGTTGCGCATTCACTGTCAAAATATTACAAGTAAAATACACTTTTTTTTTAGCGACATTTGATTAATAAAACAGATATATGAAGTGCTGGAGCATGCAATGCTGTAGACTAGACATTCATAGGCCCATGAATACAGGCTGTAATGCTTACATGTATTCAATTGTCCCACAGAAGGTGTGTGTGACCGTGCCATCGTGAATAGATTCTTTACAAAGACCAAAATCTGTGAGTTTGACATGTCCTGCAAATAAAAAATGTAAACCTTATTCCAAAATAATTGTTTGTGTTATTAAAAAAAATTA
>VKOC01000002.1:23829175-23844698 GCA_009364415.1 Spea multiplicata
GTAAGTTGGGGGGGCATAACACAGGAGGATCCAGGTCCCCTGCATCTGAGCTGCAGCGGAAGTTGTCTATGCAAATCGCGTAGAGCTCTACACGCTTACTGGACTAAGCACCGGGGACTCAGAAGCACCGGTAAGTTGGGGGGGACAGGGGGATCCAGGTCCCCTGCATCACTGCGGGGGATCTGGATCTTAGTCTTAGTCTCATAGTTGCTCTGGAAAAAACTTGTCTTATAATCGAGCAAATACGGTAATTCTGTACAGTATATGGCGTGCTGTCAGAGTGGTTTGGTCTCCTCCTATTCACTCTGACAGCTGTTCCTTCACAGACACAGAGTCCCTGCCTGGGCAAAGAAACAATTCACATGCAGACACAAGGTAGCCTTTTTGGAACATGTATTGCAGCTAGAGTTAGTTAATACACCAGCTGTTGAGACTACATTTCCCATGAATCTCAGACAGTCTGGTAAGTTAAGCATTATGGGGAAGTGAGTACTCAACAACTGTGACTAAGTCTACAGTACAAACAGTAACTTTTGTTGACTGCATCTATAATAATATTGTAGTTATAGACTGGGGTTGCCTACATTAGCCTACATTACACACTATCTTTTTTGTTTCTTGACTCCAGCTCCCATGATATACAGTACAGTCAGCCATTACTGGCTGAACACCTTAGGAATTGCAGACTGGGGTAGCTATAGCCAAACTTTACCTCAGCTATTGTAAACTAAAGTTCTCATGTTGCAAAGATACATGCCAGTCATTAATTATTAATAATTAATATTTGCCTCCCATCAGGAAACTGAAGCCATAAAATGGGGAGGAGGTAAGGAGGTATTGGGCTGGGAGAGGGTAAAATTTCCTGTGGATGCCCATGGCTAAATGTTATATATCATTTATCAATATTCATCTTATTTAAAGTCCATTAAAAACAGATGTGTATTGCAATTATTTTTATTTTTAGGCAACTGTGTCCTCAACATTTATCATACAGGTAAGCTTTATATTGTACATATACTTCTATGTATAACCTCTCTCTTGATGAAGGCTCAATTGCTCCCTATCCAATCACTGCTACCCTCCTCCATTTACAAAGATGTCCAATCACAATACTGCATATACTCTGCCTGTACTACACATAGGTGTCTATATTGGCTTGCTTTTTAAGATTTAGTCTGTAGTTATAATGTTTGTTTGTATGTTTTAGCATTTATCTAAAAATGCTATCTTCAAATGAACTCTGGTACAATAAGGGTTAGTGTGTAAAGTTTATGTGGGAGCTCTTTCAAACACTTCAGTCATTTTGGTATTTCACACCATTTGTCCAATCAGCTCACTCCTGTCACATCATGCTGATGGCATGTCCAATGACTACATCTTTCAAAAAAACAAAAAACAAAACAGACTAGTAATGAAGAGAGCCTATATAAGAGCAGACCGGACAGGGGATCCGTTCTATTCACTGTGACTGCTTTATGTGACTGGGGCCATAAAGATGTTTAAAGCCAGATTTTAGAGTTCCTACTTTACAAATTAACTTTAGAAACTATGTAAAATAAGGACACAATGAATGTGCGTGTTTTATTCTAAACACACTAATTGTATGTGTGTACATATAATACATATAAAAAATAAATTAATCTATCATTATGTCCCTGTATCCAAGTATACACAAAGGGTTAAAAGATATGGAATATAAATTTCAAAGTATAATTTACAAAAAAGCTTTGAGAGAACACATTCGCATGTAGAAGTCTGTGCTGTACTGGGGCACTGGGGGAATGTTACTTTTCTGTGCCATTCAAATGAAAATCATTTTAAATTGATTATGAGTATGTCTTCATATAGTATTTGCAAGGTCTCTTGAATCTCATGCCCATTATTTATTTCTACACTGACCTTTGTGGCATTGAGATCAAAGCCAGGTTAATCAATTCAAAATGTCTAATTGAAGGTAGTAGTAATTATGGTGGATAAAATCTTCACACTGTCACTTAGCAAACTCATCATTAAAGTAATTGATTTTAGAACCAGGTCAAGGCTTTTCTGACTACACGGTCAATACTTAATTTGTTACAGACAAGTAACTAATAGAATACTACATGAATTTAGATGCCAAGATCATAATGATTGAGATTGGGCATTTTTAACACACTTCAGATTTAATTATTAATATTCATGCAAAATGTAAATTGGGTTAATAACATTACACAATAGAATAACCAGGGAATAAATGCATCTGTTATTTGAGATAAACAATAAATAATAATAATAATCATCATAATATAAGGGGTAAATTCAAACATACATGATCACGTGTTCTGGGAGACAGTCAAACTTATAATCATAAAGTATAATCATTTAGAGATTGTTTAGAGACATAGAAACATTTAGTCCTGTGTAGGGGTAGACCAAGTAGAAGTTGAAAAAACATATAGTGGACATACCCTTGCATACCTTGCTCCCAGATTACTTTAAAAACCAACATAGTAGATCACTTTCGGAGTTAATGGCATATAGAAATGTTAGGTCATAAGTGGTATACATTGGGTACATTGTGAAAGCATTACATGCCAAGCACAAGAGCCATATAATAAAAACATATGTGTGTTATTAAGAATGCTTTCAAAAACGCTAAATTGAATTATAAAGAATATATTAACATTTAAATAGCCAGATTTTAGGAGTAAGACTTTGCATGCAGTATGTCTACTACTTAAAGTACAGTAAGCTACAGAGGCAAAAAGAATACTTGAAAGCCTAATAATTCTAGTGTTTTTAACTTTCAACCTATTGTCATTGTATTTTTGAAATTATACCTCGCTAAGTACATAATAAATGTTATCCATACCATTTTTAAATTCAAATGTAACCGCACTCCCTAATGCAAAATGAAGGTTGTTACTGTCGACTGATTTTCTGTGTTGCTTTGAAAATGACCTTAGCATAGACTGGTCAACACCTGGAGCACATGCCTGAAAGTTAAAAAAAATAAAAATAAAATAATAAAAAAATGTTTTTAATGTTCTGTAGACAAAAATACACTATATGTATATACCACTGGGAGCAGCCTCCCTTATTTTATGTTTTCCATGATTATTTCTCCATGTAAATATATATTTATTGTTGTATGTATTTTGCTATTGGAGCAGATATCTCATTTTACAAATCCTTACAGTGAAATGAAATTTGTTCATAGGTTAATATATACATATACCTATGAAACCACTTGTACTTTTCTATCCATAGAGATAATACTTGCGGCTATATGCCTTTCAATTAAGGCAAAAAAGTCCTGAACTCAGCCAGTGTTGCTGAAGTCAGGGGTCCCATTTGATTCCAAACTGCCAAATGTTGCTGCTTCTAACAAGATGGCTGCGCCCCTTTAAAAAAAAGAGTTTCCAGCGGGTCTCTCCAGACCCTCCTGAGAACTTTGCCAAAGGTACTACAGCCATCCAGCTCACTAATAACTAGTGATTTTAATTACACTGTGGTGTCTAGTTTTCAAAAATATATGGTTTCAGGGGTAAATTGAATTGGCTGGTTTCAAAAATGTCCCAAATAGGGTACAGGTACAAACTGACTAGATGTGCACCTCACCTTTTCTTTTTCTTCATGTTTGGCAAGAAGTAACTCTAACCCTTTTTCAACAATACTGTATGTATGGTTTACAAAACCTGCCATTTCCACCGAGAGTTCACTTAAGTCACCATCTAGAGGACAACAAAGAAATATAATTTACATTCAAAGCATAAAAACAAGCAAAAACTTGTAGCTGTCTTTGAAACTATAGAATACATAAAAAGGAGAGGAATTGAGTGATCAACATGGATATGGATAATTAACCCCTTAATGACAAGAATGACAAAAATGTACTCCTACTCGTAGTACATTTTGGGACAATGGCTCTTTTAACATTCTTCAGTGTTGCTGTTTAGCTGTGCTTTTCTTCTTTCTCATTTCATGCTCCCACACATATAATATATTGTGTTTTTCAGGACAAAGAGGACTTTCTTTAGATACCATATTTTTATCATATCACCTAATTTACTATAAAAAATGATAAAATATGGTAATTCTCACTTAAAAGAATTAAGAGGTTAAAAATGAATTGCACATTTTATTAACGGTACTCACCTAAAGGATAGCATCCTACTTGTTCTGCTGCCTTTGTGCATTGGTCTAAAAGCCAGATTTGGGTTTGTTTTTCCAGGGTCTCATATTCTGCATCGGTAGTGTTTGGAGGACACTGGATATTACAGATATGAAATGTGATGTAAAATGTTATACATAATAATAATATCATAGCAAAAATGGTTATATAACTGTTAAAATGTAAATAGAATAATTGTAAGGTAAAAAAAGTAATTCACCCTCTGCCCTTTCTGTTTCAAAGCTGAAGGCTTAAAGAACAGCAGACTTGGTTCGATTTTATTATGTTAATTAAAATATGCCCGTTTTCATATACCCTTTAAAATGTTTATTTTAAAACATGCAAAGGTAAACAGAGGGAAGTTGACAAATGATATATGTGTTGTTACTGAAGGGATAGTGACTACATGACATTGGAATGCTGTCTGGAACCCATATATATTTTGTTTCATCTATTAAAATTTCAAGGTTTATTCTGTAATATCCTGGAAAATAAACAAAAATAAAAACATGTATGTAAAGAAATAGAATAATATCACAGACACAATGTTTGGTCTGATAATGCATAAAATAAATAAATATAGAAAAGGTAGATGGATGGGACTATTTGTATATCTTCTCTAACTCTCCATTTTTATATTGCTTTCACTTTGACAGTCTGATTCCTTATTGCTAAATTAAAACAAATGCATGCTGTGAAATATTATTTGTTCCCTTGACATGTATTGTGCCTTATACATCTTACCAGCAATGAGGGAAAATGAGGATATGTGCTGAAATATGTTTGAACAAAGTCTTTTCCTAGAAGCTTGAATATAATTTCTTTTTTCTTGGGTTCTTTAAGTACAGGCTTCACTTTTTCCGCTAACACTGCTCCTATTTTGTGTAAGACCTAAAATGAAAATATTTTTTTTCACACAGAGGTATACAGCATATTGATTTATTGCAATAATTATATGTTCAAAATATCTTTACTATCCAAATTGGAAATTAAGACTGTTAGTCTGATTGACTAACATATATTAAATATATTATTATTATTACAACCTGTAGCACAATATAAACAAAACAATTGCATGGAATTATGGTATTAACAAATTTGTACTAGACTTGCATTCGTATTCGGGAGAACATGAAAACGAACGTGAATGGTGCGCTTTCGTTGTTCAAACTCAATGTTTATACTAATACTAACTAATATGGCGGCTGGTAAACGTACACGAAGAAGAAGCACAGCATGAAGAATCTTCGTGTTCGTCTTTGTTAATATCTCCTAGCTAATTTTCCTGGTCCCTTCCCACTGCCTCTAGCCTACCTTGTCTACATAGCATCGCACGGGTTAACAGGAATGGGAATCCATAGAATCGCGCCAGGAGTTAAAGGTCCATAAGGTCGACTATTGGTCGCCCACAGCTGCCAATAGAGTCGCTCGTACAGACTTTTAACTGCTAGAGGGTCCTGCATTAACCATTGCTAAAAAAAAACAAAGAAAAAAAACGAAGAACGTACACGAATATTTGCCCGAAAAGAACACGGGACCAGGCGAATACGAAGGTTTTTTCCACAAAGACAAACAAGAAGACTTGGTCGAAAAAAATGGCATTAATATAATAATTGTATGTATACTTAATGCTTATCCTATGAACTTCTTAAATGCATGCACCCAGTAAGTATTTAGCTATGGCCCCAGCAATATCCATAAGATACATTGTTTTATAATAAGAAAAAAGTTTTTGATGCAGCCAAGCAATACATGGAAATGTAGATGTTAAGGTTGGAAAAATACTTCAAATTAAATTGACAGGTAAATGGATTTGAGATGCCACCTTAGCAATAAGGCTGTTAAGGGAGCAGAGGGATACAGAAAGTCTGTTTAGGGGCAGATGTGGCACAGACAAGCTGTTTAGGGGCAGAGCTGGCACAGGTAGGCTGTTTAGGGGAAGAGGTGACGCAAGCAGGCTATGTAAGGGGCAGAGGTGGCACAGGCAGGCTGGCAGAGGTGGCACAGGCAGGCTGTTAGAGGGCAGAGGTGGCACAGGCAGGCTATTTAGTGGACACAGATGGCACAGGCAGGCTATTTAGGGGCAGAGAAAAGCTGTTTGGGGACAAAGGGGCCCAATGGTTTCTTGTTACACCCCTTGTGTAGCTTGTGGGCCCATGAGTTTGACCAGTGTAACGTCTACAGTTGGATCCTTTATCTGAGACTAGGGATACCCTGTGAGCATAGGTTTTCTTTAACAGCCACATTCCCCTTTAGTTGAAACTCCAGGTTCCATCAGGATATAGCTGCAACACACAACTGTCTGCAATTAGACAAGGTCTAATCAAATATCAGTAACAGGAAAATGTTCACACATAGCAGAATGGAATTATTTCTACGAAACATTTCTACAAATACTCATGCTGTATATTTTATAATGCCCACAACTGTTCTACTTCACTTATTATATTAGCTTACATCTAATGCCACTCTATGGCCAAGTCTGGTATTACAACTCATACAGTAAAATCCCTAAAACCGGTAGCATTACTGAACGACAAAACCAGTTCTAACACTGACAATATTGTCTTATGGTAAACATTGGAATGTCTAACCTTAGTCTATCAAGGAGACCAGTTGACTAATGAAGGCTCAGTAGGTTAGAACTTAAGAATGCCTTAAAACATGTGTAGGAAAAACATGTCTCGCATCCCTGTCTTCTTTCCCCCAGCTCCTCTTTTTCTTTTTCCTCCTGCTCTCCTCCTCTTCTTCTTGCTTTGCCATCTGGTCACGGGGTGCGAATTCAGTGCTGAGCGCTGGGATACGACTTCATATCCCACTGCTTAGCATCAGTAGCCAGGGTGTATCGCAAGGGAGCAGGATACAGAAGTCCTCCCGCTCCCTTGATTTTGCGCCAGTTAGAGGGAGATGCATGATCTCCCCAACCGGTCCTGCTCCTCCAGCAGCAGGCTGTATAGAGTGCCTCTGGGGGACACACACTTGGTCTGCCTCCCTCAAGTACATCAATAATGCACAGGCGCCCTGACCCTCCCTGATTGCCAGATGAGTCAATCTGTCCATGCGTATGACACAATGTGCAAAGTAATTGCGTAAATATTTATGCTGGCAATGGCCCACACCAAGTATTGCTGCAAAAATTTCAAAATACAATTTTATTTGCCAAAATACGACTTCAGTATAGTGGTTCTGTTCGTCTTAGACATCATATAATGGCCAAATCTTCACTCTTCAGTTTGCCCTTGGCTGGTGTAATCATCCTGTGTACCCCAAGTCAGCTAAACTGGACTATCCAGACATCCCTTCCTTGTCTTCAACTGGCTATCTGTATTCATCTCAACAACCTCCAGGTATGCTTACATACATATGTTTACATACAGGTATGCTTATCTCATGACTTCTGATCCACCCCTGAGGCTCTTAACTCCTGCTGTAACACTTTGTTTTCACCTAGTATGATTATCTCAGTGCATCTGATCCACTCCTGAACCCTTCATCTCCTGCTGTAGCCCCTTATTTTCATCTGGTAAGTCTCTATCCTGTCTGTCTCCATACTCTACTGATTTCAAAGGGTTAACTTTGGTGCCCTCTTATTTATAATTGTTAAGACAAGGTGTGAAATATAGAAATATGCTTGTCTGAAAATGTAGCTCCAGCAGACTCTTTATGACAGATAGCAGTTCCACCGGGGAGGGGGGGCGACTGCAGGGAAACTGCAACACCATCTCCCCGTGCAATAATTGCAGTCAAAGACTTTCTATTCAACCTTGAGACCCTTATTGCATTTGTAGGTTGAATAGATCTCCAACTCAGGGAACATCAAGTACAATATGACCATCGGAAAAAATCTTTTGTTTGTCTGGCTCCCCGCGTTCTCCTCCTGAAGGCCGTGCTCAATCTCCAGAGGAACCTATGCAAATTAGGACTACCTGTTTATAAGAAGAAAAGAAGGCTTACTGTAGTAGAGAAGGGCTCTGCCTATATTGTGGTACAAAGGGTCACATCGCTCGAGTGTGTTCAAAGAAACCAAGAAATGCCCTCATCTAGGGCGGATATGGGAACCTACCCTGGGTGTTATGTCGATTTCTCCCAGATTCAAAGACATTCACCTGTATGTTCCTCTTTAATTTAAACTTTCTGGGAAAACTCTCCAGACCACAGCCCTTTTTGACTGTGGAACACCTAGAGACTTTATTGATTATCACTTCTGTGATCGTTACACAAACCTTAACCTCAACCAGTGTGCGTAAAGGACATTGATGGCAGGCCTTTGCACCCGGCCACGGTCACCCAAGAAACAGTACCACTTCGTACTCATTTGGAGCTTTTGCACTTTGAACATTTGATCCTGAATGTGACTCCCTCTCCCACCTCTCCAGTAGTTTTGGGGTTGACCTGGTTGCGGATTCATAACCCTATGGTGTTCAAGTCAAATCACCAAGTTGAGCTGTCGTTGTGCGGATTCTCTACCCTCCACTCCCCTGGACTCTGATTCCCCGTAGTTTGCCTTCTTTACCTCTAACTGGGCTAATCCTTCATTAGTTAACCTTATTAATTAATTACTCAAGCCCCAA
Source organism: Spea multiplicata (assembly GCA_009364415.1). NCBI lineage: Eukaryota > Metazoa > Chordata > Amphibia > Anura > Pelobatidae > Spea > Spea multiplicata. Next base: position 23,837,900 of record VKOC01000002.1, read on the forward strand.
CGGACCGCTATAATCATAACATGGCCCCTAAATTAACTACCTAATGGACCATCAAATTCAAGGCATATACTGCCTTCTAAATTACCCTAAACACCTATCAAACCATACGCCCTAAATTAAAACATAAAACCCCATTAATCGCATCACTGCCTCTAAAATTTAAGCCTTAAAGCAAGTATTCCTCATTCAATAAGCTTCGCACTAAGTTAATTCCTAAAAACAGTTCGCATTAAACAAAAATGCCGACATCTAAATTAAACCTAAACACCCCATCACTCAACCATTAACTGGCGCCTAAATTAACCCTAAACACCCATTTAACAACCATACTTGCCGCTAAATTAACCCTAAACATCCCATTAAACATAACTGCCCCTAAATTAACACCCTCCCCTAACTTTAAGCAGCCCCTAACTCACAGTTAGCTGAGTTGCTGAGCCATCTGGACACTATAGGAAATGGGCGGGGCCCATTGTCAGAGTGACTGCTGGGAGGGACTGTAAGTAGTAACTGCTGTCACACTGAATGAAACAGATTATAAAAGGAGGGGTATTTTTCAGACCATTTGCTCTGAAAAAACCTTCATCTTATAATCGATTAAAATTGATTCAACTAATCGATAATGAAATTCATTGGCAATGATTTTCATTATCAATTTTATTGATTAGTTGTTGGAGCCCTAAAGAAAATCACTACCTCCAAACTTCAACTCCTTTACGGCAATTGACATGCCAGTCTCGTCACGGAAAAACATCCCTTAGGTGACAACTGCCGTGCCTGGCATGTCGAGACTTTAAGCAGGTGTAGAAAGTGATCTACGATCACTGTACTCAGGAGATGTTTCTGAACGCATATTGTGGTGTTGTTTGGCTGTTGCATATACCAGGAGCTGTAAATTTATACTTAATGTAGAATGTGCGTGGAAAAAACACACAAAAAATACTATTGCAAAAAAATAAAGGTTGGTGGTAAAATGTGTGCATGGAAAGCATACCAGCATTTAAAATACGTTAGGGTGTCTAGTTTTTAAAAATATATGATTTGATGGGTAAATTGAACTGACCAACTTCAAAATTTCTCCCAAGTAGTAAATGTGGGCAGAATTTTCAACATGCCAAAATTCCAATTTGAAAAATGCCCACTTGTGTCCCCAAACAAACCCATGCATTGGAGGTTTTACTGTAAACAGGAGATGTTCCCAAACACATATTAGAGTGTTGTGTGACAGTGACATATACCAGGAGAGGTAAATTCATACCTGAAGTACAATGTGTGTGGGAAAAAAACAAGAAAAAGTACTACCACAAACTTTGACTATGACCTGAAGTATTTGAAAATACACCGGGGTGTCTCATTTTCAACATAAATGGTTTGATGGGGTAAATTGATTTTTCAAAGATATCCCAAGTAGGACATGGGGCAGATTTTTGAGCATGTCAAAAGTCAAAGTTGAAAAACAGAATTGCTTATGCCCCAAATGTGGCATATTACTCCCCAAACAACCTGACACTGTGCTGAGGAGATATTGCTGAACACATATTGCTGTTTGGCAGTGACATATACCAGGAGCTGTAAATTCATACCTGAACTAAAATGTGTACGAAAAATACTAGTATCTGAAATACCCTTGTTTTGATGGGGTAAATTGGCCAGCTTCAAAGATGTCCCAAATAGCACATGAAGGCAGAATTACCAGATTAGGAAATAACGGTTTTGAAATAGCAAAACGCTACTTGTACTTATTGCCCTATAATTTGCAATGAGGCCACAGTATGGAAACTGCGGGTAGAAGGGTGAAAATATGCTGCCCTGCTATTTACTTTAACACTCCTATCCAACTGGAAGCAGAACAGGGGCGAGGAAGAGCACGGCTTGGAGTCCTTGGCTCCCTTAAATTTGTTTTAAAATAATTATTTAACCCCTTGCATCCCTATTAACAAAGGATAGGGAGTACCTGGTGGTTATGCTTGTGTACATACCCACTATGTCCTTTAATCCTCCCCTATTTCCCACTCAAGGCACTCATTCTGCAGCAGGAGAGACACTAAAAAACCATCAAAACATTTCCAGCAGGGCCAGCGAGATAGATACTGTGCAAATAAAAGGAGACTCCAGTGTGCATGAAATGTCAAATGGTAGAGGAAAGACACTTAAAATCACATGTGTCTGCAGTGGTCCACCTAAAAAGAGCCTGACAGGTGAAAAGGGAGAGCAACACAATTTCAGAATCATGTTCCCATTACATTTGTGGTTGCAGTAGCACGCCTAGAAAGGTATTTAGGGTGCCATTAAAATCTCCAAGTCATGTGCATTTATACAATATATAGGTTGTGGGGTTATTTTGGTGTTTAGGGGTAGTCCCCCCAATCACAAGGTGAGGATTTTTGGTTCACCTCTGCAGGTTTCTCAGCTTAAAACTACTTTGAGCACTCATGATTTGGGGGTATCTATGTGGACGGGAGATATTAGACATTATTTTGTTCCAGGTAAGCCAAAATGTAGCATCTATCTTAATACATTCTTGGTGGTTGCTGTGGGTGATCTAGAACAATAAGTGCAGTGTCTTTGGTGAGTCTTTAAGTGTTGTGCTCTTAAGTAACATATAGTTTGTGGGGTTATTGTGATTTTTATGGGTAGTAATCTCCAAATTGCAAGGTGCACTTTTTGGTACAGCCATAAAAATGTCTCAGTTTGAAACCACTTTGGCATCTTGCGAACCTGTGATTATGTTATGTAAAACACATGTGGTATTGTGTTATTCAGGAGACTGTAATAAGTTTTTTCTTTTATTTGGCTAACATTTAAGAAATACTGTATCATATATGCCAATGTTATAGTTGCATACCTGGGGACTTGTGGGCTCCGGCTACCCAGAGCCTACCCTTGGGGGACGTCAATGGCCGTTCCCGCTGACATTGCAGGAAACACCCCCCATTTAAAGGGGAAATGGGCAGGCACTGGGGCGTGTCAGGACCCCGCTCCCACGACCCGGAGAGTTCCCAGCTAGGTATATGTGTTGCGTAAGAAAAACTAAAACACATATCTTTCAAACTTGTTTGTGACTCTTTGTGTTAATAGAAAGAAGATAAACCTGTGCTTGAGTTATTGTCCTTAATAGGCACTTCATAAAATATACTTTTTTATTTTATTTCACCTTTTTTGCAACCTTTAAAAAAAAGACAATTTTGTGAAATTATGAAATTTCAGTATGTGCTTATATATGCATGTGTTTTAATAAAAATATACTCAGGGGCTGTTGTAGTTAAAAATATATATATATTTATTTAACATGCAGGGTCTTGTTAAGTTAAGTGACCCCAACTTAACAAGACCCTGCATGTTAAATAAATATATATATATACATAGCAAGTCATTTCTGTGGTAGATAGTTCAAGACGGGCCTCCAAGACAGGCTGCCTTTCCGAAAATGTTCTTATATCCTAGTATGCCAGTACTTTTTAACCACCCCCTTCTGATATTTACTGTACCAACAAACAACTCTGTCCTTTTTTTGCCACAAAAACGGTCCCCAAGTGAAGCCTGTGCTCTTGCTACAAAATGTCACACGATCTACAATGGTGAACTGTATGCTGTTCTCATATGCTGTGTGTCCTTAATAAGCAGAGGCCCTGTTATAACCAACAATAGTAAGGGCAGCCAAAAACATTTTTGGTACATTCTATATTCTAGGTTTAGAGGATAAGGAGAAATACAAATACTAGTCTAATCACAGGCCCCGTGAAAAGTCTACATCTGTTGTGGCTTGTTGTAGTAGTCAATAACACTTCTAGAGCCAAGATCCATTCCCAAACATGGATCTTAAATTCAACCAGGTATGAGTATTTCTGTGTCATTTTCCCTGACATGTTCCTTTTACATAAAAATCTTCTGAGGCAGCTGAGAGGAAGTCATCTCTATTTGGTTAACTGACGGGGTCGGACTGGCCCACCGGGATATCGGGAAATTTCCCAACATGCAAAACACCTGCTGAGCGGCTGCGAGCATAAGTGAAAGCGGCCACCTCCGCCTAATGAAATTAAAGCGACCAACGTGCACGCACCGCACTGCCCAATGGCTGTGCCTCAGCTCTTCATCCTACGTCTTAAAAGCGGCTTCAAGAGTTCCTTGTGACAGAGAAAGGATTGTCACGTGGGAGGAGTGGGGTTGTGGCATCACAAAATGAATATAAACAGGGGTGTGTGGCTGGGGGTAATACAGATGGCAGTGGGGGCATCAACAATAGACAAGAGTGTGCTTAGGCATCACATTAACCAATACAAAAGTGGTGGGGGCATCAATACACAAGGTGACAAAAATACAATTTGTTAATGACAAAACAGTGTAGAAAATAAATTTTTTATGCTTTCCTGATATGTATTTGGGGGTCTGTGTGGCAGAGCCTGTCCTGGTGCGTGTGTTTTGGTGTCGGTGTGGTAGAGCCTGTCCTGGTGTGTGTGTGTCTGTGTGGCAGAGCATTTCCTGGTATGTGTTTGGATGTGTCAGTGTGGTAGAGCCTGTCCTGGTATGTGTGTTTCACTGTGGTAGAGCTTATCCTGGTGTGTGTGCTTGTGTGTGTCAGTGTGGTAGAGCCTGTCCTGGTGTGTGTGTTTTGGTGTCAGTTTGGTAGAGCCTCTAATGGTGTGTGTGTCTGGGTGTCGGTGTGGCAGAGCTGTCTGGTGTGTGTTGGTTGTGTCCTGTGTGATAGAGCCGGTTGTTCCTCTGTGTGTGATTGGGTGTTGTGTGGCACGAGCCTTCCGGCATGCTCTTTCGGGTGTCATGTGGCAGAGCCTGTCCTGGGTGTGGTATTTGGGTGTTCGGTGTGGCCAGAGCCGGTCCTGGTGCTGTTTTGGTGTCGGTGTGGTAGAGCCTGGTCCTGTGTGGGTTCTTGTGCACGGAGAATTTGTGGTTATGTGTTGGATTGTTCGGTGTGGTAAGCCTGTCCTGGTATGTTGTGTTTTCGCTGTGTTAGACTGTCGCTGGTGTGTGTGTGCTGTTTGGGTGTGGTGTGGCAGAAGTCTTTTCCTGGTGTGTGTTTGGGTGTTGGTGTGTGCACGAGCCTGTCCTGGTGTGTGTTGGGGTGTCGTGTGCAGAGCCGTTCCCTGGTGTGTGTTGGGTGTCTATCGTGGTAGAGCCTGTCCTGGGTTGTGCGTTTGGGTTCGGTGTGGCAGAAGCCTGTCCTGGGTGGTTGCGTGCGGTGTGGCGACTCTAGTCCTGTGTGTGTTTGGGTGTCAGTGTGGCAGAGCCTGTCCTGGTGTGTGTATCTGGGTGTCGGTGTGGCAGAGGCAGTCCTGGTGTAGTCACTTCAGAGGATAAAACGTTCTAGGCCCAGAAATTAGTGAGAGGAAAAGTAAAAGTATTGTGTTTTTTAGTCTTATTTCAATCTGCATATTTTATCACAAGGGATTAATCGCAGAAACTTGAATGGTGGTTGGGATCTTCAGAGTGAAACCCAATTTAGTTGTAAGAACTGATTTCATTATTCATGTTGGTTTCACAGTTAAAAGGCATATCATGGGGCATAGCCGCATATAGGAGGGTATCAGGCATTTCAGGGAGGCAGAGTGGCATATAGGCGGGTATAAGGCATTTTGGGGGGCAGATGTGCATAACTGGGTGGACAGGTTGGCAAATAAAAGGAAATAAAAATTAAATTTATCAATCATAGCTTTTATTAAATATGAAAAAATAGTTTACATGGATTAATAAAGGAATAAAAGTTTCTTACAAGAATATTGTGATCACTGTTTTGTACCACTCAATAAAATGGATTTTTTTCATCCACAAAATTGTTGCAGTAGCAAATGTTTTGATTCCATTATGTGTAATGTATTTAATTTATTAAGGTCATTTAACACTTTTGCTTTCTGGCATTTTAATACAAATAATGTGATAAAAAGAATGTTTTACAGTTTCTTGTATGGCAAATAGTGTCTCTTGGGTATGTATTAGGGGTGCTTGTGGGTATAAGAGGTTGACCGCGAGATAAACTATATGGGACTGGTCTCCAAATGTTTCCAGGGCTGCTTTTCATTCCCAGTCCGGCCCTGGCTTCAGCAGCAGTTACCAATCAACTAGATTGCAGTACTGGGCTTAGACTCCTGCAAGCAGTTAATCCTTTCTTCAGGGAAACGCTTATACGCACCATTACATAGTACTGTATTTGCTCGATTATAAGACGATGTTTTTTTCAGAGCAAATGCTCTGAAAAAAGACCACTCATCTTATAATCGGGGTCACTGCCCCGACTACACACTGGGAATCAGAAACACCCTCCCTATATGCCACTCTGCCCCATAATATGCCTTTTAACCCCCTAAATGCCAGAGTGCCATATAGGGGTATACAGCATTTCTGGAGGCAGAGTGGCACAGAGGGGGTCAAAAGGCATTTCACTGGGCACAGTGCTATTTAGAGGGTTAAAAGGCATATGATGGGGCACAGTGGCATATAGGGGGTGTAAGGCATTTCTGGGGCAGAGTGCTCTATGAAATGCCTTTTAACCCCCTTAATGGCACTCTGCCTCCAGAGATGCCTTTTAACCCTCTATATGCCATTCTGCCTCCTGAAATGCCTTATACCTCCCTATATGCCACTTTGCCCCATAATATGCCTTTTAACCCCCTAAATGCCAGAGTGGCATATAGGAGTATACAGCATTTCTGGAGCGTAATTGGCACATAGGGGGTCAAAAGGTATTTCATTGGGCACAGTGGCATATAGAGGGTTAACAGGCATTTCATGGGGCACAGTGGTATTTAGAGGGTTAAAAGGCATATCATGGGGCACAGTGGCATATAGG
>VKOC01000002.1:23844798-23855164 GCA_009364415.1 Spea multiplicata
CCTTTGTCAAGCTCAAAATGCCCTGTTTGGCCGAAATGTTGTTATTTTTGTTATGCTTTCTGTTTTTGTTTTGCCCTTTTTTCCTGCTAGCACCCAACTTCCTGGGAGTTGAGTGCTGAACCATTTCTTCTTTTTTAACTGTCCTGATGTGTGTGTGTTTGGATGTCTGTGTGGCAGAGCCTGTCCTGGTGTGTGCTTGGGTGTCGGTGTGGCAGAGCTTGTCCTGGTGTGTGTGTCTGGGTGTCAGTGTGGAAAAGCCCGTCCTGGTGTGTGTTTTTGGTTATCTTTTTCCTTAATTTACAGTAGGAACTATTTAATTTATACTTATCCAGAGATAAAACGCCCTCCTGAATTTGTAGTGACTTCAGGGGACAAAACATCCAAGGCCCTGAAATCATTTAGTGGAAAAGATAAGGTATCGTGTTATTTACTCTATAATATTTATTTCAAGGATTAGTCGCACTAAATTGTGGCTTCAGGCTTCCCGTGTTGAATGACCAAGTATTATGTATGTGTATGTACATATATGTTTTTTCATAAAAATGGGCTGCTCAGTCTGAAATGTCCGGGCCTATTTTTTGTCCCAGTCCGGGCCTGGTGGAAAGCTTCACTATTTGAGAATCTGATACACAAATCTGGGTTTAGCAGATTCCTGAATAACATTATTGCTGTGGTTTTCTGGGTCATCCACAACTTGAAACTTGAAAAGCCTGGATAGTTATTTGAGTGTAAAAATCAGGTTTTGGAATCATTTTATGTTCACAAAAATGGCTAAATCGCTACAATTTTGTCTATTTGGCACATAACATAACATATTAGAGATTTCAGTTTGTGAATATAAAATGTGGCTCTGTTGTAACACTGTGCATTAGCAAGCCACTGGCTGCTCAGTAGGCCAACTATTAGAATTGCCTGATACATATTTGACACAGTGCAGGTCAGTTTGACAAATTCTTAGCAGTGTGTAAAATTCATACACTGTATCCAATGTGTGTGAAGGGTGTAAGTATTATAAACACACTTACTGAGGCACACAGTGATTACATACTCCTGCACAGAGTATCTCTGCTCTGTGACTGCAGCATGGAGGCTGGATGAGACTGACACAGCAACTCCGAGCCTTGCCTATGATTACAAATAGAGCTTCTTACTGGCTGATCCTGTCACTTGATGCAGGGGGGTTTGTGTAAATAACAGAAGGGGCGTTCTGCTGTAACTCTTCTAAAGGTCAGTGTACTTTTTTTTTCAGGTAATGAATGTATACTAAAGCATAATGCATAATCCTCTCCATGAAAGGAGATTGCAATTTATCAGCAGAGACTGTTGTGAACATATCACTTCTCCAAATACATGTATTGTAAATATTGTCGTAAGGGAGCATCTTATATCAAAATGTGAATCATTAGAATTGTAATACATAATAGATGTAGAAGAGTACTTTTTATTGTGTGCTCTTATGTATATGTATGACAATGAACAAATTGTATTTAAAAGTATTTCAGAATAGAAGTAGGAACATTTTACATAACAATAACTAAATGTAAAATGTTCATGATGGATGGATTAAAATACAGGTTGTGCCGAGCGGTGCATCTGGATGGCCAATTTTAACTTTTTAACTTGTAATTTACTGTAATTTTGATGTAGATCATTAAATACAATCTTTTTGTTTATTTTCAGCTGAACATCCCTATGAATTATTTATGTATTTACATCTGTTGATGAAAAACAGATTCCCTTCATGGTTGGAAATTTTTGCAATGGCTGAACATGTCATGAACACTCTGAAAACTGAGGACATAGAACTGTATACTCATCTGCAATGCTGTCTCCAAAGGAATATAGCTTTCGACCCAAAAGTATGAACTGTTGTTATGTTATTGAAATTTAATCTGTATGGCATTAACTATTGCCTTTACAGGATATAGCTCAAAAGTGGGCAGAATCCTTTGGATGCTAAGCTTAAGTCACACAGAAACTTAGTGCTTATTTGTGAGTTGCCCACCCTCATGACTTATCATTTCTTGAATCATGAAACTGCTGCCAAGAATCATTACTTGTTTAAAAGCCTCAGCTGAGGGTACTTACTTTGTCTTAATTACTTTGTCTTAATGAATGTTGCTTCTGCCTAACAGGGATCAATCCCAGTAGGTCATGTGCCACAATTGTAGAAATTGTAGATGTCCACTACATCTGCTGTGTTGTCATCACAGACGTCACATAACACAAATTATGCGCCCTCTAAACCCCATATTTTTGAGAAAATATATATATATAAATTTAGGCTACTTCAGGAAAAACAGCAAATGTAGTAATTTTCAACTACTGATATTAAATCAAGTATAGCAAAAAAACGTATAAAGTAGAACTTTTAACTTCAGTGAGACCCTTGGGGGAGAAACTCTTGTTCCTACATCCGATTTTCAGAGTGGCCACCCACTCATGCCACATATGTAATGTAATGTTGTAATGTATGTAATGTTTGACAGAACAAGCATTGGTACTTTGTAATTACACATATATAACAGTAGTCTTGAACATACAAGGACTAAATATAGTTTATATGGGATTTTTTTTAACACTACCCAATATATTCTAAATTACTTTGCTAGCGGGTCTCCTTTTTTCCTACATACAAGAGAGACCCAGTTTCCTTTAGTCAAGTCTTGCAGTGTTCCAGGAACATTTACTACCGTTTCTTCATAATCATTATACCTTTTAGCAAGTTACCTCCTGTGCTATGGCATCATTAAACACATGGTCATCTGCACCCCCCACTGGTTCTTCAAGTGCTACTAGTTCCTTCTAAATCATCTTCCTCTCATCTCTGTCTCCCCATTGTTGGTCTCCCCATTCATCAGCTATCCCTATCTTTCCACACTCTGTCCTTGGATAAAAATGACATGGTTGTTGGACACATAGATGACCCGTAGCTGAAACCCTGGGGAATACATGGGTCCATTCACCTGTCATGCTATTAACTGAACTGGTGAAAGGTTGTATAATATTCATCTTTCATTCAAATATTACACTTAAAACAAAAAGGTTTCCTTCTAAACATAACTTAATTTGAAATTAAGTAGGAATTGAAGAACCTTTTGGCAATAAGGCTTATATATCTACCAGGAAGTACTTATAATACAGGTTAAGAATCCAGGTTATAGAGGTTTCCTTGCTACACCTGTTAATGCACTATACTATATCATACAGTTGTAGCAATAGCTCAACAGTGGGTAATTAGGTTTATGGGCCAAGCTAAAAATGAATTCTCAGATATATATCCAAACCTATTTATTCTAATTTCTTTTTATCCCACTCCAAGGTAACAAAATGATGCTGCTTTTCTTCTTAATACTGAGTATCCAATATATCATCACAATTCTGGGAACTCTGCACCATGCTTCTTTAATAGCCCACAGTGCTTCTGGTTATGTCATCGAATCCCTTGGGCATAGGATGTTTCAGAGCATACTATTACCATTACTCCCAAGAGAGTCTTTATACTTAAGCAGTGTATGTTGTTTTTAATGCTGAGAGGAATATGATGCTCTGTTAAGCAAAGTATCTTGTTTGTGTCACATTGCAATGTGCTTGAGAGCTTGCTTGGACAAATTTCTCACAAATTAAATTCATACTGTTTTCTGGGTAATTAATTGTGAATAGTTTCTCCTTGGCTGATTATGGGCATATGTTTATCAATGCAGTAATTACAACAGCTGATTCAGGATTCTTAGAATGAGTTAAAAAAAACCAACACACCACTGTTTAAATAAAGCAGATGGTAATATTACAACATTACTAGATTGTAAAGCATCATTCGGTCTTAAAGTTCTTTCAAGCAGCCACCTCTAGAATGGAATAATGCCAGCAACTGTCTTTACTTATTCTTGTCAGACGCAATGGAATACTGCCAGAAAATATATTTACATCTATTCCACAAAAGCATTTATTAAACTGCCTATGAGGTGGCTCAGTGCCAGAATTTTATATCCATTGGTTTGCGCAGAAATTCCAGTGGGATAAAGAGTAAAATAATGAAATGACCGAAATGGTCAGTAATTGATGAGAAGCAGAATCACATTTTACCCACTTTAAGGTGTCAGTAATTAATATCCATATATTGTATATGAAATTGCTCACAGAGATGAATTCAAGCAAGTTTGTAAAACAACTCACTATTTTGGTGGTACCCAAAGCCCTGCATTGTACATAAAGCAGGTAATGAGTGGCAGAGACAAACAATGACACAGATTATACCAGACATGAGCTCTGATTGGCTGTGGTATTTTCAGCCAGTCAGAAGTTGTAAAAATGAATAAAATAAACCTAGGGTAGCCACCTTTTTTCCAAAATTTAAATCAATAAAACTACCCCAAAAATCCCATAACTTTCGTATGTAAATATCAATGAAATTTGTCCCTCACTTAAATTTTAATTTGTCAAATCCACATACACCCACAGAAGGCTATTATGCTTTTTGAGTATGTATGATGTTCTGTATGCCTAATAATCAAAGTAATAATTACCTTCAGGGCAAAAGACAGATGTCCCAGGAAGAGGCAGGTGCCTGATGAATAGTCTAAGCCAAATTAATAATCGAGTATAAAGAAAATACTAGTAGGTTTTTATTTCATTTTTCTTGCAGGAACAACCAAGGTAGGATGTATTATTATACATGTCCTAGTTTTCCTTCTTATTCATAAATAGTCCACCTAGGACATATACAATATGCCAACCAAAACATAAGTCTAAGAATGAAGTTAATTCAGGTTGCTGAGTGGTTCGATAGAGGAAAACCTTTAATTATTTTGATAAAAGCACACAAGGAAGCAACAGTCTTGTACCTTTCCAGATAATACCTTTAAATTGTAGACTATTAGCTCCCTAACATTTCTTCCCACCACACAATATTTTATGGACACATAAATGAAGTAGTAATGTTATGATATATGAAAATAAACCTGTTATCTTGTCACCACTAAAAATTAACATATAATGTAATAGATGGCCTCCAAGAGACAGAGGAAAACTACCACGGTTAACCTTCGTAGAGTCAGTACTCTTTCTGCAACTCTTATAGAGCAGACGTATGTAGTTGAATATTTTGGTAGAGGAGATACTACAAGATGAACACTATCCACTAAAGACAGTGTTTCTTGAATTCATACTAAAAGTAAAAACCCAGATGTGTTATAACTGTATATCAAGTGGCCTATAGAAATAAATATTGTAATTTTATATTTTATATTATACTGGATATTCAATTAAAGGAAACACAATTATGAGTGGGTGGACTGCAAGGAGAGTAGTATGAGCTGTGCCAGAAATGGTACAGTTCCGAAACTCACCTTTCTGCTCCTGCTAATCACTCGATCATTTTGGGGCCTGTGACCACAGAGGGTGACTCTTCTTTTTTTTTTTTTATTCAAGTACAAAAATATAAAACATACATACCGATATTTACACATGACAGTCATGGCGCGGTCGGGGTGGGTCAGTGTGTATAAAGATTTTGTAAGATTATGGACTGTGTCCCTGCTGTGCAGTACAGACAAGTATATGAATGACACAACTGCAATTAAGCAGCACTTGGAGGCCTTTGCCACCAGTAGCCATGGCACCCTTGTTAATCTCCCATGTTTACTGCGCTGCAGATTATGTATGTTACCACCAGTATTGGCAATTTAGCCTAATGTGGTCTGTTGCTCTGCTTTTCTTTGCACCTCAACACCCTCCAACTCCCCTGAAATGCTCTCATTGTTTTCTCCTCTGCTTTCCTAATTTATGTTCTGCCCTCCATTCCTGTGTACTCTCCTCTCCTTTACTGTCCCATCTGTTCCTTTCTGCTTTCCTTTGCTCTCATGTGCTTGCCACTCTCCTATGAGAAAAACACATACGCTGTCACCCTTTGCCCTTCCTTCAGTTAAGTAAGCAACAGGTATAGCCTGGAGGAGCAAGGAGCAGCTGTTCTATAACCAGGACAAACATAGGGAATGTGGGACTGTACCACATTATTTAGTCCCACCTTGAACTTTCTCCCGATGTATCCTCAGCATTCAGCACAGAGGATGCCTCGGGGGAGGAAGAGACCCACCCTGAGGTTGATGGGAGAAGATCCCGGGGCACTTTCCTGGGTCAGGCAGAGGGTAGATACCTCTGGTGACTATTTTTTCAGTACTATAAATAGGGGCATGAGTGGGTGTATATCTTGATTTTGCTTGAGCATAAAGAGTGAAATGATGAGAGTACATATTAGTATTCAGTGACTTCCATGATCTGACAGACTTTTTGAGGTTAGTCAAAGACAATTTCTCATCAAAGTAGGCAGAATTATGATTGTTTTCAGACTTGTGCAGTTTAGGAAAAAACTAAGTCTTTTCAAAGAACAGCATACATATACGACAGGGATTCTGGGTAATGACATGGAAATTAGCACTCGCAGTAATATCACCTATTTTGCTGCTAACCACTTTAAGAATAGTACTGTTGCTTGCGTTGCAATGCACCAGGTTTGCATCTGTGAGCCATCAATGAAGCCCTCTGGCACTTTAACATAAACGTGATACATATTCATTAAGCTTCAACACCGTCAAAGCAAATGACAGTTGTGGTGAAGAAAAGGAAAATGAGTTGACAATTCACTTGCAAACGATTTTTAGTTGATTATTGGAAACAACTAAAAATCTTACTAGTGATATGAAAAGCAGCTATTTGAAGAAAGAGTTACAGAAACAGTTGTACATGAAGTCTATCTTACATTAAATCAGACAGACGATGTGAGCTCTGTTTATGCTATTACTTACTTAAAGTAGGTTTAAAATATCATATGATAAATGATGTGCAAAGGAGCTAGGAAATGACCCCTAATTTGGTACCTTGCTTAGAGACCACATACATGTCTAAATTTGTAGAGACAGTCCTGACCACCAGGTTTAGGTCCCAGATGTCAACTGCCCAAACAAATACCCCATGCAACAGCATGCGTCTTTTGCATGAGGGACGGTCAAATGCAGAACAAGTCGGACCACTATACCTAGAAAGTTTATAAATCAGTTGACCTTGGGATTCAAATATTAACCATTTAATAATTCAAGATTTTCAGCATGTGATATATTTGAAAGAAAAGTACCAGTTAAGATGCTCAGATATTGCTAAACCAGAGTACAATTAGAAGGTGTCTGCACTAGATTTCCTTGAGAATCTGCTGATTCAACCTGAGACCATAAGATTGGAATAATAAGCCTGGGACTCAAGGGGGGATATTCCATCTTGTTACAATAATATAGGAAATGTATATCTATAATAATGGAATGAAGCAGGGGTTTTGTGGCTTCTTTGGTAAAGAATAGGTGGATGTGAGAGAGATGGTTTTTAGTTCAAGCTGCAGGATCTGGCAAAATATTGAATATGAAGAATGAAGGAGGTGGTTGAGTCCAAGCCATCGTGCCTGGTTTGTAGGAGAGGTTTTTAATTCGTATAATTAATTTTATTTCTTTCTGTAGGATTTTTTGGTGGAGCTTATTGCTCAAGAAAGAGAGGATGCTCTTAATCTATATGCAGACGGCAACAAATTTGATAATCCTGCTTTCCAGAAGGAACTGCTCGCAAACCCAGTTATCTTCCTAAGGAAGTGGATGGGCGAGGTAAGGACGAACTATTTATCAGGATTGCTTTTGAAACTGATTCTACACACATATACATACAATGACAGTTTTCTGAGTCTGCTTGTAGTCGTCCTAGGCGTACCCAGCAGTAGTCCTAGGCCTACCGCACTGTGACCGCTGCCAAGTTCTCTATGTTTGTTGGAAAATGCATGCATGTGGAGCATCAGCGACCACGTGATGTAAAAGAAAACATGATTTATCAGACAAGGTCACCTTCTTCCATGGCTCGGTGGTCCAGTTCTCATGCTCACTTGCCTATTGTAGGAGCTTTCAGCAGTGGACAAGGGTCAGCACGGGCACTCTGACTGTTCTGGGGCTATGCAGCCCCATACACAACAATCGGGACCAGCATGAACTTTTTCAGCGATTTAAGCTACAGTCGCTAGTGGATTTGACCACACAGGCACACGCTGGTTCACCACTTTTCCTTCCTTGGACCACTTTTGGTGGTCCAAGTACTGACCACTGGAGACCAGGAAGACCCCACAAGAGCTGCAGTTGTGGTGATGCTCTGGCTCTATCCATCACAATTTGGCCAAAGTCATTCAGATCCTTACGCTTGCCCATTTTTTTCTGCTTCTAACACATCAACTTTGAGGATTAATTTTTTAACTTGCTGCCTAATGTATACCACTCACTAACAGGTGCCATGATAGCAAGATTATCAGTGTTATTCACTTCACCTGTCAGTTGTCATAATGTTATGGCTGATTTGTATATATATAGTTTCACAATGCAACTGTCATACCAAAAAAGTATGCTGTGGATAGAAGAGGGAGACCCCCTTCCACCTCTCAGCAGCAGCCACTATGGAGGAGAAGTAGTTTCTCCTCTGTCATCAGGTGCCTCCCTGGTGGTTCCTCGGCTCTGGTGGTTGTGCCTTTTTTCATAGTGTCTATTCCTCAGTTTGTATTCTGATTGCAGTTTCCTTGTGTTTGACTTCATTTATTCTGATCTCCAGATTCCTGACCTTGACTTGTCCCTGTTGATTCTGATTTCTGTCTCCCTAACCTTTGCTTGCTCTCCGACTTCTCTTCACCCTGCCTCTTGAGACGCTGTGGGTGACAACAGTAATATTTTAATTGTTATTATTAGTAAATAATAATACATAATTAACAAATAACAAATTTTAAACATTTTAAACATTGAATTTGATGGTAAGTAAGAACTATACGGCCCATCTTGTCTGCACATTTTTCCTGGCGTAGAGACCCTGACCTTAATCAGTTCTTGGTCTTGTCTTTCCCATGTATGTTTGAATTCCCCTTACTATATTAGACTCTCTTGGAGCATGTTCCATTTATTGGTAAAGTACAACTTCCTTACAATACATTTAAACCTTCGTCCCTCCAGTTCTAGGCTATGGCCTCTTGTTCTAACATTTTGTCTCTCAAATAGACTTCCCTCCTGTACTTTGTTAAATCCCTTTAAGTATTTAAATGTTTTATCTTCTCTCTGCCAAGCTGTACAATATATACTAAGATCCCTTGGATTTTTCTGATCGAAAAACATAAATCATAATAACTAGTGATGATATGTAAAAATATATTTTTTTGCAAACTTGCTTAGGATTTCTTCTACACAGAAGATGCCACTGCTGAACAGTGACCCAATTTGTGTTCGGCAACATCCCTTGAGTTCATTAAAATCCCAGATACATAGTTTTCTAGTGTTCTAGAGGGCCACATCCATCCTTTACACATTAACCTATTTTATAGCTTAGTCTGGGTTTAGGGGCAGTCATTAGTGGCATCACTGGGTTTCCTATGCAGCTTTTTTCATTTTAAAAAAATTATTTTCTTATTTTTGGAAACGGGACTTTTTCCTCTCCTCCTTCTGATCTCTCTTGTGCTGATCACATTGTAAATTGCATTGTGTGCGGTCATCCAGCAGAGGGACCCATTAGAGATCCTGGCAGGGTCTGGATAGATCATGCTGGGTCTCTCCTGTCCTCCAGTGACCTTCTGGTGGATGTCAGCATTGATTAGTTGTCAGTAATTGACAATAACTGCAAGCTTTTTTGTGGGCATACTTGTGTCATTAACACACAGACTGCAAGCCCTTTTGGATGTGCCAGCTTTATGTTCTCTTTTTTTACTTTGGATGATGTATCAAAGCTTCAATAAATCGAGAGATTAAAGAAATATATTACAGAACATTAAATACTACTTTTTTTTAAAACATAAAATGATAAGTTGCCTCTATTTAAATGTTTTGGAAAGAAATATGCTTTTCTTTTTTCTTTTTCAAAAAAGGGATGTATAAATGTAATTATATACTGTATATAGGTTTACTAGGTTTTAATAACTAACTTATTTTGGTTGTATTGGTTATCTACATTGTAATATGCAAGTTATGGTTGAATGAAATTCATGCCTTTTAACGTTCCACTCTTCTCATCCAGGGTTTTGTAAACTCATTGGATTTACCTGCAGTACTGTTTTTTTGGGACCAGCTGTTCATGCAGGATTGGAACCTCAAAGTGATGGAGAGTTTCTGCATGGCAGTGCTTATGCTACTGAAAGATTCAATTATGTCTGCAGAGGATTATCCAGCTATTAGACAGGTGAAGCATGGTTATTTCAGTATTTGAAAAATAAAAGGAACATAACAACACAGAGATACACTTTTTGGTTGTGCCTGTTTATTTCGACGCCCTTCGCTTAATTGTGTGTTTAGGTCTTTGATTTTTCTTTAACCAA
>VKOC01000002.1:23855264-23876905 GCA_009364415.1 Spea multiplicata
ATATACCAATCAGCCATAACATTATGACAACTGACAGGTGAAGTGAATAACACTGATAATCTTGCTATCATGGCACCTGTCAGTGAGTGGGATACATTAGGCAGCAAGTGAAAAATGAATCCTCAAAGTTGATGTGTTAGAAGCAGAAAAAAATGGGCAAGCGTAAGGATCTGAATGATTTTGGCAAAATTATAATGGATAGAGCCAGAGCATCACCAAAACTGCAGCTCTTGTGGGGTCTTCCTGGTCTCCAGGTCAATACTTGGACCACCAAAAGTGGTCCAAGGAAGGAAAAGTGGTTAACCAGCGTGTGCCCGTGTGGTCAAATCCACTAGCGACTGTAGCTTAAATTGCTGAAAAAGTTTATGCTGGTCTCGTGCTGAAAGCTCCTACAATAGGCAAGTGAGCATGAAAACTGGACCATCAAGCAATGGAAGAAGGTGACCTTGTCTGATAAATCATGTTTTCTTTTACATCATGTGGTCGCTGATGCCCCACATGCATGCATTTTCCAACAAACATAGAAGAGAACTTGGTAGCAGTCACAGTCCGGTAGGCCTAGGACTACTGCTGGGTACGCCTAGGACGACCACAAGCAGACTCAGAAAACTGTCCTTGTACGTATATGTGTGTAGAATCAGTTTCAAAAGCAATGCTGATATAGTCCGTCCTTACCTCGCCCATCCACTTCCTTAGGAAGATAACTGGGTTTGTGAGCATTTCCTTCTGGAAAGCAGGATTATCAAATTTGTTGCCGCCTGCATATAGATTAAGAGCATCCTCTCTTTCTTGAGCAATAAGTTCCACCAAAAAATCCTACAGAAAGAAATAAAATTAATTATACGAATTAAAAACCTCTCCTACAAACCAGGCATGATGCCTTGGACTCAACCACCTCCTTCAATCTTCATATTCAATCTTTTGCCAGATCCTGCAGCTTGAACTAAAAAACATCTCTCTCACATCCACCTATTCTTTACCAAAGAAGCCACAAAACCCCTGCTTCATTCCATTATTATAGATATACATTTCCTATATTATTGTAACAAGATGGAATATTCCCCCTTGAGTCCCAGGCTTATTATCCCAATCTTATGGTCTCAGGTTGAATCAGCAGATTCTCAAGGAAATCTAGTGCAGACACCTTCTAATTGTACTCTGGTTTATCAATATCTGAGCATCTTAACTGGTACTTTTCTTTCAAATATATCACATGCTGAAAATCTTGAATTATTAAATGGTTAATATTTGAATCCCAAGGTCAACTGATTTATAAACTTTCTAGGTATAGTGGTCCGACTTGTTCTGCATTTGACCATCCCTCATGCAAAAGACGCATGCTGTTGCATGGGGTATTTGTTTGGGCAGTTGACATCTGGGACCTAAACCTGGTGGTCAGGACTGTCTCTACAAATTTAGACATGTATGTGGTCTCTAAGCAAGGTACCAAATAAGGGGTCATTTCCTAGCTCCTTTGCACATCATTTACAGAATTAAGGTTGAGAGAGGAAATTTAATGTAACATAACATCTCACCACCTCCATTTGAATAGGGCCTTTCAGTGGCTAGTTCACCTATAATATCTGTCTATGATATTTTAAACCTACTTTAAGTAAGTAATAGCATAAACAGAGCTCACGTCGCCTGTCTGATTTAATGTAAGATAGACTTCATGTACAACAGTTTCTGTAACTCTTTCCTCAAATAGCTGCTTTTCATATCACTAGTAAGATTTTTAGTTGTTTCCAATAATCAACTAAAAATCGTTTGCAAGTGAATTGTCAACTCATTTTCCTTTTCTTCACCACAAATGTCATTTGCTTTGACGGTGTTGAAGCTTAATGAATATGTATCACGTTTATGTTAAAGTGCCAGAGGGCTTCATTGATGGCTCACAGATGCAAACCTGGTGCATTGCAATGCAAGCAACAGTACTATTCTTAAAGTGGTTAGCAGCAAAATAGTTGATATTACTGCGAGTGCTAATTTCCATGTCATTACCCAGAATCCCTGCCGTATATGTATGCTGTTCTTTGAAAATACTGTTTTTTCCTAAACTGCACAAGTCTGAAAACAATCATAATTCTGCCTACTTTGATGAGAAATTGTCTTTGACTAACCTCAAAAAGTCTGTCAGATCATGGAAGTCACTGAATACTAATATGTACTCTCATCTTCTCACTCTTTATGCTCAAGCAAAAACAAGATATAAACCCAAGATATACACCCACTCATGCCGCTATTTATAGTACTGAAAAAATAGTTACCAGAGGTATCTACCCTCTGCCTGACCCAGGAGAGTGCCCCAGGATCTTCTCCCATCAACCTCAGGGTGGGTCTCCCCCCCACCCCCCCGAGGCATCCTCTGTGTTGAATGCTGAGGTACAGTCCCACATCCCCTCTGTTTGTCCTGGTTATAGAGCAGCTGCTCCTTGCTCCTCCAGGCTATACCTGTTGCTTACTTCACTGAAGGAAGGGCAAAGGGTGACAGCGTATGTGTTTTTCTCATAGGAGAATGGCAAGCACATGAGAGCAAAGGAAAAAAGAAAGGAACAGATGGGACAGTAAAGGAGAGGAGAGTACACAGGAATGGAGGGCAGAACATAAATTAGGAAAGCAGAGGAGAAAACAATGAGAGCATTTCAGGGGAGTTGGAGGGCGTTGAGGTGCAAAGAAAAGCAGAGCAATGGAGAGAAGAACAGACCACATTAGGCTAAATTGCCAATACTGGCATACATAATCTGCAGCGCAGTAAACAAGGAAGATTAACTATGGTGCCATGGCTACTGGTGGCAAAGGCCTCCAAGTGCTTCTTAATTGCAGTTGTGTCATTCATATACTTGTCTGTAGTGCACAGCAGGGACACAGTCCATCACTTACAAAATTGTATTTATCAGTGTGATTCCTCGATACATAACTGAGTATTTAATGCTACTTTAGAGCTGTATCATCTTTTTTTTATTACATCTGTTATACTCATCTTGGAACAGCTGGCGAAAACTTGATACGTCTTACCTATTCTTTCAAGGACCTGTACAAAGTAAATTTATTTTTTGTGTGTTTTTGCCATTTTTCATAGTGTGACCAAAATTATGCATGTTACATGTCTGTCAAGTGAACAAAAAAATCAAACTGCTGAGCACATAAATCAAATATTACCAAAAACGTATTAGTATTCATACAAGGAATATTTCTCCTAGAGTTGGTAGAGCTGGCTGGAGTAAAGAGCCTCGGCCTAACATAAAAGATGAGTCACTATCTAGTAGCAATTAAAATTACAATCGCTAGAAACTGGAAACTAGCTTTGCCCCCTATATGGAAACATTTCTATAATCAACTAGTTTTCCAGATTAGAATGGAAAAAGCAATTAGCTGGCCTTTTCTAAATTCACTTAAATCCGTCCAATGCTGGTACCACTGGCGTAAAATATTTGAAGAGCTAGATTCACCCATATAAGTGCATCCATTAACCCTATGTAGATCTTATAATCTTTATACAGACTAACCCACCCCGACCGCGCCATGACTGTCTTATTTATGTTATAGGGGGCCCTATAGAGATGTCAAGTATTTATAGCAGAAATGTTAGATACAGCCGTGGTCTCCTCTTAAGAAATTTTAAGATATAATAAACAGACTACAATGGTTGATGTGAGAGCTCAGGCTTAAGAAAGGCATAATTGTATATCTGCATCTACCTGACTCTCTATATGTAACTCTCTTTTATATTTTTGTACTTTAATAAAAAAAAAAAAGAAGAGTCACCCTCTGTGGTCACAGGCCCCAAAATGATCGAGTGATTAGCAGGAGCAGAAAGGTGAGCTTCGGAACTGTGCCATTTCTGGCTCAGCTCATACTACTCTCCTTGCAGTCCACCCACTCATAATTGTGTTTCCTTTAATTGAATATCCAATATAATATAAAATATAAAATTACAATATTTATTTCTATAGGCCACTTGATATACAGTTATAACACAATCTGACTGGATCTGCTTTCTTGTTTTGAAAACTATACCAGGGCCTGTTCTGCTCACCAAACAATCTGGGTTTTTACTTTTAGTATGAATTCAAGAAACACTGTCTTTAGTGGATAGTGTTCATCTTGTAGTATCTCCTCTACCAAAATATTCAACTACATACGTCTGCTCTATAAGAGTTGCAGAAAGAGTACTGACTCTACGAAGGTTAACCGTGGTAGTTTTCCTCTGTCTCTTGGAGGCCATCTATTACATTATATGTTAATTTTTAGTGGTGACAAGATAACAGGTTTATTTTCATATATCATAACATTACTACTTCATTTATGTGTCCATAAAATATTGTGTGGTGGGAAGAAATGTTAGGGAGCTAATAGTCTACAATTTAAAGGTATTATCTGGAAAGGTACAAGACTGTTGCTTCCTTGTGTGCTTTTATCAAAATAATTAAAGGTTTTCCTCTATCGAACCACTCAGCAACCTGAATTAACTTCATTCTTAGACTTATGTTTTGGTTGGCATATTGTATATGTCCTAGGTGGACTATTTATGAATAAGAAGGAAAACTAGGACATGTATAATAATACATCCTACCTTGGTTGTTCCTGCAAGAAAAATGAAATAAAAACCTACTAGTATTTTCTTTATACTCGATTATTAATTTGGCTTAGACTATTCATCAGGCACCTGCCTCTTCCTGGGACATCTGTCTTTTGCCCTGAAGGTAATTATTACTTTGATTATTAGGCATACAGAACATCATACATACTCAAAAAGCATAATAGCCTTCTGTGGGTGTATGTGGATTTGACAAATTAAAATTTAAGTGAGGGACAAATTTCATTGATATTTACATACGAAAGTTATGGGATTTTTGGGGTAGTTTTATTGATTTAAATTTTGGAAAAAAGGTGGCTACCCTAGGTTTATTTTATTCATTTTTACAACTTCTGACTGGCTGAAAATACCACAGCCAATCAGAGCTCATGTCTGGTATAATCTGTGTCATTGTTTGTCTCTGCCACTCATTACCTGCTTTATGTACAATGCAGGGCTTTGGGTACCACCAAAATAGTGAGTTGTTTTACAAACTTGCTTGAATTCATCTCTGTGAGCAATTTCATATACAATATATGGATATTAATTACTGACACCTTAAAGTGGGTAAAATGTGATTCTGCTTCTCATCAATTACTGACCATTTCGGTCATTTCATTATTTTACTCTTTATCCCACTGGAATTTCTGCGCAAACCAATGGATATAAAATTCTGGCACTGAGCCACCTCATAGGCAGTTTAATAAATGCTTTTGTGGAATAGATGTAAATATATTTTCTGGCAGTATTCCATTGCGTCTGACAAGAATAAGTAAAGACAGTTGCTGGCATTATTCCATTCTAGAGGTGGCTGCTTGAAAGAACTTTAAGACCGAATGATGCTTTACAATCTAGTAATGTTGTAATATTACCATCTGCTTTATTTAAACAGTGGTGTGTTGGTTTTTTTTAACTCATTCTAAGAATCCTGAATCAGCTGTTGTAATTACTGCATTGATAAACATATGCCCATAATCAGCCAAGGAGAAACTATTCACAATTAATTACCCAGAAAACAGTATGAATTTAATTTGTGAGAAATTTGTCCAAGCAAGCTCTCAAGCACATTGCAATGTGACACAAACAAGATACTTTGCTTAACAGAGCATCATATTCCTCTCAGCATTAAAAACAACATACACTGCTTAAGTATAAAGACTCTCTTGGGAGTAATGGTAATAGTATGCTCTGAAACATCCTATGCCCAAGGGATTCGATGACATAACCAGAAGCACTGTGGGCTATTAAAGAAGCATGGTGCAGAGTTCCCAGAATTGTGATGATATATTGGATACTCAGTATTAAGAAGAAAAGCAGCATCATTTTGTTACCTTGGAGTGGGATAAAAAGAAATTAGAATAAATAGGTTTGGATATATATCTGAGAATTCATTTTTAGCTTGGCCCATAAACCTAATTACCCACTGTTGAGCTATTGCTACAACTGTATGATATAGTATAGTGCATTAACAGGTGTAGCAAGGAAACCTCTATAACCTGGATTCTTAACCTGTATTATAAGTACTTCCTGGTAGATATATAAGCCTTATTGCCAAAAGGTTCTTCAATTCCTACTTAATTTCAAATTAAGTTATGTTTAGAAGGAAACCTTTTTGTTTTAAGTGTAATATTTGAATGAAAGATGAATATTATACAACCTTTCACCAGTTCAGTTAATAGCATGACAGGTGAATGGACCCATGTATTCCCCAGGGTTTCAGCTACGGGTCATCTATGTGTCCAACAACCATGTCATTTTTATCCAAGGACAGAGTGTGGAAAGATAGGGATAGCTGATGAATGGGGAGACCAACAATGGGGAGACAGAGATGAGAGGAAGATGATTTAGAAGGAACTAGTAGCACTTGAAGAACCAGTGGGGGGTGCAGATGACCATGTGTTTAATGATGCCATAGCACAGGAGGTAACTTGCTAAAAGGTATAATGATTATGAAGAAACGGTAGTAAATGTTCCTGGAACACTGCAAGACTTGACTAAAGGAAACTGGGTCTCTCTTGTATGTAGGAAAAAAGGAGACCCGCTAGCAAAGTAATTTAGAATATATTGGGTAGTGTTAAAAAAAATCCCATATAAACTATATTTAGTCCTTGTATGTTCAAGACTACTGTTATATATGTGTAATTACAAAGTACCAATGCTTGTTCTGTCAAACATTACATACATTACAACATTACATTACATATGTGGCATGAGTGGGTGGCCACTCTGAAAATCGGATGTAGGAACAAGAGTTTCTCCCCCAAGGGTCTCACTGAAGTTAAAAGTTCTACTTTATACGTTTTTTTGCTATACTTGATTTAATATCAGTAGTTGAAAATTACTACATTTGCTGTTTTTCCTGAAGTAGCCTAAATTTATATATATATATTTTCTCAAAAATATGGGGTTTAGAGGGCGCATAATTTGTGTTATGTGACGTCTGTGATGACAACACAGCAGATGTAGTGGACATCTACAATTTCTACAATTGTGGCACATGACCTACTGGGATTGATCCCTGTTAGGCAGAAGCAACATTCATTAAGACAAAGTAATTAAGACAAAGTAAGTACCCTCAGCTGAGGCTTTTAAACAAGTAATGATTCTTGGCAGCAGTTTCATGATTCAAGAAATGATAAGTCATGAGGGTGGGCAACTCACAAATAAGCACTAAGTTTCTGTGTGACTTAAGCTTAGCATCCAAAGGATTCTGCCCACTTTTGAGCTATATCCTGTAAAGGCAATAGTTAATGCCATACAGATTAAATTTCAATAACATAACAACAGTTCATACTTTTGGGTCGAAAGCTATATTCCTTTGGAGACAGCATTGCAGATGAGTATACAGTTCTATGTCCTCAGTTTTCAGAGTGTTCATGACATGTTCAGCCATTGCAAAAATTTCCAACCATGAAGGGAATCTGTTTTTCATCAACAGATGTAAATACATAAATAATTCATAGGGATGTTCAGCTGAAAATAAACAAAAAGATTGTATTTAATGATCTACATCAAAATTACAGTAAATTACAAGTTAAAAAGTTAAAATTGGCCATCCAGATGCACCGCTCGGCACAACCTGTATTTTAATCCATCCATCATGAACATTTTACATTTAGTTATTGTTATGTAAAATGTTCCTACTTCTATTCTGAAATACTTTTAAATACAATTTGTTCATTGTCATACATATACATAAGAGCACACAATAAAAAGTACTCTTCTACATCTATTATGTATTACAATTCTAATGATTCACATTTTGATATAAGATGCTCCCTTACGACAATATTTACAATACATGTATTTGGAGAAGTGATATGTTCACAACAGTCTCTGCTGATAAATTGCAATCTCCTTTCATGGAGAGGATTATGCATTATGCTTTAGTATACATTCATTACCTGAAAAAAAAAGTACACTGACCTTTAGAAGAGTTACAGCAGAACGCCCCTTCTGTTATTTACACAAACCCCCCTGCATCAAGTGACAGGATCAGCCAGTAAGAAGCTCTATTTGTAATCATAGGCAAGGCTCGGAGTTGCTGTGTCAGTCTCATCCAGCCTCCATGCTGCAGTCACAGAGCAGAGATACTCTGTGCAGGAGTATGTAATCACTGTGTGCCTCAGTAAGTGTGTTTATAATACTTACACCCTTCACACACATTGGATACAGTGTATGAATTTTACACACTGCTAAGAATTTGTCAAACTGACCTGCACTGTGTCAAATATGTATCAGGCAATTCTAATAGTTGGCCTACTGAGCAGCCAATGGCTTGCTAATGCACAGTGTTACAACAGAGCCACATTTTATATTCACAAACTGAAATCTCTAATATGTTATGTTATGTGCCAAATAGACAAAATTGTAGCGATTTAGCCATTTTTATGAACATAAAATGATTCCAAAACCTAATTTTTACTCTCAAATAACTATCCAGGCTTTTCAAGTTTCAAGTTGTGGATGACCCAGAAAACCACAGCAATAATGTTATTCAGGAATCTGCTAAACCCAGATTTGTGTATCAGATTCTCAAATAGTGAAGCTTTCCACCAGGCCCGGACTGGGACAAAAAATAGGCCCGGACATTTCAGACTGAGCAGCCCATTTTTATGAAAAAACATATATGTACATACACATACATAATACTTGGTCATTCAACACGGGAAGCCTGAAGCCACAATTTAGTGCGACTAATCCTTGAAATAAATATTATAGAGTAAATAACACGATACCTTATCTTTTCCACTAAATGATTTCAGGGCCTTGGATGTTTTGTCCCCTGAAGTCACTACAAATTCAGGAGGGCGTTTTATCTCTGGATAAGTATAAATTAAATAGTTCCTACTGTAAATTAAGGAAAAAGATAACCAAAAACACACACCAGGACGGGCTTTTCCACACTGACACCCAGACACACACACCAGGACAAGCTCTGCCACACCGACACCCAAGCACACACCAGGACAGGCTCTGCCACACAGACATCCAAACACACACACATCAGGACAGTTAAAAAAGAAGAAATGGTTCAGCACTCAACTCCCAGGAAGTTGGGTGCTAGCAGGAAAAAAGGGCAAAACAAAAACAGAAAGCATAACAAAAATAACAACATTTCGGCCAAACAGGGCATTTTGAGCTTGACAAAGGCCCTGTTGGCCGAACATTGCTTTTTGTTTTGCTTTTTTGAATAAGTCCTATGGATTGGAGCTTGATTGGAGTGCTTGGGGTTTCTTTCTTGTGTTCGCACAACAGCCCAAACCAACAGGTCAGGCTCTGCAACACTGACACTCCAGACATCACACTCAGACATGCTATGCACACTGACACCATACACCACACATCCAGGACGGCTCTGGACAGGCACCGCGAACCAAACACACAACAACAGGACAGGCTCTGTCACATAACCGACACCTCAAACTTATAAACAACAAAAACCAGGACACGGCTCGTGCTAAACATTACCACCCACACCGCCAGGAACAGGCTCTGCACAACCGACCACGACACACACCCAACACACCAGGACGTGCTCTGCCACATTCCGACACCCACACACACACACCAGGACAGGCCCTGCCACACTGACACCCAATCACAAATACCAGGACAGGCTTTGCCACACTGACACCTGCATCCAGAAGGTTTCCACGGACGGTTTCACTGAGCCTGTCCGTGGCATCTTTTCCCCAAAACAGCTTGCTTGTGGCATCTTTGCCACCAAAACTGCCTGTGGCATCTTTGCCCCCCCTTACACATCCATGCTATCACACACACATATTCATTCACTCGTTCACAAATATTTATTCGCTAATTCACAGATAATCATTCACTCAGTCAGATATTTATTCATACATTGATACTCATTAATTCCCTCATTCATTTATATATACTCATTCACAAACATTCATTCACTCACACCTTCACAGATAATCATTAATTCACTCTTTCATCCAATCTCACATACTCCATATAGCCTCCCTCACCCCCTTACCTGAACTGATGATGTACGCGCCGCTCGCAGACTTCCGTAGATCTGCACAGGGGAAGCAGACGTGCAGCAGGGCCAGTCCGGGCCTGCTTTCCACTGCTCTAGAGTTCAGTATTGCGCATAGTGATTTTAGGCTTAGGCACAGCTACTCAGTCATGGAAACCCATTTCATGAAGCTCCTGACAGACAGTGCTTGTGCTGATGTTGCCTCCAGAGGCAGTTTGGAATTCTTTACTGAGTGATGCTACAGAGGTCCAACTTTTATACACTATGCCCTTCGGCAACACTGCTCTGCGAGTGTGCGCAGTCTACCACATTGTGGCTGAACTGTTGCTACTATTAGACATTTCCCCTTCACAATAATAGCACTTACAGTGGACCAGGGTATATCTAGCCGGGCAGATATTGTGGCAAAGGTGGCAAGGGTGGCATCCTATGACGTGCCATTTTTCATCATCATCATCTCATCAATGAAATTTCAGTCAAAAATTCAACCATAAATTATGCATAATGTACCAAAACACTTCATAAGTTTACCTGTTGGCAATGTTTGCTTAAAAGCTAATTGTATAGGAAAAAGCCAGTGTATGAGGTAAGGTTCATATGTGCCATCATATACATAGAGAACGTTCAATGTCTTGCTTGACTCCAACATCATTTTCTCATCTCCTGCGAAACTCTGCATGCAGGGAGTGCTTCCATATTTCTGTTAGACAGAAAAGGTAAGTTAATTAGCCAACAAATAATTTCTTTTTAGAGGCAGAAAACATTAGCGGCATATAGTGCATACAGACTACAATTTCACATATTCTAGCACTGTCCACTTAAAAAGTCAACAAAAGATCAGGTACAAAACTTCATGTGACAAATAATGTAATGTGCACTTTATTTGTGAAGGACTAAACAACACTAACAACTGATTTAATAACTGGCCAAAAACAGAAAATGAAAGCATTGTTTATTTGGACAACTCAGCCATTAATGAAGCAAAGCACCTGTTCATTAACGTTTGGCGTTGGACTGGTCACAATTTTTTTTGAGCTCGTCGTTGGACAACTACCATTTACATGCAAAAAATGTAAATCACTGCTTACCTAATATATGCTGCCCACGGTTGGGAATGAGCACACAAATCAACAAAAAGTTGAGGTTGTTGGTTGGACTGCAGACAAATAATGCTGAAGATACAACCAAACAGAAATGTACAGCCTTGATTAAACTAGAATGACCATACCCACCACTCATCATAGCTGTTGGTGAAGAGAGTGTGGAACAACATATTCAGCTGCCATCATGTCAGGACGACCAGACTGTTCCAGCTCCAAGGCGGCGCCTGCCCGGGTTTTTTTTTTTAACTTTATTTAACATCCTCCATGTTTTAATTTAAGTCCTGGGCAGGGGGCCGAACGTTTTGCTCGGAAGTTTTCAGCAACCGGTCAACCTGTGAAGCCGCCGCACAGGCAGTTAGAAGGGGCAGAGGGGGGAAGGCCAGTGAGAATGGGCAGGGTGGGGTAATAATAGGGGACGGCGTGTGAGAAGGGGCAGAGGGGAGAAGGCAGTGAGAAGGCCAGGGGGCGTGATAGTGAGAAGCAGAGCGGGGGAGATTTTTTCCTTTTTTTGGGATGGGTGGCACCAGAGGAGTAGTCCGCACAGGGCGCCAGAACACTTAAGGCCGGCTCTTATTTCTTGTATGTCATTTTGTTTAGTCAGGTGTACTGGAGGTTAGACAAAACATTTGAAAGTTGACGGGGCAAGCGATTTAAAAAAGCTTGTGTTATCTTGTTGCAATTTGATTCCTGATTGTTATACCTTGACCCTTGGCATATTTTTGGCTATTCTCTGCCCAGTGCTTTTGTACCTTTTTATCCTGATCTGGGTACCATTCCTGGTTTGTCTGACTACCTGCTCTGTGTACCCACACCGCCTTTGGCAGATTATCTGTCCCTGTTCTCGTAGCTTGGAGTTGTTAAGTCCAACACTTAAGCATTTCAAAGAAGAACTTCCGCGTTGTGTGCGCTCCTGGGTGACGGCAGAGAAACTATGCCTCAGTTAAGTTTTAACACTGAAAGGTATGCAATTCCGATAGACGAATCTGGGGCTGCTTTTCAGATTTTGGTCTAGGCCTGCACACATTTGGGATGAACTGGAATCCTGATTGTGTGTCAGGCCTTCTTGTACAGTGCCTGACCCCTCAAATGCTCTTTTGGCTGAACAGTTCTAGAATGGCATGTCCAACGAGCTCATATAGGTTTCATGGTCAGTGGCCACATACTTTTGGCAGCTGTCACTTTTGCAAAATAAATAAACCGAATTTGCAAAGTCTTCATGACTGAGATCATCATCATTGAATATTCAATATTTGGTCTTACTAGTTATATAAAAAACAGTGCCCTGCTCCAAATCATTGATAAATAAAGTTTGACACCACAGGTAAACAAGGCCTCTAGCTCGGTCGCGGTACCAGCATTTCATGTAGTAAAGCAGCGTTACTGTGGCAGAGCAGGGAGAGAGAGGCCTTGCGCTCCGATTGCAGGACTTCTGCTTGGTAAGTGAACCTTAAAGTGGGAGAAGGTAGATAGTGAGAAGCGGGGAAGAGGGGGTAGATAGTGAGAAGGGGAGGAGAAGGGGTAGATAGTGAGAAGGAGGAGAGGGTAGATAGTGAGAAGGGGTGGGAAAGGGGATGGTAAGAATATTGAAATAACGAGTGAGAATGAGTGAGAGAATGACTGTGTGGATGCATTGTGTGAATGAGTGAAAAAAGAATACATGGATGCATTCTATGAATGAGTGAAATAATTAATGAATTAATGTGTAGATGAATTAATCAGAGTATGAGTCAGAGTATGAATTAATGAATTTGTGAGAATGCATTAATGAATATGTGTAACTGATTTGAGTGAGTGAATAAATGATTGTGTGAATGAATTATGTGAATGAAAGTGTGAATTTGTTTTTGTGTATCATAGATGTTGTTACACTTACCTGTCCGGTCGGCCTCCCGCGCCGTCCCGTCTTGAATGAGCAGACCTCCCGTGGTGCCGCTCGTGCGTCCTCTCGGAGGGGCGTGCGCGGCGGCAGGCCATGCCTACCACCCAGTGACGGCTCGGGTCGAGCTGCCGCGGCGATCAACGATTAGTACCCGATCGCCGCTCGTCTACTACCGCTTCTGCCTGTGTGGTCCCTCCACGCCGCGCGCGGAGGTAACACAGGCAGAGCTTGTTTTTAATGTTTGTTGGCGAGAATCGGGCGCCGGTCGGGATGACGTCATCGCTGGTCCATTGGACGTTTTCCCCGCCTCCAGTCCTTATAAACCCTCTTTGCCCAGTGCTTAGAGTCTTTTCTACTCTGGGTGTGTTTTGGTTGTTTGTACTCCTGTACCTGATCCCCGTGTACCAGACCTCCTGCTTAGTGGGTCCGTT
This sequence comes from Spea multiplicata, assembly GCA_009364415.1. NCBI lineage: Eukaryota > Metazoa > Chordata > Amphibia > Anura > Pelobatidae > Spea > Spea multiplicata. The sequence continues at coordinate 23,868,757 of VKOC01000002.1, forward strand.
AACCTGTGGTGCCTTGGCTTGCGTAACAGATGTATAATTGATTTGTGGAAAGGCAAAGATGGCACAAGCAGGGTGTTTGAGCTTAGGGGACCAAGATGGCACAGGCAGGGTATTTATGAGACAAAGCTGACTCGTGCAGGGCTGTTTGGGGACAAAGATGGCAAGTCCTATGCATGTAATTTGGGTGCTGGTCAGGTTCTATGTGGGCAATGTAGATGCCAGGTTGTGCAACCTGTGATCTATGCCTGTAATTTAGGGGGTTTTATCTATACCTTTAATGCAAAATTTTTATGCGAATTCCAATTCATTTATACCTGCAAAATTGGGTTTTTGTTGATCCATATCTGTTATGCTATGTGTCCATACATTATTTACGTATACCTGCAAATACAGGGTTTGTATGTCTTATTCAATTGGTCAATACCTGCAATGCTGTTTCCATGTGTTTATTTGATCTATACCCTCAGTGCTCAGTTAAATGTGATTTCCAGTTGATTTATACCTGCAATGCTATGTTTCCATACATTATTATTGTATAGCTGCAAATACAGGATTTGTATGTCTGATTCTGATTCAGTGTGGCAAATATTTTTTTTGGCGCGGGGGCACAGGGAGTAACTTCATGCTAGGGAGCGCGGAGCAGGGCCCAATTTTGTCAATATAAAATGTATTGCAACAAGGTCTAATAGTTATATATATTGGCAGAAGGGTCTAATATTAATATATATTGTCAACAGGGGCTAATATTATTATATATTTGTAGCAGGGTGTAATATTTATATAAATTGGTGGCAGAGTCTTAGGGCTTAATATTAAAGAATGAAAACTAACTGCCAGTTCAGCTGTTATTTTGAAATCATATTACAATCATACAGAGGTGTATATAGGGTATGGCAGATATGGCACGTCCAATGGGCGCCATCTCAATGGGGGCGCCGGTGAGCGGCTTTTAAATGCCGGGGGTTTTTTTGTTTGTTTTTTTGATGCGGAGGAGATTGAGGGGCGCGGAGCGGTTGCGAGGCGCCCCTCATTCTCCTCCACGAGCCCTCTACCCCGTCCCGGTGCCGGCATTTCATGATGAGTGCCGCAATATGCCGGCATATTGCGGCGCTCAGCAGTGAAACAGCGGGCACCGGCGAGCAGGTTTTTAACACTGTCTTGTTTTTTTTGATGCGGAGGAGAGAGAGGGGCGCCTAGCTCCGGTCGGCGGTAGCTCCGGCCGGCGGCATCAGCACGCATCGGCCGTTTTGATTAAATTTCCATTATTCTGATGGCCGCATAGTGATGGGAGCAGCGTGAGGGGTGAAAGGTCCGTGCGAGGGGGCGAAGCTTTCACCCCTCACGCTGCTCCCATCAGTAGGCGGCCATCACACACGGCAGCTGAGTGCTGATGCTGCCGGCAGGCGTTGCTTTAATACTTAAAGAATTGAAGTAGCGTCGGCCGCAGCGGCCATTTAGAGGCTGACTGTGGACCCGAGGAGGAAAGCCCTCCCCGCAAGAAAAATGGCCGATTGGAATTTTCCCCATCAAATCATATATTTTTAAAAACTAGACACCCCAAGGTATTTGAAATGCTGGTATTTTAACTCTTTCCATGCACTGATTTTACCACCAGCCTTTGTGAAACTTTATGGTAGTAAATTTTTTTTTGTATTTTTTTCACACACGTTGTACTTCAGGTAAAAATTTACTGCTCCTGGTATATGTCCGTGTCAAACGACACCCCAATATGTGTTCAGTAACATCTCCTGAGCGCAGTGATACCCCACATGCATGGGTTTGTTGGGTTATTTGGGAGGTAAAAGGCTGCCTTTGTGAGGTATTTTTTTGCCATTTAGACATCTGCTCCTACTGCCCCCATGTTACATATTTGGGACACCTTTGAACCCGGTCAATTCAATTTACCCCATCAAATCATACATTTTTTGATACTAGACACCATATGGGCATTTGTAACGCCAATTTTTTAACTCTTTCCATGCAGGATTTATTGTGAATATAAAGTATTGTAGGACTTGCTTATTAAATTTATTTTTTTTTGGGTGACAGTGGGGGTTATTACATGTTACCATATATTTTTATTTTTTTTTGGTTTTACATTTTTGAACAATAATTTTTTTTTAATACTAATCACTGTGATTAGTGAGCTGGGCTCTAATTCAACCTGCAGGAGAGTCTGGATGACCCTCTGTGAAATAGGATCTATTGTTAATGCCATCCTGTGAATGACGGCAACGTCATTTATAGGATGGCACTTGTGGTTGCTCTTCGGAGCAATCACAAGGCGATCGGGTAGGGGAGTAGTGTTGCTGATATGCCTCGATATTGAGGCATGTCAGCAACACAGTTTATGCTTAGGAAGCGATTCCGATCGCTTCCTACGCTGTTTTAGTCCGCCGCAATCTTTGATGATCGGTGCGACAGCAGTCATTTTTCTGCCGGGGAGGGCTGCCCTCCCCGGATCCACGTTCAGCCTCACTTGTGAGGCTTCCGTGGATGCTGCAAAGCCGCCGATCGCGGCAGCGCTGCAAAGCCGCCGATTGCAGCGATGCAGCTATTTAACGACAGCCCGTACATGTACGGGCATTGTCGTTATCACGGTGCACGGCAACCCCGTACATGTACGTGGATTGTCGTTAAAGGGTTAAATTAAATTAATATTTAGATTTTGGGGGGGTTGTCTACGGTATATACATGTCTATACCATTATTCCTCTTCCCCCAAACGTAACAGTTGACACAATGCAGTCAGGCAGGTAACGTTCTCCTGGCATCCTTTAAATGCAGACTTGCTCATCAGACTGCCCAACAGAGAAGCATGATTCGTCCATTGCTCCAGAGTCCACTGGAAGCGTGTTTTACACCACTTAATCCAACGCTTGACATTGTACCTGGTGATGTGCATAGTTTTTGTGCTGCTATTTATACTAGTGGAAATTTGGAACTCTTTAGCTATGGAATCAGCAGAGCTTTGGTGCCATGTGCCTCAGCACTCGCTGACCCTGCTCTGTGAGTTTACAAGGTCTTCAATATCATAGCTGAGTTGCTGATATTCCTAAATGGTCCACTTTCCAATAACACCACTTACATTTGACCATGGAGTATCAAGCAGGGATGACATTTCACCAACTGACTTATTGCAAAGGTGGCATCCTATCACAGTTTTACAGTTGAATTCACTGAGCTCTTCAGAACTACCCATTTTTTCCACAAATATTTGTGAATACAAACTGCATGGCTAGGTGCTTGCTTTTATACACCTGTGGCAATGGGTTTGATTGAATTCAATAATTAAGAGGTGTGTTCTAATACTTTTTTCCATATTGTGTATATACTGTATGTCTTTCTAAAATAAACTGTATCTGCCAAGCTATGTGATGTATGTAAGTGTGTATATGATGTCTCATCATTTCCTCTTCTCCCCAATCCCAATCTCTCCACTTTCTCATTATCTCTCATCTATATCTTTCTCTTTACCTCTCCATTTTCTCCCTACCTCTCCCCTTTGTCTTTTATCTGGCTACTTTTCTTTATTTCATCTATAGAATTCCTCTTTCTCATGATCTCCCCTATCTACCTCAACCATTTCTTCCCATCTCTTACCTTACTGCAGACCTCTGCTTAAATGCTGTGCACGTGGCTTCAGTGCTGGGCTTAGGGATATGATGTCTTATTCCGCATCAATTGCGGGCAGCATTGTTAGGGAGCAGTGAAGCTACCTTTATTTTGAGCTGATTTAAAGGAGGTCCACTAGGGCTTAAGTGCTGCTTTAAGTAAATTGTAAGGCAGAATAGTTTGCACTATTTCTATGCTCAGCTAAAATACCAGCAGAACTGAGATAATGTAATATGCAAGAATAAGTCAGTAAGTAAGTAGACGATTACAATAGCTATCAAATATCATTGTGTGTCAACAACAATTATGTTATCCGTCAGCAATATGATGTTTGTTTTTCCCAGACACGATTTCCTAGCACTGACACCGAAAAAAATGAACTTGTCATTCTGCTATAACTATGTCATTAATTTAAAAGATATTAAAATATTAAAATGCTGCTGTATCATTTGTGCATTACACCAAACAATGCTTACAGTGTGGTGATGCCCTGCTCCTGAATCTGTAGCTCCTAAATCTGTAGCTTCATTTTATCTGTAATCGCCAATTTAATGTGCAGTATAGTTATTCTGTTTAGTGAGTATAACATGAAGAGTCTCCAGATCCATTCTGCATAGTGGATTCTTGCTGGAAACATATTTTTTGCATCATAAAAGTGATCTGCCATAGTCCAATACTCTAAAAAAGTTTCTTGATCCTAGCGTCTTACTTTATAAATGGGTATGTATCAGTGAATAGGACTTGGTACAATATTACATATAAAATGTATCCTGGGAATAAACAAGGACATGTGAAGTAAAACATGACTTAAATTAATGATGATGCAGATGGCAGTAAAAAAAGTAATCATTAAGTTGTATCTCATGCCACTGACCAGTCACATTGCCCTTGCAGTATTAAGAGTTCAGGTGTTCTAAAAATGTAAGCTTTTTTCTGAAAAATGATTATGTTGCATGTGGAAGGTCTTGAGTGTTCTTAGCATCTGCCATTGAGAAGTGGAATAATGTATCTTTGCTTTTTTGATGTTTGTCTTTACCACCCTCTGTTGTTTGTCAAATGGTTTACCTTATGTTTGCACACAGGGGCAGTGGGAGAATGTGAACAATTCTGGACCTGCACAAGGAGGCAGTAATAAAGCAGGGTCACATATCGTGAGAGTAAGTGACCCTGCATTATAAGATTAGCGAGGGAGAAACATGCCAGTCAGGTAAAAGGGGTGCCAGCGTGAGTCATAGGGTAGGGATTATGTATGTATGAATGTATGTATGTATTTTAGAGTTAGAATGTATGTATACGTGTGTGTTAATATGAATCTGTAAATGTATGTGATCATGCATGTGTATGTGTAAGTATTTGTGTAGTAGCATGGATTTGTATGTGTAAGTGTGTGTTAGGATGGATGTGTATGTGTAAGTGTGTATTAGGAATGCATATGTGTAAGTGTCTGTGTGTTAACATGGATGTGTATGTGTACATTTTTGTGTTTTAACATGGATGTGTAAGTATGTGAGCATGAATATGTATGTGTAAGTTGTGTGAGTGTTATTATGAGTGTGTAAATATGTGGTAGTGAGTATGAGTAAGTGTGTGTTAGTGTGACATGTATGTTTGTGTGTGTGCCATTGCATATGTTGGGGGGTTGGCAAGGGGCTGTCTGACTTTACTTGCCCCCTGGGCCAACCCTCCCCTATATGCAGATACTGTACATCTGGAGGAAACAGGACCAGAAAATAAAACAAAGCTTAAACAAGGCTCACATAACTAGTAAAATGTTTATTTGTGATGGTAAATGATTTAAGTGATAGGCTAGATATAAAGATCAAATCCCAAACCCACTACATAATGGAACTGCTGAGATTAGCATATTCAGATAGATAAAACATCTGCAGTTATGTGGAAAACATTATATGAAATAGAATAGAGCTTTGGTTACATAAATAAAAAAAACTAGGATTTTTATAAGTAGTATTATGTGTGAAAATCATTACCTGATGTTCATTCTGTGTAGGAGTATAACCGGGTGTGAGTGATAATTTCATGCAAATCCTATGCAAATTAGGTATTTTTACAATTTCTCTAATGCTGTTTCTTCTGATGATATTTATAGAAGAAAATACCATAAAGGAAATCTGGTCTGCACAAAATAATTAGTTTCAACTGTATGCACACATTTTTTTGGTATGTGGTTAAGTGAAATCATGTTGGTTGCAACAAGGTTAAGATATAGGTTAACGTATCTCCTCTCAGATTTGTTATGCATACCTCCCAAGTATCCTGTGGAACAGTCCTAATTTTCAGCCACTGTCCTGCTGAGCATGAGCTGCTTGTGAATATTCTCTGATCTCCCCTTACTGCCCTAAAAGCTTTCAAATTGATTGATGTTCTGCCTCAGGACAGATCACAATTGCAGCTCCCACATTGCCTTCTCTCGATGGAGTGAATCTGTGCACCATGATATGATATCATAAAAGACAGATGCACTTAGCGACACATGTAGCTCTGTTCTTACCTACCTATAGCCCTGCCTCCCAATCAAGGTGACTGTTTGCAGAGTAACACAATTTTTCAAATTTTTTCTAATTTTTCAGATAGCTTGGGGGAGCCTCTTCTGTGACGGGTCGGTTCAACCGCTGCTGGAGGAACATGGCCTTTTGAGGAGATCATTGATCTTCCTCTAATCAGCAGTGCACTCAACCTCACTGCTGAGTGTCAGTATATGATGACATATAGGAAGGTTGTAAGCATTATGATCACTTGCCAGAAGGTTGTACGCACTATGATCACTCGCCAGCAGCATTGCTAGGGAGTAATGATATGCTATCCTAGGTACAAAAGAGGAGGAGAGAAAAACATAAAGGCGAGGGGAGATAAACAGGCATAGGACAGATGGAGAAAATGGTGAGGTAAAGGAAAAGAGCAGGAGAAATAGAGAGGTGAAATTGGAGAGAGAGAAAGTGAACAAAGATAGATAAAAATAAAGGGGAAAGATAGAGGAGGAGAGAAGATGGGTGAAAGAGGGAAACAGATTGGGAGAAATAAAAAAGGAGAGAGCTGGGGGGTAGAGATATAAAAAGAGGAGGTGGGATAAAGAGAAGGAAACAAAGAGATGGGTATAGATAATGAGAATAGGAGGTTAATGAGTAAGCAAGGGTAATGAGATGGGCAGAAAGTGGTAGATAATGAGACAGGGGGAAATCGTGAGAAATTGGAGAGAGACAGAGTGTTTGTATGTTAGGGTAAGTATGTGTAAAGACAAGCAAATGTATGGCTGCAATGGAAAGTACAAGTCAGGATTTTTATTTGTATGGGGCAATAGTGAATAGGCATGTGTTTAGTGGCAGGTATTTGGATAGGTGATGTATATGTGTGTATTCTTGGGGTCTATCCATTACTGTTACTGTTTTGTGCCAAAAGGTTATAGAATAAATAAAGAGTGCACGTGAGCCAGACTCAGAAGAGATCTGAAACCTGGGAGGAGGCCACTGTGGATGCAATTTCTAAAGTCTGTAGTCTATGTTGGGCAAGTCCTTGCTCACATGAGCCAGCCCCCAAAGGGGGTGGGACACAAAGGGTGGAGCCAAGGGGTGACATTTGCCCTAGATCCACCCCCAGAAGCTGGGAAAAGACATCATAAATTGAATGCTGTCACAAATGACTAAAACTCTGCACAACTTTACACATTTACTGTGTAGTATTTATAACATGAATACTAAGTTTGTGTGTTACAATATGGTTATGTGTATGTTTTGCCTAATTATGTGGGGGGGGTTTTAAGTTTTTGGGTTAGTTCACAAAATAATTGTTCCTTTGTTCCAAATTTTTACATATGCATGTGGTATTTTTAAGTCCGGATTCATACAAATTTAAATTTTAACAGAATTTGACAATGTCATTAATTTGTACAAATCCAAATGAGACATGCAAAAACTAAACAGAGAGCTCTCTATTTTCATTTATATTTTCTTGATTTTTTGATTCTCACTCTTCCTCTCACTCTTACTCTCATTGTGCCTCCACCTTCTCAGACAACTGCTCCTGTCTCCGTGCACAGGGCCGGCCTTTGGGGTGTGCGACCTGTGCGACCGCACAGGGCGCGCCTACACTCCAGGGGCCGCGGCGCCGCGGGGTCCGACTGCCTGCGCGGCGCCCGCAACTTGTAAGGCAACCCGGGCACCCTTCCAGAGACGGACAGTAATTGTCCGCCGCTTGGAGAGCAGGCTCGCAGGGAGCGGTATCAGGAGGTCTTTAAACAGACCTCGGTTTCCCTTGAGTGATTTTAAGCCGAGTTGAACCGGAGGTCTGTTAAAGACCTCCGATACTGCTCCCTTGTGATCCGCGCGGCAACAGCTGCTGTGCGCCGGGGTTTGTTGTCAGATCCCGTCGCACAGCACTGAAGCCGCACCCACCGCTGTCCGTGCCCTCTGACCCGGAAGAAGAGAAGACAGAAGAACTTAAGAAGAGGAAAGGTAGGAAAGCATGTGTGGATTAGTATATATGTGTGGATTAGTATATATGTGTGGTTTGGTATATGTGTG